>BRZM01000047.1:680763-887464 GCA_033238685.1 Lates japonicus | reverse complement strand
AATCAGCATAAGTGTAGAGGTATGTACTTCTCAGCAGACCAAAAGAGAGAAAAACTGATTATTTCCAAGAAAAGATGCTAATACACACACAAAAACATCCCTATTCTCTGTCATGACCCTGCTCCTGCATGGATGAGTTTGATTTTGACTTTGTTTGAAGGGGCGACTATTTCCAGCCTGCCTGCCGGGCATGTGAACAGTGTATGCCTAACGGAACGAATAAGTATGCATGATGTCAATTAAGTGGAGTTGCATGACAGTGGGAAGCGACTGGTTTCTGTTTGTTCTGTGGGTGTAAAAGATGTGACAAGAGGGGATTGACTGGGTGTGGGGGTAGGGGGATGGAGGTTTTGGCGCATGAGGGGATGGATGACAAGTTCTTTGAATGATGGGAAACGGGGAAAAAGCATGATGCTAGCTGAGAGGGAATGTTTTTCATTTTTACTTTTTTGATACCTGTGATGGCATGAGAAAGAAATGCATGTGAGAGAAATGGAGCGTGAATGGAGGTAAAAAAGAAGGATAGAAATGAATAAAGTGTTACCTGCATGTTTTTCCCATATCTATGAGCCTGTTCTCTGCATGTGTTTTGTGTGTCCCCTCCCCGACAGCATGGACAGGCCCCTAACCAAGCGCTGCTCCAACCTCAGCACCTGTGTGTTGGGCAAACTGTCTCAGGAGCTGCACAAGTTGCAGACGTTCCCTCGCACGAACGTGGGAGCAGGAACGCCCGGCAAGAAGCGCAGTGCGCCTGAGAGTGACAGCTATGCAAGCTACGACGAGACGTTTGACAGCATCTAACCCCTCCTCATCCTCCCTCAGCCCCTCTTCTACCTTCACCACATCTACTCCTCCTCCTTCCTCTTCCTTTCCTTTTCTTTCCCCTTTTCTCCTCTCCTGTCCTCTAACTCTCCTCATCCCAGTTTCTTCCTTATCATTTTTTTTCGATTGGCAAGTGCATGTTGATTTTACCTGCTTGACATGAGAAGAATATGACCTTTAACTGCAACCAACTTTTCAGTTCTTTCTCTTCTCCCCCCTCCTCCTTTTTTTTGGCAGAGAATAATGTGTCCCTATCATTTCAGACAATCAGACTTAGTTTTCATAAATGTAATTCAGGAGCCAGTTCAGACATCCATCTTTGTGTACTGTGTGTGGAGTCATTTGATGGTAATTCAAAGCCCCTGAAATTTAAGAGTTGAGAGAGATCACTTAATCAAACCATTAATAAATGATCCACTCATGCGACACCATGTTTGTTGTTCAATAAACGTATTTTTCTACCAGGAAGCCTTAGCTCATTTTCATTCTTAGGGATGCTTTAAAACAGTCAGTGGGTATCTAATGGTCATAAATAGGGTTTTAGAGCAACTGATAGTGCTTTTGAAATGATCTCTGAACCTCTCATCGAGTCCAAAGGTAAGAAAATGTCAAAATATGGAAAATATACGATTAAACTCTGCATGCTTGATGTATATTTTTAACCTCTATGTCATATCATCATGTTTTTCTGTGCTGTGAAGTTAACATTGATAAAAACATTTGTATATGGTAGGTCTGTGTCACACCAGATCACAGCGTTAACCCCTTGTTTGTTCTCCTGAAGCAGCGTTACAGCACAGAAGCGAGCCTGCAACACGGCAACCTGTGTGACTCACCGCCTGGCGGACTTCCTCAGCAGGTCGGGAGGAATGGGCAACAGCAACTTCGTCCCCACCAACGTTGGCGCCAAGGCCTTCGGCAGGCGGAGGAGAAGCATCCAGATGTGAGCACTCCAAAACCTTCAGGGAAATGGTAAATAAAGACACTTATTCTTCCTCTGTCTTTATTCCTTGACTCTGATGTCTACATGTGTCACAAAAAAAATAAATAAATCTCCACCTGTGAATTTAAAAAGTGACACTGTATAATTTTGGGCTCACTGTGTAATGATTTGTAAATGTAATAATAATGAACTTTACATTAACATTTATTTCTTTCTGTCTTTCTTTCAGAGTTTGAAAAAAGAAAACATCAGAAAAAAACCTGAGAACAAAAACCAACAGAAACAAAATCGAGCAGAAAATAAACACTGAACTGGCCCTTTATCCACTCTCTCACATTCTTACGGGGAAAAAAAAAAAAGACGCCACAGGATTTCTTGTCCCCATTTCCATCCTGTTAGTGAAACCTTTTGCTTTTGGCAAATAAGAAAAAAAAGAGAAAAAAAGCACTTTAGTTTCTGTACATGAACAAATGAACTAATGAAGAAAAAAAAAAACATCCTAATGGTTCCTCTTTTTTATACATGACTATCATTGGAAAATAAAATGAAAGCAGCAGTGGTTATCACCTTATTTTTTCCCTCCTTTCACCTCGTTAGAGCACATTTCTTCCATGCAATGTTTCCCATTTGAGCTCCATACTCCTACATTTTCCATACCCACCCCCCCTTTCCTCCCAAGGGTACCCTGTTTTTCTGTGTGCCAGAGGGACGCCATTAAAGATCAGCCTACCCAAGGCCCCCCCACAACGGCTGTTGTCTTGTGCCTTGATGTAGAACAATTTACATGAACATGATTGTACAGTTCTGTTTCGAGACGATAAAGAAGACCCGAGCGAGGATGAAGAGAATGAAGACAGATTAATATTGTAAACAATATTGTGAAAACAAATTTCAGCAAGATTAAAATGTATTTTAGATACACTCGGGTTTGGGGTACTTGTGTTGTTCTTCAAAGGTTTTTAAGAATTTAGGTGTAGAAAGAGATTGAGAGGTTTAAAATCTTATATTTGTACATTAATTGAATATTCATGAACATTGCCCATAAATTAGAAATGATAAATCTTAAGTAGGACCTCAGAGGAGTAGAGTGATTTGTAATTCACTGGTTAGAAATCAAATATTGAATATTTCCCACTGACAGATACACACTCACATCCTGACAATTCGTAGCACACATCCATAATTTGGCAAAATGAAAGTCATACACTCTACTGTTGCACAGTTTGGGTCACTTTGTATGCAGCAACAGTCTGCAGGTATAAACACATCAAATTCATTGGGAGTATTTTCTGACACCACAGCAGCATGGATATGTTGAGATACATGATGATACCAGAAAAAAACAAAAAAAAAACAAAACAAAAACTGCATGGGTAATTGCTTAATAAAAAGCAGCCAAACCTGCAGTCAGAGTTGTTCTTCTTTAGCTCCAATGGAGGTAAATGCACCACCACTCAGTTCAATCAGAATTCAACATATGTTGCCATTTACACACATTTATTTTCCACGCACAAGTGCAAACATTATTCACAAGATTGTCTTTTTGGCATCGGTGCAGATATACAAAATGTATTTTCTTCTACTTCAGGTGCAGCTCACAGAACTATATATTTTCAAGCTGCCTTTACAGACTGCACTTAAGCCCACTGACAGACTTGCTCGCTGTTAATCATCAAATGTGCAGCCACATGCAGGATCCAGGATGACTGAACATTTTGGGGTTCTCTTGTTCTTACAGCAGCACTCCAATAGGTGGCAATGCAATTATCCTAACTGAAGTTTCAGTGGAGCACTGCAGAGTCTCACAGGTCTCCACTGACAATAAACGGGACCTCAACCACCCCAGCAGGTGCTCTGAGGATGTTACATGTGATTATTTTGCAAAACTGATAAAGCAAATATCAACCCTATGGACAGCAAAGAGGTGCAAAACAATGACCTGTTGAACACTCCCGTGGGCGCATCATGAAAGCAAACTGTCCACCAATGCTTCATATCAAGGATGTGTGGTTTTAATGGGTTTCCGTTGATGAGAATAAAGTAAATTGCCTTTGAGAAGAGGACACTTTAGTCAATGCAGACTGTAGCTGTGTGACAGTAAACTCCTACGAGTCAGTGACTCACAAAAATCTACTTTGCTGCTTCTGCTGCTGCTGCTGACACACATAATGCGTCATATGAACAAACTTCTCTCTAAACAAAAAAAAAAAAAAAAAAAGCGAAAGGTTGTGAGCTTAAATCCTGGTCCAGCTGAGGAAATCCAGACATGGAAAATCATAAAATCCTTAAAAGTAGAACTGAGATGTCCTTCAGCAAGGCACTGAACCCTCATCTGCTCCAACCAGCCATCGGTAGAGGACTTCTTGATGTTTTTTATAAAGGCAGTAACAGGAAATAAAACATTAATTTCACATAAATCATCTTAATTGCACGAGCTGGAGTAGATAACTCTCACGCAAATACATAATTACGCATTTTTATGTTGTATTTCCCAGCAATAACACACCCTGTACACTCTGCCAATGGTTTCAAATTATTTGAGGTACAGTGTTTCCAGAAAAATCACATTCAGAGCTAAAAAAACACTTGAAGGGAAGATAAATAAAGGCCCAGTTTAGTTTTGGATGACAAATATGGGATGTACATTTAGAAAATTGAGGGGATAATGAACCCATTCAATAAGGGTGAAAGTGAAAAACAGGATACACTTGATCCTATTTGGTTGCACGGATGAATGCCAAGTGTGCACCAGAGCAAACACAGGATATTTGTCACTGTGTGCATCGCACCCAAGCACACAAGAACTGCGAGTACTAAGGAAAAAGATGTATTTTTGTAAATCATTTTATTTAGCTTAGATGAATTCCAAGTAAATATCAACACCAGACATGCCGTGTCCACACTTAAGACATTTAAAGCAATAAATGATTGGTTATGAAGCCAACTGTTCAACTGGATGACTTATTAATTCTCAGATGAGAGGATATGTATGACTAATATGTGAACTTATGCTATTTGAGTATAAACAGAAAAGGGGATTTGTGCTCTATTCCCCCTCAAGCCTTAAAACCCTCATCTGTCACTTGTTTTTACAGTCTTTCCACTCATGCTCTCTGTCTCACTATCTGTCTGTCTGTCTGTCTGGAGAAAATCAGCGCTGAAGTCGGAGCCATGCTGGAATCCACATGGAAACTTTTCCTGCATGACTGAGGAGGAAAAAAATACCCCCCCCCCTCCCAAAAAAACCCCTCACCCCTCCATATTCTGATAATTGAGGGGGACGGGAGGTTGAGGGCTGATTCGTGGGTCGGTTTGGTTTTAAGCTTCTTTCTCAGCAGTAATCTAACAATCCCACTATGCCAATGAGAAAAGCAGTCCTAATGATACACAGCTGCATTGAATGGGGCCCTTCCAGTTGGAAATTAGATGGTTCGTATAAGAGAAACCGAGAAGCAAGCCCCCATCTCCACAGAGAAGACGTGCCACTTCTTCAGTTCCCAGAAACGTACACCACAAATGCATTTCAAGACCCAAGGCTTTGGAAGATGCTCCCTTATAATGTTTTAAAGAAATAGTTTAACATTTTGGGGAAAAAAAGAGCCGAAATAATGACGTCAAACCCGGGCTAGCCTTCGTTCCACCAGTTTCTGTGACTGAATGCAGTCTCTCATTCAGCATTTCTTTCATCTGCCTCTCTGAGAAAATAAAGCAGTTTCACTTGGATTTACTTCACATATTCAGAGACAAACTGGCATCCACTTTAATACTTAATATATAATAATAGTTGAAAGCTGTGAGATTTTACTGAAATTTAACAATGATTACTTTGTGAGCATGCAAAAACTACTTGTATCATTGTAATTTGATTCCATCCATATCCATAAAAATCACCAAAAATTTCTGCTGTCTAAAACATCTAATCATTTAATCTGCGAGCGTCAATGGCTTATGGGAAATTGTGTTAGTTAAAAGCCTCTGAAAACAGAAATACTGAATGACGAACGAAATCAGATTATTATAATGTTTTTTATCACTGTCTTTATCTAGGCATATTGAGTAAGCAGGGCCATAGCCGGGGAATTTTTTTTAACTTAGGACCAGAAACATGAGTGTGTTTATTTAATAACTGTTTATGTGTACTTTTTCAAAACTTTTCCCCTGGAAATTTTGAGTTTCAAACATGTTATTTCCTGTATTCTGGTGAGTGTTTAATGCATGTGAATCATATTGTAACCTGCATCCAGCAAATCGATGTTTAGCACAAACAGTTGAAAGTATTCTGTAAAAAAAAGTTTATCTTAACAACTTTATAAAATAAATAAGTAAAAAAATAAGTGACTACAACATAATCTGACTGCCTATGATTATTTACCTACAGTAGATACTATTATTATACTATTATTTTCATCACACACGAACCCAAAGGAAAACAAAGTACTGTTTGCATCCCTAAACATGAGCTAAACAAGTTTCTTGACAGTAAGTCCACAAGGCAATATCACAAATCATCATAATTTATTCACCACAGACACTGCAAGCAACCTGTTGAGACAACTTTAGTACTGTTAGCTAGCTAGCTACCCCCGAACCGCCGGAACAGCACTACGAGCAAGCCCAGCTAACTAGCTAACTAACATTAGATTGCATTAGGTAACGCTAGCTAATTAGCTAGCTAGCTAGCTAGATAACGTTTAACTGACACAAACTGTCGCTCGGAGGCGCCGCTGTCCCACAGGTTGCGAACGGACCGGTTCAACAGATATGTGACCATGGTAAATATATAATATGTATCTAAGGTCAACATATTTCGGTTTTCAAAAAAAGATTACACTTATTAGTAGACACTAACATGTTACTCACCACTGACGTTCAGATGTGACAGAATCACTGAGACATAAGTTCATGGCTAAAGTCGTATTTGGCAGATCGATAGGACCGTGGGGCTTACAGACGGTTCACTCACATTTGTTGACTGTTCTGCCGAGGATATGCTCTTACATTAGTCTAACAGATGCGTCGGCAGGGGGATGTCAAAACGCTTTCGACCACATGACAATCTGTTGAGTAACTATTTGCCGCCAGCGAGCAGTTAGGTTAGCTTACCGTTAATACTGGAGACTGGGAAACAGCTAGCTAACAGCTAACAGCTAGCTGACCATAGAGCAAAATAAACTTCCGATGGGTTTAACAAATAAGAATGTGTCAGAATGAGTTGAGTTTTATTACTATGTCATATATATAACTATGTCCAGCTTTCATGGGCTAAGACACCATATCAGAAACACCATAGAGAAAAGGAAATCTTCAGTCAAAGCCAGGTTTTGTTTCCCCATCTTTCATGTCTTAATGCTAAGCTAAACTAGCCTACCTTTAGCTTCATATTTAGCACACCGACTTACAGTATCATTCCTTTTCAGAGAGCCAAAGTGAAACCTGAACCTCTGGGTCCTGTGGCACAAGTAAGAAAACTTCATTCAAAATCACACTGAAAAATACAAATAAAAAAATCTAGCCTTGGAGCAGAGTCTTACTCAACAATATGTGTTACACCACATATGTTTAGACAAAGAAAGTAATGTGATATTGTTGTTTACTAAGTGTGTGTATTTTGTGCAGGCTTGAACACACACCATTTCCCATAATCCTTAGACCACAGTGGGCTAAACATCACGCCTTGACAATGGAGGTGAGTCCACGAGTGGGTCAAGGGCCTGCAGTTAGCACAGACATATCAACAGGCAGATTTAGGGTTCTGTAGAGCTGTAGTTTTTTAAGTAATTGTTTAATTTTGTTAAAATAATTATAGCAACTGCTGTAGTGTGTCTTGGATATGGAGACTAAACCCCAGAATCATGCTTATTTTTTCTGAAAGACTGATGCTCAATGAAAAACTGTGTTAGGCTAGTGGAATTAGAGCCAAAGGAAACATTCAGTTCTCTATAAGTGTATTTTCCAAGATGGCGAACTATTCCTCTAAATAACTGCTAAGGATTACCTTCACACACATTACAATGCTTCTCTAAAACTGCCGTCATGACCACTCTCCCGATGCTTTTGCCAGGAAATGAGGTAAAATTTGTGAGGAAATTAGCTGTTTACGTTCAGTTTTAAGCTAAACCTAATATTTATTGACTCTACACAGTGTAACAGGCCCTTATGTGCACATGGGAGTGCGTGTGGAGCCGCCCCCTTCACATAATCACATGGTAATTATTCACTCAAGAATACGTAGAGATATTAACTGCAGCAACCCAGACCAGCTGAGTCTTGCTCGTAATGGGAAACAGCCGACTGCCGTTTATATTTTCATTTTCCTTCCTCGTTTTTAAAGCTCCCAATTTTTCCATAAGGTAGTCATTTCCAAGGCTGACGTGAAACCAGACACCCAGGAGCACTCATGGTGAAGGGCCAGAAACAACATAAGGCCGGCCCGACATCCTCTCACCTTCCCCAATCCCCCATTCCGTCCTGTGCGACTGTTCCTGGGAAGGTAAACACCCTTTCACCGTGTCAGAAATGGGTTTTCATTCTGCTGCCACGGCAGTTCCTTCAGCTGGCCCTCTTTTCTGTCCCTCCCTCTCTTTCTTCTCCTCCCCTCACTCCCCTTCGCTGCCACATCTGGAACCCAGCCCCTCATTTATTTATGTGGTCTGTGTTGTTTCTTTTCTTATTTTATTTTTTTAAATAGTCTTATTTAAAAGTCCTTTACCTTGTCTTGCAGGCAGTTTCTCCCCATCTGATGAGGTCTGCAATTACATCTCACCATAACTGGTCACTCTGCAATTACATGCTCCACCACAGAATCCCCCCCCTTCTCCGAACAGCACCACTGCTCATATGGCAGACCGAAATAGAATAGTTTCATGTCTGTTTGGATGGCGGCCCAGCTGAAACTATGCTCCGCCGCTTGACTGACAGTGGGATGTGGGCTTTTTCTCCCCAAGAAAAACCTTTAAGGCCGGTCACGTTTAGACTCTGAGCAGTCTCACTCCAGCAGGCTTCAGTGGTGGCTGGCCCAGCTGGGCTCCAAGAGGGGAAACAGGGCAAGACAGAGACAAAGTTAGAGTGAGTGAAAGAGAGGACAGAGACAGACAGTCTGCAGGGAAGAAGACAAGAACCACGAGCTGAAACTATGAACCCTCCTGGGAACACTTCATCTTTTAGTCGCTGACCAAGAGAATGGGTAAGTTTGGCAACCACTTGAGTCTTATCTCAACTTCTGGGAAACGTGAAATGATGTTGTAAGGAACTTTGAGACTTAAATATTAACTATAACTCAGTAGTGCAGCATGTAGAACTGTATTTAAATATTTTAAAGGTAGTACAGGATATCCTTGTCAAATCCTCCAGACCTCTTCAATAGCAATGCAGCTGTCAACTTGTTCAGGGGCTGACAGACATTACAACAGTGTATTCCCCAGTTGGCGATGCAGTTGTGATATCGTGCTGAGTGCTTGCAGCGATTTCAAACTCCCGCATTTAAATGGGTGGTGACTAAACTGATGTCAAAGCCCCTTTTTCTCATGAAAGTGTTCTTGACCAATGTCCAACTCTGCTTTTTTGAATCACATAAACCTTTAACCGTAGCATTCAAACGTGAAAGGGTCTGATTTAAAAGGGGAGCAGAATTTATCATGTGGACACCTCGATTTTTGTGGCACTTAAAGGTTATATGAGCCTTTCTGGAGACTTGATATTTTTTTAATTCAGAAGCTTTTGAGTTTTATGTTTTACAGAATCATCCTTGTCAAAAAAGTTTAGATGAAGCATAATAAATCAAATAAACCTCAGCATATAAAGTGTAACAGATTATATTCACCAGGCTGGAGTAATCCAAATAAAAAGAAAAGGCAGTGTTATTGATAATATTCAAATTACTGTGTGTTTATATTTATTACAGAAGTTATGCAATCCAAAAATCAGGCTAAACTGGAGGAGTGGTGTTTCTGGCCACCTCCACCAGCTCCTGAAGGACATATCTGTCTATTTAGCTGCTAAAAGCTCCACTAACTTCACAAACTAGTTGCTAACTTTGTCTGGTAGGTAGCGTACAGTGGGTTTACTAGAGTGTTAACACTAGAAACAGCTGCCTTCTGCTGCGATGATGAGATGATGAGATGATGAGAGTGAACCAAAACAGTAAAGTTATGAGCTGTGAAGCCAAAACAATGAGCTGAAAGGTGATAAAACTCTAAATCGAGCTGCTGGGAACTGCTGAGTCAGGAGATAAATATCTGTGGGAGTGACTAAGAGTGACACCTTGTAATGACACACAGTAAGGCTTTATGTTAAAAGCGTTAAGTCATGTAAAGTCTTTAGAAATTGTGCTTTTTGTGATAACAGGGTTGCACTGAAATCATATTTGTGCGGATGTTGTGCTAACTTAAATTTACCGTGCACTACTGACTGACTTTTACACTTAACCAGCTGAATGCACCCACTTTTGAATCACAGTACGTCACCGTTAGCGTCCCCTATGTGAGAACCTGCACTTGCTAACTGATGCTATCTAGACAAATATGAATGGTCCTTCTGGGATGCTGCTCAGTGCTCTCAGTCGGAAAATATGTTATGTTTTTGTTCTGAGTCACAGTGGGGCTGAACACCATACTGGCTACAACTGTTTGGAGTAGGCTGATCTGGTTTGCGTGGGAGTGATGGTAGCTGAGACTGTGGAAAACAACAAAGATTACACAGTGAGGCTGATGGTAACGATGAAGACGTGGCTACCGCACGTCTTTACTACAGGCTTCTGTGTGTGTGATGTGGTTGAGGGGAGCTGTGTGTTAGAGCGAGAGAGAGGGACAATTAGAGATTACGAGAGAGCTGTGTCATTATGTTTTTTCCATATGTACTCAGTGGACAGAGATTAGACATTTGTATGGATGTATTGTGTGTGTCTGTGAGTGCATTTCACTCCTTGTATGTCCAATCTCAGTGTCCATCACCCTTCAAGCTGTGACTGACATCACCTGTGTGCTCAGAGTAAATGTGTGAGTGGAAAAGGCGGCAAAGACTCTGAACTTGAGGTCCATGTTTTCATTTTTCAGCAACATGACTTGACAACTGTTGTATGGATTGCCGTGAAATTTGGTGGAGATATTCAAGTGACTTTTCCCTTAGCACCATCTGCAGGTTAACATTTTAAAGGACCAGTGTGTAAGATTTAGGGGGATCTATTAGCAGAGAGGCAGTGTAGTATTTATGATGATGTTTTTATTGAAATAGTTTCACCTAAAACTAAGGATTATTGAGTTCTCATTAGCTCAGTAGGAGTCCTTTATATCTACACAGGGAGCAGGTCCTCTTCTACAGAGCCTGCAGTGCTGTGATGCCATGTTTCCACAGTAGCCCAGTTACTGGCTCTAGAGAGGGCCTTTCAGAGTCTGCAGGATCACTCTGCACCTGCTCGCTTTTCAGTGGAACATTCCTCATTGAGTTCAAAGTATCAACAAGGCATTTTTTGAATCTTTGAGGAGTGGTGAATGCTGGGACTGGACCTCTGAGAACTTGTGGTACATTAAAGAAAACACAGGAAATGCATGAAGAAGCAGCTGAACCTTCTTCAGTGTCTTGCTCTGTTCTTGCATTTGTAATTGGCGCCTTATGCACCAGCGAGTCTGACATTGGATTACCTCACACAAGTTTCAGAACGTGACTGTTACCGTTTAGGTATAATAATAACCTATATATGTGGCTGCTGCTTTTATCATTCCCAGAAGCAAATTATAGCTTGGCATCACTTGTCTTCAGTTAAAAGTATTAGAAAGAGAGGTCCGTCCTTCATACTGGTTTTCACGGTTCATTTAACAACAGCTTATGACAAGCTACGACAACCGCTTCCCGTAAACATCTGTTTAGCACTTCTGTCTAATAATACATGACTGGTTGGTCATGACTGGTTGCCTGCCTGGTGAACAGCTGAGGAGGGTGTGGCGTGGTTAACACGAACCGCTCATGCAGGTGTGGCCCTCACTGTGCTGTCACACTGTTTAATTAGGTTTTCTTTCCACGGGCGGGGAATCTCGGGGTTTCCGCTGTAAAAAACGAGTCTCTCTTAAGTCTCATCCACGCGGTCATTGTCTCGAGACATTAAGAAGAGAGCGTCTTGGCAACACAGTCTGATGAGCAGTGACTATCACTAAGGGTGTAACTGAACTTTGTGACCACAGCTAAAGCTGGAAACACAAAGCTACACTTGGCTCCACACAAGACTGGTTTTTGAGGAACAAGTGCCAAAGCATTGTGCACTCAAACTATCCTGGTTACACAGATCTGGCTTTATCCTCAACATGAGAACTTGTTTCATCCATCAAAGACTGTCAAGCTCATCCAGAGTATTTGCTCCCATAACAGATTTCTTATAATCGCTGACAACAAGTTGATTCATGTTCAAGGGGTGTACAAGGTGAAGATCTCACTCTTGGAGCCGGACCTGGCCAAGTGTCTGTCACTCTCCATTAGCAGCTTCTTTCTTCTGGATGAGGTAGTTTCTTTCTTTCTTTGTTGCTATTTTTCCATCCCTCCTCACTGTGCCTGTGTGGCCTTGCTGGAGTCAGGACCGGGTCATTTTGGTTCTCCTCCCACAAGTCTGGTGTTCTGGTGTTCCCCAGAAGCTATTTCTCACACAGCTCGGGCTGTCTTCTCACTGTTTCGATCCAGACGCCCACTGTTGCATTTTCTTCAGGGAAAACGGCAGCATTACAGTTCTTTTCTTTGGATTATTGTCCCTATATTTTGTTTTCCAACAGATGGCAATATATAATTTGTTACCTATTAATTAGCCAAATATATAATATGATAACTATATACCAAATACAATGATATAAGTCCACAGAAAGTGGAGTAAGGAGAAGGCATTTTAAGCTGTAAACTCTCAAGTGTGCAAAAAAAGACTCTCTTCAATGTGTTGAAGTGTCCTTGAGCCAGACATTGAACCCTAGCTGGTCTCTTTCATTCCTGTGCTTCTTATCAGAGCTTTGAATAACAGAGGCTTTAATTCAGGCCAGGCCATTCTGTGACTAATGTAACACATTTCTGCACTTGCATGGCTGCAGCAACACCATCGGCTCTGGCTGCCTCCCTTGAGTTGCTGACCTTTGACCTCAGCAGAGTACAGACAACATCTTCCTCTGCATGGAGCCAGCTGCTTGTCTCCGACATTAATCACAGAGGCAGTTTTTATGGCTTTCAAACAACTGTGATCAAAGAAAGTTGATCTCCTGCTGTTGTTTTAAACATTTATTCATCCAAGGAATCAGATGTAATCATATAAATATCAAACACAACTGAATCAGCAAGCTTTTGTGCATAAGTATGGACATTTCTAACGAGCTGCGACCCATACCCTCTTCACTTACAGAGCACATAACATTTAAATAACAGTGGACCACAACAGGAAGCAGCACCCATGAATCTCATGAGAAAGCCCCACTTTAATCTTTCTTACATCATGAGGTATAGACGCTGCATGTGCGTCACGTGTACATTTTTGACGCTGCTTTATCGTGGGTAATGGTGACTGTTGACACATCACCGCAGCAGTGTTCATGACTCAGTGGAGGCTCTCTCTCTTTGGAGTGGGGACTCAATTAGGAGAGTGCAGGTATAAATTTTTGCGTAGGTGGGCCCAATATGGCAGCCACTCTGGGGCCCAAGGCTGGGAGATAAATCAATATCAGACTGGTTGAATTGGAGCGTCAGCGTGGAGCTTCTCTTGCGTTGACCTCTTTTTCTCTGCTCTCTTCTTTTCTTCCCATCTCCATCTGTTAATTGGAGGAAGGTCATGGCTTTCTGGGCTTCAGTCTGTTTATCTGCCTTCTCTGCGATCGTCATCTACCGCATTCGCTCTGTGGCCCTTGTTATGGTTCACTGGGGAGATCATGAGAGGAAATGGAGGCTTCAGTACTTCTGCGCGTCAGTTTGCTGTGTGATTCACAGAAGATAGAGAGGTCACCACTCCCTCCTCCTTACGAATACGTCTTGATGCTGCTGAGAGCACCTCAGGGAGTCTTGAGGAGTTACTGCTCCGTCTCTCTAGTGGTGTCAGTTTCTGTTTGGGTAACCTCCACACTATTACTACTACTGTCTACTTGTGGCTCATACGCCTTCCAAGCATTTTAATTGAAATTTTTGAAGATCATTATGATCTCTTAATTGTTAATTTTCAGTCCAATGTATGGGTTCAAATTTATAGAACATAAGTCCTACATAACATGTTTTAAAAATGACTTAACAGCTGTTTTATAATTCGTTATGTCATAACTGGAGCTGCAACTAATGAAGATTTTCATTATTCATTCATTTGCTGATGATTTTCTTGTCACAAAATACTGATGGGATGTCTTCCATTTGTCTGACCAACACTCCAAACCCCATAAATATCCAGTTTACAATGATATACAACAGAGGAAATCCTCACATTTGAGATGGTGAATCAAAAGAAAGGAGGGCATTTTTGCAAGAAAAGTGACTTAAACAATCCTGGCTGACTGATTACTTTTATATATATCATTTATTTCTTTGTGTAATTGTAAATACACCCTTTTGGGGTTTTTACTCTCACTGCAAATTCCTTTCTTTATTTCAACACGTGCAAATAACCTCAATGAAACTAATGTTTTGTAAAACCAAGGCTCCATGACAGTGATAGTTTTATCACAGAAGGTATTACACCTTTTAAATGACGCATATCTCATTTTGAAATCACACTTTTTGAGTGTTTATTTCTAAGAATATTCTGTATATCTCAAATGAGACATGGCAGACTGTTTTCCAGACCTAATTGCCCAGAAAATTCTCACGTGTTTACTTTTTGTGCCTGGAGTGGAGAAAATAGCACTGAAATGGCTTTTTGAAGTGTCACATGTGTGCTCAGTGGGCACATATGGAGCTTTTCTTGCATACCTTGCCATTTTTGCAGCTGATATTTACTTATCACATTGACCCCATGTGTGTGCCATTTATCCTGTGCCTTTGGTTCAGTGGTGGAATAACAGTCGAAGGAAAACTTCCACCCTGCCCTGAAGTGCTGCCTGTGTTCCTCGGCTCAGATCTGGGGAGTGGACCTATCCTCCACCCCTGATTCTTACTCTTCCCTTCTCCCTCAAACCCACCCACACACACACACACACACACACACACGGACCCAACCCACCTAATTTACTCCCACCTCCTAATGTCAAACAGCTGTAGAGTTGACTTGCAAAGAATTGCTGCTATTACGCCCTCCTCCCTTCCCTATCTGCTCTCTTTTTCTCAGCCATTTTGTATGTGGCATTCACTGGCCGAAAACACAGTGTCTAAACCGAGTATCCATCCAAGGTTTATTTATGATCCAGGCGTTGGATATGAGGTCATGAATTTACATCCTTAGGTGCCCGTGGGCGGAGATGGATAGACAGACAGCTGACTATAAATTGCACATATGGATCGTGCTTGACTCCTGTGTTTTGTAGTTGCCTGGTCTTTCTGACATGTAGAGCTGGGCCGTAACTGGGCCAATGCCATTTCCAAGGCACTCCATCTAACTGAAGGAGCTCCGTGACATAAATGCCAGTGAGGTCATTCTCCACTTGACTGACAGGAGAAGATCAGGCAATGATGCTGAGGGTTGAGAGTTCCTGCTGCTGTCGGGAATCTGCTTCAAAGGATTGCTTTGGCCACATGCCTGATGTCCAACCTGGAAGCTGATGACACACATTTCTCAAGAATTTATCACTAACTTTAAAATTTGGCCACAATGTTGAAGACAGTCCCGAAAAAGCAATGAACCTGCCATGTATTTAGATAGCTGAAGATACTTTCCTGCAGCGCTATTATTTCTCAAGTGCATATCAGAGTATTAAGATAATTTATTTTAGAAAACGGAGACAAAAACTGTCAAAACCATACGTCTGCTCAGTTTGGTCCCTGCACAGTACATTTTAGTCAACTTAAAGAATAATTTAACCTGCGTAAAACCTCAATAATCAGGTATATTTTTGACAGACTTTGTAGACCATTACATTATGTTATAAAGAAAACAAGTTTCACCAAACCAGATTGTTTAAAAGGTTGTTTTTATGTAGTGTCCTCATTTAGCAAGCTGACATCTTGCTGTTTTATTGAGAACTCAAGCTGAGCCTGGGAGTTCAGTGCACCTTAACATACTATAGCTGTTAAGCTAAATGTTACTTCACTCATGTCCTGTCCTACCAATACTACTTAGAGTTGGGGTAAACCTAGCATCAGAAAAGAATGTTAATATTAGATGCTTCTGCAAATCCCCAGATTATGTTCAATGCCAAAAGGTTTTAGCTTTCTGGAATATTTACATATGGCTAAAAGTTGGGGAGGAGTCATGGTTATGGCAAATAAAATATGGTTTTGATATGGTTAGGGTTTGGCAACAACAACACTTAGTTAAGTATTGTGGTTATAAGTAATAAAAACACAACCGTTAATTGCAGGTCTGTGAATAGAGGCAAAGTCCAGTCCTCAATACATTAAAGTCTGATGTGATACACTTATGTCTGTGGTTAGAAACCTTCATAAGGTGTTTACATGTCACAATACCAGGTTTTCATGGTGTTTAGCATCATCTTAACCAAGGTACTTGTGAGCACCAGCGAGTCCTGACCTGCCGTATTTGTTCCTCTGTGTTGTACAATCTATGTGTAATTTAAATGCATGGAAATTGCTCTCATATTTCTGTATGTGGTCATCCAGGGGGAGCTAAGTGTTGCCAGGTCTGAAAAATGCAGTATATTATGTTTTCCTCAAATCCTCTGGCACGTTTTTAGAGACACCAGCCACATATCTCATGACACTGCGGTCGTATTTAGTGTTGCATTCGGGATCAGTTTTTAGTTTGGTATTCTGCTTAAACTTAAACTTGGTTTTGACAAAGGCCCAGTGAGTCAAACCACAGGTTTTCAAATTGATGCACTTCTGTCTCCTGGTTTTAACCTCAGTGTTTGTTGATACTCTCTGGGCTCCAAGATGACTCAGCTGATGTTTCATAGGAGAGAAGTGGTTTCTACTTTTGTTACTTGGAGCTGGCGGCTGCACGTCTCTGATTTGGTTTTCCCCTCTCTTTTGCCACGAGCGCTGTATCTCAGCCAATCATATTCTGATTTTGAAGTGGGTGTGGTTAGAGTTAAGTCATACATGACAACACCCATCAATCTTGTTATTTTGAATAGCACACTGGGTTATAACTTACTGACTTTTCAGATTTTCAGTCCCACTTCTGCAGTAATGTCTGTGTTTCTAACCGCCGCTGCACCAAAGAGAAGTGAAACAAAGTATAAAAGGAGGTTTTACGAGACCAGACAGAATCTGTCTGAGTATAAATGAGGACTAAACACACTTGCTGTATATGAAGTGTGGAGCTGCAGGGTGATGACAGAGTACTTTGTTAGCAACATGTGTCAAGTTGCTCCAAATGATTATAGTCATATACCCTACTTTTACCTGACCATGCTGTAAGCCTGTCTCCAATTATGTCAGTCTGACTCCCTATTAGCCATGTGCTGTGTGTGTGCCTCTCTACAGGCCTTACTCATTCATTATTAAGCACCTCCTGGTGTTTTGCTGGCCGTCACCGCTCCGGTGTCAGGTACCCACATGATCCCCTTCACTGAATCAGGCTGTGTTAGTTCCAGTCTCTGTGACCTGTTGGAGCTGCTCCTGAAGCTACTGAGCTCCACTCCAAAACCTTTTGTTAGCTCTGGATGTTGTCTCTTCCCCCGGCTGATTTCCCCGTTATTTATTCAGCTAACTGTCAATGGAGCTGGGAAGCTTAAAATGCATTTGGATATTTCTCTTGGCGTGACGTTGGAGCTATTTGAGCTCTCAGGAGGTATGGTGCTGCTATCATCTTTTTTTTTTCTTGAAATGAGAATTACGGGTACTTTTATAGCTGGCCATAAAGTACCAAGATGACAGTGTGTTCACTTTAGCAGGCTTGTGGTAAAGCAGTTTAGTTATTTATGTAGCTGAAGTTCATCTTGGTGTCCCAGGCTGCTTTGGTGTGTGAAGAATGAGGATTTAGCAGAAGCTGGTGTGATTACTTCTGCCTTGAAGTGTAACCGCTATCAGTTGTAGTGATCTGTCCTCTTTTATTAGTGTGACATTTAACAGGGTGGCTGATCTTAGACCGTGCTAGGGGGTTACAGGTCTTTTGTGTGTGCATGTATGCAACTTGACCCTGTCTGATCTCATCTCCAAAAGCGATGCAGGTTGCCTGGAAACCCCATGAGGGCAGAGCATTCAGCTTCCATATTATTATACCAAAGGAAAGAATGCTCCCAGACCTAAATAGATTGCACAGTTTTTGGCCTTACAAGGGAATCTTCTCATTTAATCCACTCAGGAGTGTGCTGGGGAAGGACTTGAAGTTTTCATATCCCAAACTGGTGCACACACAGACTACAGGGTAATTAAGGCCGGCAAGCAAAAACCAAAATTGGCCTAATTTATAGCAAACGACTTTATAGCTTTTACTGTATGCACTACTAGGAATATGTGTGTGTGATGTTAAGATAGAAAAAGCATTGTACTGTATGCTATTGTTATCATGTTGGGGCTGTAACTACTGGTGAAATTTTAAGCTACACAAATGATAGAGTTACTTTTTCAGTTGATCATTTTGATTTTGTAACCGAGCAGGCGGCCTATTAAGACCAGGAGAGATCGCTTATACAAAATTCTTTAAGCCAACACTTTCATGGTCAATTTTACATAATTAAAACCTACAGATAATGACAGGTTCATACCGACAATGATAAATGATAAAAACACAAAAACTGGGGTGAACAGTGAGATGGACCCGCAGTATCCTGAAAGAAAAAAAGTTTACTAAAGGACTGGTAGAAAATGAACAAGCTAAAAGACCAAGAGAGAGTAAAGGTTTGCTCACACCCTGTTAGCAAAGATTAAAAATACTTTAGAAAACAAACAACACCTCTCTCTGGCCACTCATCTGTCCAGCAACACTCAAGCTCACTGCCTGTACATGTGCTTTCTCTAATTAGCACTAATTAGAAGAGTGCTTGCAGGTGAGCTACCAGGGCCAGAGAGGGAGAGGGGACAGGGGCTGTGTGTCATCAACAAGGTTGCAGTCAAGAACCTTCAGACTATCACACTTGGCTGACTGCTGCTTGAAAAAGTAATAAAACTTTTGTTTTGTAAAGAAAGTGAGATGTTCCCGGTTGCGCCTTGAGACCCACTGTACATCCTGGGTAACAGTGGATGGGTACAGTATGTGGTTCAGCTGTCAGGTACACTGCTGGGGGGAGCGTTTCACATGTCAAGCAAGTCCATCTTCTCTGTAGAGGCAGGTGACAGATGCTGAATGATAAGCGGCTCTCTCCTCCTCCCAAATGGATTTTTAAAGTCAGAAAGACTAAAATGATCCATTAAGGAGGCATTCGAATACTTTCTCAGTGCCCCCATCATCGCTTTCCACCACTTTTCAACACTTTCATCTCACAAAACTATCAGTAGTAGAACTATTTCAGACACACAGAAACTTTTTGTAACCATCTTTCCAGTTATACCATACTGTTCAAATCTTAATCCACACAGTAAACTGTTGAAAAGATACTGGAAAGATGACTCATATTGACCACTTGACAATATATTTTACACAGCACACCAGAGTCTCTTTTATTCCTGTAGCCACTGAAACCTAGATTTGAATTTTATTTGGCTCAATATTGGCTTGGATCTTCATTTTCCACTTTATCCCCAGCTCCTCCTGTCCACACGTCAAAGTGTCCTTGAGCAAGACACTGAATCCCAATCACTCCGGATTTTTAGGGCAAGCACTTTTCATGGTAGGGTGGTATTCACCGCATGGTAGTGTGCTGCCAACGGTGTGTGTGTGTGTGTGTATGTGAATGAGAGGCAAATTATAAAGCTTTGGATAAAAGTACCGCACAATTGCAGTCCAAAGCAGTCTATAATTATATTTGTCGTTAGCTGTCATCTGGGCATTCCTGAGATCTATGAGTTTTAATGGCTGTTTGCAAACCAGATTTTCCGCTGGATAAGAAAGCTGAAGTAGTAGTCTGTCTGATTTTGCTTTTGTGTAGGAAGCTTTAGTGTCTAAGCATGTAATTTAAAGATGTTGGTGTTGGACTAAAATTGGACCAAACCAGGTAGAATTAACCTGCTAAAAATATAAACAGAGGTTAGCCCAAATGATTGTTGAGTGGGTTAAAAACTTTCACATCAGGGACTTGTCCAGTCCTTTAGGGTCAACACTGCGTACTGAACCCTTGCCCTGGTCCACTTGAGTGTACTTGGGTATGGTGCATCAGCTGTGATAAATCTGTGATCAAAACATGGAAGCAGACTGCTATTTAGAATGTGTAGTGTTCCTCTTCCTTTTCTTTATTTGCCGATCACAAACAAAGTTAGGTGCATACCGCCACCTAAGGTGTACTCTGGCATGGAACAACATTATTACTGTAAAAGCTGACCAGCAGGGGAGAGGAAAGGGGCGGTAATCGTACTCAGACAATCCAAAGACATGAAGTATATTTTTGTGAAATGGAAAATGAAACAGTTATGTGGTCAGCATCTTAGATACCAAAGCCACCAAGACGCCCCTTAAAGCAACATATTACTACATATTCAGTGGACAATGGTGTGGCTTATTGTGGTGTTATGAACTGCAGTCTGTCAGTCCAAAAAAAAAACCTGACCCTGGACCCTCTTAAAAGTAAGAACCTCTCATGCTGAAGAAATATTTTCCTGTTACAAAACTCTTGCCCTGAAAAAACCCATCTATTTGGAGAACGGTTAATGTAACAGGAGTGTTTGTACAGTCCTGTGTTGTTACCTGCTTTACCCACAATCCATCTCCCACATTCCCCCCTTGTCATTTTCTTGTCTTCTCCTTCCCAAACACTGTACAGCCACTTTTTGTAGTAAAAATATATAGAAACGGGAACGGTGCTTCCTCTCCATCCGCCTACATATTTATTCCTGACATCACGGTGTGTCACGCTCAAACCTGTGACGCTCCTGAACCCCCTGTCACCATCACCCTGAGACATGTCAAGACATTGACACTGTATTTCTATCATTAGCCACACAGCTATAGGATATGGTTTTGTGTGTCTTTTAAAGGTAAAAATTATGTTTCACTGTCTCTAGAAGAACCACGACAGCCATCGGTGATGATGCAGACTGAGTCAAAATACAGTTCTGTACATATTCTGCTTTGTGCATTGTGTACATCCTTGCCTGCAAAGGAAACACAGTGATTGGGAGAATCTGGAGCTAACTATGGGAGCTGTCAGTGTTTTCTGTGGTGGTTCCCACTGTGTTTGACTTCGGTGTCAGAAATGACTGAGGATAAATCTGAAGGATGTATTATTTTGACAGACCACTGGAAGACCTGGATGTGGGCAGAGGGAAATGCTAAAAAGGTTGTGCAACTGCTATTTTAATGCAGCTCATTTCAAAAGTCCTTGTGAGTACATGGGGACAAAAATATCAAATATCAAGTTTTGACATATACCGTCGGTCAAAAGTTTTACAACACCCCGTATTTCTTGCTGCAGTTTAAGTCCAGTGTAAAACCAAAAAAATATAATATAAAAAAACGCCTTTTTCAAGGATCAAGTAATGTTAAACTAGAGTTTTTTGCAAGAATGGAAGTAAATGAAGCCTTGAAACAATTCCTACAGGTGCCTCAACGTTTGTCAAATACTGTCTCTGCAAAGGCAGTGTTGGAAGTGATTGTATTACTACACTCACTGAGGTATTATCTGGTCAATACAGTAACTAAGGAAGCCAAACAAGTTGGTTAGGAGTTCATCATAAAACCCAAAACATTAGACGAACAGAACAAGATGGTGGCTTCACGTGATGGAAGACCAGAACCCTATGGAGTCGGTTACAATGGAACCTAATTACAAAAGTCAATTGTATTGTTAATGTATTAATTTCACATCTCAAAGCAACTGTACAGCAAAATCCACTTTGCTTCTAGACGTCTTTGTGCTCATATTTTCACCAAAGTTTGGCTGAGTGTGCACAGCTTTGGTGGTGGAACACAGTAGCACAACATGGACGCAGTGTATTATTAAGATATATTTGCAGAATGGCCAAGTGAATTACACAGTTGGAGAGTTGGACTTTCTTCAAATGCCAAGCAAATTTTAGAGTTTTCATCTTATATGGTTTCTTAAACTTCTGTGAAGCAGGTTCCATTTTCATTTTCATCAAACCGTTGTGCTGTAAATGTATACTTGGCTGGTTATCAGCCTGTGCTCTGACATTCCTCAAGTGTTCACCAGCACTGAATGGAGTCCCGGTAGCCTCAAGGTTGGTCTTGTGGCCAAAATATTTTCTCAGAAGGTCACTGAAGTCTGTGGACAGATGTGTGCAAGCAACTGCAAGGCACTGACCCTCACTTACCTCACTAGTACTGTAGAGGAATAGTTCTTCTCTCTGATTGAACTGAACAACTTTCAGGTGCTGATGATAAATGTATCGCTGGGTATTGTTAGGAAAAGTTAGGTCCACTTTTACATTTGGTTTGATTAGTTTCACTTTGATATTAAAAATAGAAATACTCTCAAATCACTGTCACTGTTCACCTTTAAAAGAACAGAAACCCAGTTTTTCATGTGTTGGTGTAGTTTCATTGGTTATAGTCACACAAACGATAGAAACTTTTCTTTCTTGAGATGGGAAATTTGGGAAGATGGGAGGAGTTTGTTGACCTCACATGACATAAAAAGCTTAAAATGGAAAAACCCCAGAGAGACTTTATTGAGAATATATATGGGACTCAAAACACTGGCGTAAATGTTCAAATTCTCCAAATTATTAATATGATATTTATTAAACTCTGTTAGCATATTTTAGTCAAGTGTCAGCCTAGCAAAATATAACCCAAACTTAAAAATAAATTGGCCATGCCAATGTTATCTGAGGAATGCTCTACATTTAGACTCACTGAGATAATGGGCAAGAGAGCTGTTGTGTCTGGAGAGAAAAGCATGTCCTTAAATGTCTGACTCAGTGTAGAAGAAACACTTTGATGGACGATTTAAAAATGGATGTGCTTTGTTAAGTTTAAGTTTAGGACTTTCATCCTAAATATGGGCTGTAAAATCCAGTCAACTAAGCGCATGTTAGCTCATGTTACGTTAGCTTACTTTGGACTTTGTGTACCAGAGTAGCTTCAGCATTTTCATATTCCAGGAGAAACTTGAGCTGACTCACCAAACACTGAAACAGTGGCAGTTCACAGCAGGCATTATCTGCTGCCCTGTATGGATCTCTCTGTCCCAAGTACAAGGGCCCACTTTAAGCCAGCCCACTGTGTGTGGGATGGGAATGTTGGGTCCATGGCTCAGCACAGCCTGCTTCCAGCTTGTTCCCACCCAACCACCCATGCAGTACCCATCCTGCTCTGCTTTCCTTGCCACATGACAGCTCTGTGGTGAGACTGTGACCGCTGTCTCCTCCTGTGAGCTCCAGTCTCCAGCTCAATGATAGGACGTGAGCAGCATGGCACCGTGGAGTCGCCCGATGCAGAGCATGTCCACTGTATTTAGAGGCCAAAGGCCAGAGACAACTTCTTCAGTAGTCGCTTTCCTCAGTCTGTGTGAGTTAGGACAGCAGCAGGAGGGGAAACATTCTGTACTTAATCGTTGGCAGTTTTGAAATAAAGCCAAACCATAAGGAGCCGGTTACACAATGAGGCACTCCTGAAACAACAAGGATATTAAACTTGGAGTACATACCCTGACTCACTCCATCCTGAGCTCCATCACACTGATGCAACCTGGTTTTGGCCTCTCAAATGGTGAGTGGCTTCGCTTGTTTCTCCTATTTCTTCTGTTTCTTCTTCTGTTCTGTTTTTGTCAAACATAACTTCATTGCCTTTGGCTCAACAACGAAGCTAAGCCACAGTGGTGTGGTACTTTCTGCAGACCAGTTGTTGTATTCATTTGGTGGTTTTACCCAGAAATCTGTGAGAGGCATTCTGCTTCACCACAGAATATTATAAAAAACACTCTGGAAATGTATTTTTAACCAGTGATTCTGCAGCTATGGAGAGCACAGACAGTGAGGTCAGCGAACAATGAAATCTTGGTGGTATATTACGTTGCATGTGTTCCTTTTATTTGTGAGACTAAAACTTAGTTAAAAGTTAAAGCAATGTCAGAAAGAGGCTTATAGGGACTAAAAAAAGATATTTCTGGTCAATTTCAAGTATTTGTAGACTTCTGTTTTAACTTTGAGTAGTTAGAGTATAAATATCTGATGTAGTGGGAGTCCTTTCTGGACAATCAAGCAAACATGGATGCCTCATGTCAACCAATAACCATTACTAAATGTAATTAAACACAAGTTTGATGAATATAGTGTTATAATATCAATGCACAGTACCCGCCCTATGTAATTATGCAACCACACTGAGTTCTCTGATTACTTGCAAACTGTTAACGTGGGAAACTCTCCCATTTCCAACCTTGAAGTACTTAAAGATCTCCTACTGCACCACAGCTTTAGTGTTGTCCGAAGTTGCTTTGGATAAAAGCATATAACTAATAAATAAATGTAAATGTACATGTGGATCTCTACAATCTAGCTGTAAAGGTTACTTCACCATTTCCTGTCAAAAGATTAAGACGAGTCCAAACACTGTTGAGTAAGATTATGTTGCAGTAGTAGATGTTTCGTCACTAATTTCTTTGTGCTTTTACTTTGGTTCTTCAGTTTATAGACCTTCACACTCCTCCCAAGCTTAGTCGATCTGTTGAGCTGTACAGACAGAATATATAAAGGCCACTGAGCTCAGATGAGAAGAAATCCAGATGACTCTTGTATTAACTGCAATGTTGGCGTGACTCTAACTAGGAACAGACATCACACAAAACATCTCTGGAAAACTGCAAGTGACAGAAACATGCACACAAAGACACACCAACATTTAAATCCCCCATCTACACACATGCAAGGAATAAATACAAGTGCTGCAGTAAATCTGGAACGCACACCCTAGTGATTTCCCTTACACACACAAGTCACTGAGTGGTTGTTATTTTACCCGGCATATGACTATGAGGCTGAGACAGAGGTGTCCTTTGTTTTGCTTACCTACAACCGACACGTTCTCCACGGCAACCGAATGTGGAAACCCACAGGGCCACTCAGGTTTCAGCCCAGACATGAAAAGAAATGTCCACCACAGCAAGAAAATTTTTCCAGAACAGTTCCTGTGCTCAATTATAGGGCTAGTATAATTAATCTGCACCTCTATTGTAATAATCTAACGGTGCAATTATATCTAGTACTTGTTCCTTGGTCCTACTCTACTGTATTCTAACTGCACTGAGTGTTATGGATGTAAGGTTTTTCCTCCAACACAGGGTTTTTGCTGTCAGTCTTCCAGACTTCCATGGTCCTGGCACAGTATTGGTCTAATTTCTGAGACGCTGTGATGCTCTCTCTGAAAATGGCCCTGGAGGAGCCATGCCAAGACTGCAGTTAAAGGACCCCCCTCCTCCTCTCTCCCTTTCTCTCCTTCTCTGCATCTTCCTTCTCTCTCCTTCTTTTTTTCCCTTCCTTTTTCTGTCTGTATTACAACTACCTATCTCTTCACCTATTCATCTGTCTGGGTATCTCTTTATCGGAGTCAATGACTCAGTTGTTCACCCCCTCCAAGAAAACAAACCCCATCTTTTTTCCTCATCCATCATCAAATAGTTCCCTTGTTGCTCATAATTGCATAAACCCGGGGAGTTTTGGAGCAATCGAAGCAAAGACTAAAACCAAATCAGTGACTCTTCTGATGCGCCACTGTGCCCGATCCTCTCCATCTCTGAACTCTACAAAATGGATCAGTTGTTCTGTCACCGTATCACATCGGCTTGAATACTGCGGCACTGAAAAAAAGCAGGCCAGCATTGGATCGAACGAGTGACGTCTTGCGTGCATCACACAACCCATTTGCTTTACTGTGAGTTCTCCTGTTTCCTGTTTAGGTCTATCGATCCCATAACACTCTGGAAGCATTTAGTAAAAAGCAGGGCCCCACGGCCACAACCCGCTCCATGACACCTGCAGAGTGTGTATGTGTGTTTGTGTTCGTGAGAGTGAGATAGTCTCACTTTGTAACTACCTGCTAATTATACTCCACAGTAAACATGAAATTTGTTAACCACACCACTGCAGGATATCATTAACTAAAAGGATTAGAGTGTGGTTCAGGCAGGAGGGCATCCGTGGCTTCTCCCGATTGAAAATGGACTAATCTAAATGGGATACATCAATAAAACGGCGGAATAAAGTTGCGGGCACTTAAGAGCGTCAGCCCCTTTTGCTCAGGCTCAAAGTAGGGAAGAGAGTCACTGGCTGGCAGCCAGCCAATAAATTAGAAGATAAGAAATATTATTCCACTGGCACACCAGCGGCTTGCAGCTATTTAAAACAGGGAGGTTTATTGATAATTGAATTACTTGGAAGAAAAAAAAGACAAGACAAGAATAGAAAGCTTGGAGGCGGATCAATAAGGAGATATTGTAGTGGATAACGCTGCGGTGGCAAGCAGCACGGCCAGGAGGATGCAGAGTGTGTGCTCATATGTGTGTGATGCTGCATTCAGAAGTGTGTATGTTGAGTGTTGCTGTGTAATAATGCTGCAACATATTCTCACATTTGACAGGAAAATAAGTTGATAAAGGAAGAGACCATCACATTCATGTCCTGCTGTCTTGATGTTTATGTTGCATGTGTCGTGTTTCAGGAGCTGAGCTGAAGTAAGATGGCCTCCGACAGAATGGCGACTCCTCAGAGCAGCTCGAGACAGAGCAGCTCGCTCTCTTCATCTCCAATGAGGCAAGTAGAAGCAGTATTCTAACCACAGTGGACTTTTTGAAAATATCTTGACATTGCAGTACCTATTATATTTCCACTTCTTCAACTGTTAACCGAAAAAGAGTGTGAGTACAAAAATTCAAAATACAAATTGATTTATTCAGAAATTACAAATGCAGTCTTGGGTGAGAGGCTGCAGTGATTTATCCTGAGCAATCATATAAGGGGTCATTGATTAATACAGTAGCTCAGGTATTTTCATAAAGATAGTTGCTGGAAAAAAGCTATGAAGCAAATTTTATCGAGCAGAAATATTAAAAATCCACATAAATTTCTACAGGTGTTTTCCCCCGAGGTTAGACCTCTGCCTAGGTTGAAGCTGGAAGCTATGCTGGGAATTTAACTAATGAAAATGATAAAGGTAGAAGTTGTCTCACTCTAGCCCAAGGTCCTGAAAAGAAGTCTAATCAGGTAAAATAAGTGAAAACGCTTGTGTGGGACGTGGCTGTGTAGGGACGTAAGCGTACACATAAACTAATGTATCACTGGGATTATTTCCATGATAAAAAGTAGTTCCGATCACATGGTTATTCATTACAAACAGACAGTCTCTGAGCTGCTCATGTTAATATTAAAGCTGCTGGTGAAGAGCTGTAAATATTCTCCATGTCGGAAGCACTTTTCTGTGGACCCCATACCCCCCAGTACACACACGTCACATACATGTAAAAACACACAAACACACCCAAATAACATGTTGACAATAATAACCATGATAGCAAGAAATAACCCCTCCTGTTTCATCTGCAGATGGGGCCCCCAAAAACGCAGCATACTTTGGCCCCTATCTCCTTCTGATAATGCACTGTAATGGTGGCGGTGGTGTGAGAGACGCTGGTTTCACAGCAGCTCTCGCAGGAGCAGAGATTGAGGTTTACAGTGGTGACGGGGTCTAGTTGTGTCATTAGTCATCCTCTGGTTTTTGTGAGGAGATGATGAATCACAGAGATGTTTGGTCACAGATGACGCCGCTGTGAGGAAAGCAGGTTGTATTTGGTCTCTCAGTGGTTCATGATTTGGAAGATATGGGGCAGAAATGCACTCACACTCTCACATTTACATGAGAAGCTCAGGAATTATCAGTGATCAAAGAAATCCTCAAAGAGTGTGACAGCAGAACTACAGCAGTGCTGAACTTATCTCACCTGCCAACACCTGGTAAAACTACACATAAAATTCCCTCAACTGCTCTTTAGCAAGTCAGATTATTGAATCAGTACATCAAATAAACATTCTGGTCTCTTTAGATCTTCTTCAGGGTGTTATTTCTTACTCAAATGACGAGGAACAAGGGTTAGACTATTTATCACTTAAGCACTTCCCTTGCACAGCTGAATTACACTGAGAAGACACGGATCACATTGTTAGATACAACTCATGGTCAAACAGAGAACAAAGAACTGGATCCACTGACAAAAAACAACAGTCATACAATCATAATAACAATCTTAAATATACTACTCAGTCAAGAATATATGGTGTAATCCTCCTCCTTAACAAAGAACTAAGGAAGGTCTGCAAGAAAGTGCTTTTTTTTAACTTAAAACTGGCAAACCAAAGGCGTCTTCTGCCACAAAATCTCAGCGAGGTTACTTAAAGCCGCAGAACAAACTATAAAAAGTGTGAGATTGTCACCATAGATGGAATTCTGACAGAAAACATCCCTGCATTAAATCAATGCAAGGGGCTGTGTCAGTGGGTGTGTGTGTGTGTGTTGTTTACTGGTGAGACAGTGCATCCATTAAGTCCAGTTGGACTAAAAGATTAATGTTGGTAAAGGCTTATCAGATGCCAACAGCATACAGGTTTATAATACTAACAGACGGGCTCTCACTTTGGAAAGCAATCATGGCAGCAACGTTTTCATTTAGTCGAGTGATACTTCTCTGAGGGTTCATCACTATGAGTGACGGCTTTCACATTATACAGTCAGTTCATCCGTGGTTAATGTAAAATGTTATTTTGTGCCGTTTTAAAATTGACAATCATCATGGAACTGAACTGAAACTGAGATTAAATTCTCTTTACATAGTTCATCTGTATGTTGAGAAAGGTTGGGACAGGTCTTATCAACCACCACCCCAGAAGCTTCTGGGAAAAATCACATCCTCACCTCCTTCATATCTATCTGGGGAAATATTTACTGGCTGATGTTTGATTAGAAATGTTGGTTCAACATCCCCAAACCAATATTATCGGCCTTAGCGGGGATCCTAGATCAACAAATTAGAGGCAGTCAATAGCAAGAGGTGCAAAGGTCAAAACCTTAGTGACAATACAAACACGGACACAAACACACACCCTCACACTCCCTCCCTTCCCCCCACGCACACACACGACCTAAAAACATCTGTCCACAACTGGATTCCACATCTGAGGTGCACATCAGCACCTGAGAGCCAAAGATTGCAACCAAAAATCCTGAAAAATCTGTCAGACACATGTGGTCGAGATGCAAAAAAAAGAGAGAAAAGTGTGAATACCAAACAATCAGAAACTGAAGTAAAACCAGAGCAGCACTGCTTCCATGCTGTCAAGCAGTCACGAACAGTTGACAGGGAGCGTAAACCTGCCAGCTGACCTAAACCGGACTCTCTGCACTGTTGAACCATCAGCTAAACAGACTCCCAACGCAAGCAGGACAGATGGTCTTTAAAATATCATACCAGTTTCTCATGTTTTATTAACTTCAGGCCAAAGAAAACTCATCCAAAACTCATTGTGTGTTTTCAAACCTTCACAGCTATCAATCTTTGCATAAACTGTTGCTCCTGAATTCCAGAAAAACCTCTTTGTGGAGATACACAAGTCAAAACTCTTATCACACAGCAGTGATTTATATCTTTGTTGTGCAAGTGCCAGATGCTGATTGCTCTTTTTTTTAATGGGGAAAGCCTCTTCATCAGCTGCTGTGGTTGAGAATATTTCAGTCACTGATAATAAATTTGAATATATATCTTCTGACAGCTTTGTGTTTACGAATGCTTACACAGCGTCGCAGAGGATGCACAGTGAATGCCCTTGGATATTAGATCAGTAGAGCTGTCACGCTATACATAGGCAACCAGACACAGAAACAAACAGATCATCTCTTACTTGCTTTCTTTGTCTGTCTCTCATATACACACACTCATAAAACAGAAATCCTATTTGTGCTGCACATGGCAGTAAATCAGCTGATGAAAGGAGCCAAATGACTGAATTGTATTAAAATAAATTGCAAACAGAGATGGAACAAACACATGCACTCAGCTGACAAACATCTCCACAACAGAACCAGAGCTTTGCCCAGATCAGCTTGTCTGGACAATCTAGGCTTCAGGTTACAATCTGAAAATGGCTGGCGGGGCAGGTTAACCAGGTTTCTGTGGCGTCGTTTGTCTGCGTATGTGTATTTTTATGTTGCAGCTTTTGCTTGCAGCCTGTGGAGGAGCGTTGGAAAAGTTGCACAAGTATGGATTTGCTGATGTGAGGGAAAGAGACTCTGAGAGAGAAAGGGAGCGAACCCGAAGAGAGAGTCAGCTGGATATGGTTTGAGACACAGATGAAGAGACAGAATAAATCCACAGCATAATGTGTTGCACATATGCCTGTGATAGCTGTATTTTTATGCCTAGGGTGCATGTAACCAGGCATGTGTTAGGGCAGGAGTGTGAGTCAGAGAGAAAGGGAACAAACGATGGAGAGAATTAAGTTAGAGGTGAACAGACTAAGACGGAGAGACAGAGAGAAACAAACTTGGTGTGTGCTGTTTTTGGTGAATCTGGCCTTGGCTACACATTAGAGGCCGTCGGAAACATCTGGGAATCAGATGTCTGCCCCTGCTGCCAGGATTCAACTGTACCAGTCAGTTGCCACAATATCCCTTTACCATTCTATGCTACTTTGGGAGGAGCACAGACTCAACCTTTGACCAGAAAATCAAGGCTTGCACTTCCTAAATACAAGGGTGACTTGCACATTTAGAAGCCATATGCTTTTACCATTTTCTTAGCTCATCTGTGACCTCTTAACAGAGCGAGGCAGCATTATGTAAAGAAAGGTTTCAGGGGAGCTGTGTGAAAAAGTTTTGCAATAGTCTGGTTTTTGAGCAGAAGAGGAATGTATTAACATCCCATTTGGTCTCTTTGTATATATGCCTCCATATTTAATTCTTTTTGGGACAAGAGTGTCCTTGTTTCCTCGTGCAGTTGAAGCCAAAGCCACAATGGTCTGGTCCTCAAAATCTCACAGCTCATTCTGCCCACATTTCCATTCACTCTGCCCCGCTGGACTGTGGTTCTGTTGTGGTATTTGAGAAAAATTTCCATTTGTTCATATGTGACATCAGGCGTCAGACTGTCAAACCAGACACAGTGAAGGCCTCCTTCCTGCAAACATTGTGCTGAATGACTTCTATATCAGAAAACTGTGAGGAGAAAACTGAACTCAACGCAGTCTGAAGCAGAAATAATAACATAAACCAACACATGTTGCTGTGGTTTTTTTTCCAAATAAGCTGCTTGACTTTCCAGTAATACTGCATGCAGTTGGTGGACAATTCCAGATGTTGTTTTAAACCATTTGGTGGAGGCTTTTATCCAGAGCCCCTCACTGGGCTGTACCACGAATGCATCCATTTGTTATATGGATAGTTTTATAGAGAATCCAACCACAACCGCAGAGCCTGTCAGTCTTTTGTCCAATTTTTTGTTTTTGTTTATGAAAGACAGCAACATAAACAGGATACAGCACTTTCAATTGTGCCTAACAATAGCTCAATAGCTTTTTGTTATTCCACTGATGAATCCATCAACCAACTGTTTCAGCTTAATCACACTAAAATCCACCACAATACCCTGTCAAAGTGCAGTTTCCTGCTGCTCCTCATGATTTCCTTTATAAAAACTATAACTGATCGTGTAGCACAATGATTTTTTTAGTATCTTATCTTATTATCCTGTATTTTAAGACATGCTAATTTCACACACTTTCATTAAACCAGACTGAGCCACACAGGGTGTCTGCACTTTAATTCAAAACATCAGTAGGATCATTTTGCAGTTGACAGCAGGGTGGCGTGACGTGCAGGGAAACCATTCATCAAGCGCCCGACTGAAGAGAGGCAGACATTACTCAACCTGTGCTCATGATGTGTGAAGTGCTGCACATAGTACCTGAATCACTTGAAGCCTCTAGCGATATGTAGAACAAGCCTAGTAATGGGCAACCACCCCCGAAGAACAAATTAGTTCCTGCTGTCCAATAACTGCTATACTTGAGTGACAACAGGTGCTGTACCGCGTGGTTTCAAACCTGCCTGTCTGCTGCTCGCTAACTAACAAGCTCTACGCCACATTGTTAGCTGACACACTACGTTGGGCAAAGATGTGACTGTCACTGTGGTTTAAAGCACATTCATATATTGTGATTTATTTTCATTTTGTTCATGATGCGATTAGTGAATGACCCACAGACAGCACACGCTAAGAGATTAATGCTCACAGTGTGTTTTCATGCAGACGTAGTTGCTGTTTTTAGCCTCAAACAAACTGACTCACACCCTGTGATGAGACATTCTGGTTCATATGTGTGCTACGTCAAGTGTTGCTTTTGTGTTTCCTTTGCCTTTGCTCAGTGAGGGTTTCCCTCAGCACAGAACTGCTGTCAGCAGATGATTCCCTCTTTAAAGCAGCCTGATGGCACAGAATGAAGTTTTTTGAAAATGTACTGGGTTACTGTAAGTTTCACATGTGTGACAAAGCATCTCGAGTTTAAAAATGCCATTTTTTATACTTGAAAATGGAGCAGGACATCTACAGAATTTTCTCCTTATGGTCTGGAGCTAGTTGCCCCAGCTGTTTGTACCATAAAACTTTGCTTAGTTATGACACATCACGCACGCAAAGTCTTACATAAGAAATAGTTAATAGTTAGTATATATTTACTTAAACTGAATATAAGATGTAGTTGTTGTGTAGTTGTTGTAGTGAAAAGTAGATGGTAATATCAACCAAAATTGTTGTTGAAAACCAGTTTAGGAGATCACTAGTTTGAAACTAGCTAGTAGGACATGAGAAAGACCTTGTGCAAAAATCTCATTAGCCTACTGAATTTCCAGAAAATCTGCAAAAGAAAATGCAAATCATTGCACATATTACCACTTTATGAAAATTAAGAGTTGGTTCACTGAGAGAAACAGATGATGGGGCTAATTCTGCAATTGGTGAATACCAAAGGAATAGTTGCAACGAGATGATGTAGTCAGAGGGCCCTAGTCCAACCTCTGACAGTGAAAAATAATGCAGCGGAGATGACGTAAATGTTTGTTTCATGCATTAAAATCTGACAGTTATCATTTACACCTGATGTGTTCCAGGAATAGTGAGCTCACAATGACACTAGCTGAGCACATCAACCACATTTCCTACGTAAATCTGTATGGGATTCAGTCGTTTCTGACGCCGATTGGCCAATCAGATCTCTGCATTTGGCTGTTTGTGTATGAAAGTTATGTAGATCTTTCCTGCTAAGGTTCAGGAGCTTTTCCTCTTGGTTTATGTTCATTATATACCATGTTTATCCACAACACCACTAATTTATATTAATTTTATTCATTTTCCATTTAATTACTTTTTCTGAAAGCCCATTGCAACAACAAAGAACCACAGATTCTGTCACAAGCCTAATATATTGATAGATTAAACATCTAAATTTGACTGATCATGATTCCCTTCACAATAATTAACTAACAGTATTTAATAACCTAATACCTGTTAAGTACAGTGCTTAGAATATCACACTAATACAACAGCTTCCAAGTCTCATACAAAACAAGAAGTTTAAATCTTCTAGTAGCATTTTTAAAAAACAAAAACACAGATATCTCCTGTTAACCAGCTCCTGTCTCTGCTGCTGCTGCCGCCACCGTCCTTCAGTTTACCGACAGCCACCAGCAGATGAGGAGGACCGATGCTTCATCTCCACAGGATCCCTTGTCTGGGATAATGGAGCCGCTGTCGCATGACCCTCTCTTGGCCCCGCATGTAAATATTTGTCATTCCCTGCGAGCTGAAGTGCACCGCTTCCCCTCCTTTGGAAAACAAACCTATTATTATCACCCCCCCCCCCCAACGCGGTGAGGGGAGCGTTTTGTGGCTTGTTGGGCATGTAAATCAAGATGGGTTCATCCTTATGTGATGCTGTTATATAACTGTGGAAAATGGTTTGAAATTGCCACGTTGGGACCGATTTGGAATATTGTTTCACATTTTTACCCCCAAGATTCATGAGGTTGTTTGTTTATGAATTCTCTGAGTCACAGATAGGAAATATATCACAGATCAGTCAGTCAAAGAAAAAAGAAAAAGAAAAAACGGACAGGTTAATTGGGTGATATATACAGGAAAATGGTGCCAATGAATAACTAAGGATCTCTTTGTGGATAATTTGACTCACTCAATTTGAGTCACAGTGTTATTCACCAGTGTGATTAATCTCGGACAACAGATATTTTGAGAACTGGAGTGATTTTTTAGAGGTTTTTCCTTATGTTTTAAAAAAAACTGAAGTTGGGTTCAGTTGTATTTTATTTGCAGGGAACATTTAGGAGAAATGAATTTCTTTAATCGCCCAGAGTTAAACTAAAACTCATATCTCATCCATTTTCAGAAGTCACGGTGATTGCTTTTAAGCCATTTACCCCACTTAGCAGAACAAGCTCCATATTAATGATTACCACACAGTGTAACACTGTGCAGTTATTTATTCTAGTCTACATTTACAGCTAATTACATCTTCATCCTCTTTCCAAACTGAGGGAGATTTATTTGCTGGACAGTTTTGAACTGGTGAGCTTCCTCTGCAACGAGCAGATTTGACTGCTTTTACATTGTTATTCCATCTCCTCAGCTGACAGATGATTGACTGAATGTATGTATGTGCATTTAAATGTGTCTGTGTAAGTGTGTGCATTTGCACCCCATATTCCAAGTGTAAAGCACTCTGTGTCTTAAATAGATATAGATGTTGTCCTGGTGACTCTGTTTAACCATTTTCATTTGTTGTGTTCTTTAAATTGTAAATGTCCTCAGTTTCCATGTGCTATAAAAGAAACCTCATTAGAATTCTTTCCTCTTTTCTTCTTTTTGTTCCTTTAATAAAAGTGGCAGTTTACGAGGAGTTTATGCTCATGTCATCACACAATCTTCCTCAGCTTTTAATGAGACCTTTTTCTGACCTTAACAAACCTGCATATTGATTTTCTTTAGTAAACAGCTGCCCTCCGTATGGTTTGATATTGGATTGGATATAATTGAAGTTGTGGCTTTTTAACGATTCAGTGCCGTTTCACCAGCTCTGGCTCACAGCTGAAACCAAATACATGGCTTGGAAGACGTTATGCAATGATGTTGGTTGGTGTTGTCCAATGATAAACAACTGTTTTGAGTGTACACACAACCACATTGCTTCTCTCAGACCAGATTAATCAATATTCAGTACCAGTGCAGTATCCCAGTGTCTCCAGCGAGCTGTTATTTCCCTCAAACTGCAGATAATACCCAGAGAGTCAATGAGGAAATATCAAGCGTCATTAGAGACCCTTTCCCTCGTGTTGACTCAAAACAGAGTTGGCTCTTGTTGCCATCGACCTGTCCACTTTCAGAGAGCTTTGACTCAGGTGCAGGACTCTGGATTGCCCCCTTAAGCCTGGCTTAAGGGGCTCAGAAGTGGGGAGGAGTGTTTGTTTGGTGCAGCCCGTTGTTAAAGCCGTCTCCCTGCCAAGGGGAAATGACGGGTTAAACTAACAAGCGTGGAAACCGGCAGTTATCAATGGATAATTGACCTTGAGTACACTTCATTGATTTTAGAAACGCTGTGGTGTTTCTCACCTGGGCACTGCAGTTTCTGTGGTCATTGACATTTTAAAACGTGGCGATAAAAGGCAGATGTGTGGATTTTATTTGCATGTATAGGGGCTCAAATGATAATTGTGTAGGACTGTAGATGACATTGTTAAATCACATACTGTATGGGTGCCGGGACTAGTCAAAACAGTCCAAACCTTGGACTTTCCTTGGCTTCAGACAAGTATATTTAAGGAAAAATGCAATACCAGAAAAATACATGGTTGTTTCCTGTTGATTGCTGTTTGGGGTTTAGGTAGCACTGTTGGTTACAAAAAAGTAACTTTATACTATAACACACACAAAAGAGAAGCAGAAATTATACAAGAAGAGGACCAGGGTGGCGCAGGCAGTTCTGTCACTGTCCAAACAAACAGTTTGAGTGACTTATGAGTGATCGCTTCCTTAATTTTCTACTGATTAAGCATGTTATTGCTTGTGGAGGAGGCAAAGATGATTATGGTTTTCTCATATAAATCAGTTTAAGCTTTAGTCAGCAGCCTTCCCAGATCTCAGACAAGTATTATCTATTTTGCACAACGTTCTGTTTGTGCAGTAATTCGTACCTTTCATTTTTATATCAATAATGAGTGACTGCTATGAAAACAAATAGTCAGTTTAGGTTGATTTCCTCCTAGCAAGTCATTTCAGAAGCAAGGTACTGATGTTTCTCTGCATATACCAATCAAAAGAGGTGAATGGCCTCTAACTTGTCTTGGACTGTCGGTGTGAAATCGATGCACACACTGGTACACACACATGAAATAAACTGCAGGGTACTTGATTTTACATCATTCCTGTGTCAGTTACTGGTTCTCTTTGCATATGTTTAGTGAATAAAGTATTCATTTCAGGTGTTAATTTTAGCTTGGTTTGAGTGCACACAGTACAGGCCTGTAATCAAATCCAAGCATTAATCTCCAACTGTAATGTTACTTTCCTTTCACAGCACCAGGATGCAGTCTCTCCAGGTTGACTCTGTCCAGCGCTGGATGGAGGACCTCCGCCACATGACGGAGGTGGAGTGTATGTGTGTCCTCCAGGCCAAACCCATCGGGGTGGAGGAGGACTCCCAGCAGGGAGAGCTGATTGTGGGCTCCGGGGTCGGTGCAGGGGACCATGTGGCCAGGAACAATCTGCAGACGCTCCTCCGCCGGGCGCTGGTGGTCAGCACGGAGCTCGGCAAGATGTTCCAGCGGCTGGAGAAGGGACGCTGGCAGAGGGTCCACAGCACCGCCGTACGGGCGAACTGCCACGTTCGCTCTCTGGTGCACGAGTACAGCGCCGCCCGAAGCACACCACCTGAGATGCAGAAGGTGACAGCCGATTTCTGAAGTGGTGGGAATGTGAAACCAGTTTTTACAGTAACAGAATGGAACACTTTTGATCTCAAATGTGTCCAGAAAAACCAGACTCAGACAGGTGACGGTGTGATATGTTAATAAAAAGAGAAAACAGCACAAAATTGTAAAAGGCTGCAGGCGTATTTGGTTTTATTTAGCCCTTGTTTAACCAGGTAATGTTCTAAATGCCACTCATTTTCATCCAGTCTTTTCTCTGTGTTTTATCACCACTTGTTGCAGTATGAGAAATCTTTGCTGGAGAAGTGCATGGAGCTGACTAATATCACAGAGAGGTAACTTTCTAAAAAGCTAATACACAATCATAAGTAAAAATATTAACAGTGAATTGATGTGTAACACGTTAAACTGCCCTCTCATCCACAGGTGCCTTCACACTGATGATGAATTCTTCCTTAAGTCCATGAGAGAGGCCATCCACGAGATCCTCACTGATGTCAGTGATTCATTCAGCAACATGATTGACATGGCCTTAGCCAACGAGATCCGGGTATGTCAAATGTAAACATACCGTATTTATCTCACCTTAACACTATTTATATTTCCTGATTGTGTTGAATTTCTCCATGTCAAATGAAGGTGAGCTAAAGCCATGTGTGGTGCATAACAAAAGACAATTTTAGATGATTGATTCACTATCATCTGTGCAGCTCCACCCTGGGTTTTACATTTCACAAACAGTTTCACATGTAGATGTATAGGGCACGAGTGGTCACTGAATGGTTTGATGAGTATGAAAATGATGTGAATCAAATGCTGTGGGCTTCACAGTCACCAGATCTCAACCCAGTCGAACACCTATGGGGATTAACATGTTAGACTGTGCTCCACGCCAACATCATCAAAACACCAAATGAGGGAATATCACCTGGAAGAAGAGTTCAGAGACAATTTGTCACCTGTCTGTACACCACACCTGGCTTTAACATATGGCTTTAATGGACACAACCCAACAGTTTTCAAGATTAGTTAAGATGGAAAAACAGTGAAGCAGCTAATGAGTTTTAGAACATGATGTCCAAAAATATCCAAAGTGAGGACATTTTGCATTGGTCTGGCCTCTGCAATGGACTGTTTAAGGGTCTGAGCTTGGTTTTAAGTTAGAATTAGGTTTGTGTTTTTGTGGGTGGCAGTGAATCAACTGAGGTACAGTTTCCCATTTCCCTCAACTATAAACGATCGAGTAGAAATATAAACACAGGTTAAGCATTATGTGGGCTGCACTAATGGAGGATTATGTCATCTTTGTATAACCTAGAGAATTAAGGTAAAGTGGAGGACTTGTTTATTATTTCACGCTAATGAATCCATGATTACTCTCACGTAGATGATGGATGATTGAGTTTCATGTCTTAGATGTTATACAGAGAGTAAATGACTGTAGGAAGAAAAGTTTATATTTATACAGTACGTTCTCATTGTGCAATTATCATGGTTTACAGGTTAAATTATTTAAATATTTAAGACAGCTCTACATGAGTTAGCCTTGCACCTACAGATCTCTAACCTCCAAATAATCTTACCCTACAGAATGAAGGATGGATTTTTTAAATTTCCTTTAGTTTTTTAATGTGGAGAAGTTGATAATTTCTGACTTTGGCGCCACCCAGTGGTAGCACATACTAAAATGAACAGGCTACTAGCAACAGACTTTTATTTCTCTACAAACAAATACTCTGCCATCAGAATAATGTCAAGATGCTATAATATAAGAAAAGTATACATAGCAGATTTAAGTAATTATCCATTTTAAAAAAACACATTTGTAGTCCACGATTTAAAAGGGACTCAAGGTTTAATCTTCTTGCAGGTCCTGATCAAACAGATCGAATCATCGGACAGCGTTCACACAATCGGCAGTGCCATCAGCAACCTGCTGTCCCTCACACAGGACGGACCTCAGCTCTGCAGCATCATTGCCAAGGTACTGTGGGCATACTGGTGGAGTCTGTGCTGTCTTGGCAACAGTTATACCACCTCGGTCGTGGGTTTGATTCGAGTGGTAATTAAATGGGGACCACGAATATCCACTGGACTGTATCTGTTTGAGATTAATCCACCTCCACTGACGCATTTGATTGTGCTAAAACCTGTGAGGTCTGAGATCCTGACGTCAGCGACAAGTCAGCAGCGCAATGTATTATATTCTTCACTGAGTTTTTTTGGCTGAGGTGACTTCATTTGATATTACATCCCCACCCCTTGCTTCTCTCTAGCCACACCCCTGTTATGATCAGCTCCACCTCATCATCCACACCAGCAGACCTGCAGCTATCTCTTTATACATGCCTCTAAAAAGCTATTTCATTGTGAGATAAGACAAGACAGACCAGACAGCAAGTCTCAGTTGGCCATTAGTTAGCTGGCTGCTTCCAGGATACTCTTGATAAGACTCTTCCTGATGGCCCACACACACACACACACACATAGAATAACACACACACATACACATCTTTGCTCCCAGATTGTCAGATCAATTCTGTCAGCTCCCATTAGGAGTAAGCACTGATGACAAATGCAGGTTGTTCAGGCGTCTTTACCTCTCAGTCCACTCTACCTTTCTCAACTCCCTCTGTAGCGCTGCTGGCCGAACCCTCAGAGAGGAAAACCTGTCTGCCAATGGCTGCTAATGAATACCCAATACAAAACATCGTCCACCTGCCATCTGGATTAATTAGCTTCCACCCGCCTGTCTGTCACACTGTCACATACACACTGTTTACAGTAATGCGCATCATCTGGCTCATATCCGAGCCATTCACTCATTATCATTTTCCGCAGCCTGCTGACTTTACTCATGCACTTGTTTTGAAGAACATCAATTAGCCGTTTAAATGCTTGGGTGGGGACCTGATGTTCCTGCCTCCTCCATCTCTTTGCCATTGTTGCTGTTGACAGACAGTGTTTAGTGAGTGTTGTGCTGAGAAAGGAGACAGGTTAAATGTGTGGTATTGAAGCAGACAGAATGATAAATAGAGATGAATCATTGTGTACATATCCAGACTGGGGTTAAACAGATTTTAGGTTTTATTACATTGGTTTCATTCTGCTGGATACAGGCAGTAGCATCTCCTACATCCATCCAGCTTGCATGATTTCGCTCGTCCCGCTTGTTATTTGTTTCTAATACCTCAGGGTTGTTGTTTGGTTGTCTCATGGGTTTTGTAGAAGAATTTTTTAAAAATTGGTTTATCATGGAGGAAACAACACTAATGAGAGCTGTGAGACTGAACCAAAACTGTGATGGACCATAAAACCAAAACAATGAGCTGAAAGTCACTCTAAACTAATTAAAGCTGCAGAGTCAAGTAATAATTCTCTGTGAGAAACTCCTTTAACATACAAGTGGTCAGTTGTATAATATAAAAATATTGAATTTGGCAGCTCTAAATAAGCTAAATTAGGTTTGAAAACTTTTTATGGGAGCTAAATAAATCATGTGAATGAGTTATTTAATCTGTTTGTATATATTAAATTAAATGTATGTGTGGCAAAACTGAAAAGAGGAGCACAGATGATCTTGAGATGTTCCAAAAAAGAGGCATGAGATGTATAATCATTCATCTCTAATGATAAAAACTCATGATTTCAAAACATATTGAGTGTTTTATTCTCTAATTCTTTTAATTGACAGCTTGTCAGACTGTGAGTAATCACACAATCGTGACTGATTTGTCACAACTGAATGAACTGCACCCATCTGGTATATCAAGCAGGTCAGAACAAATCATAAAAATTATTGTCAGACACCATCCATGTCTGCCTCTACCCACCCATAATAACAAAACAAAGTATTTGTTCTTCAATCCACCAAAGCAAGTCAAGTGTTCTATTTGTATCACAGGGTAAATGATTGTTAGACAGACATTTATATTTTTAGGGTAAATTATAGTCTTATTTTCACCTGTTCTGCGTGTCTTTGGACAACAACACACCAACACACATATGCAAACTCCACCCAGAAAGGACCAAGGCAAGGAAAAATGTTATATGAGCTGACAGTGTTTATTACTGACCCATGTGCCACCTCATAAATCAAACAGCAGCTGGAATATTGGAGAGCAACTGTGTCATGATGTACAAGCAAGTTTGCTGTCTCAGTGTTTACCTACTGTCATGATGGATACTGATCTAAACGTGTCCACGTTGGCAGACTCCTCGTGTGTGTGTGTGTGTGTGTGTGTCTTTGCTCTGAAGGCTTTCGACTGCAGGGTGTAGGAGAGCGTGATGTGGCAGTAACTCAGGCCTGGCGAGAGTCAACGTGTCATCGAAACTACGTGGGTAGAGAGGGAAGAGATATTTAGAAATAAAACTCCAGAGGAAAAATGAACTGTGTTTTTTGGAGCAAGCATTTATGGTTTAGCTTCAGACAGAATCTTCCACCAACCTTTCACTGACCACGGTCACCACATTTTTTTTTTTTTATACCAACAACCGTTTTATTTGCAAATAAAGGAGTAAACTGCCTGCAACCTCTTGCGAGTCCAGAAACTGCAGGCTTTGTGTGAGCGAGTACAACAGACCAGAGCACAGAGTTCAGTTCAGAAAACTATGAGATGGAAAGAAATTACACGCTGTGTAGGCCTTTACATGCAAACACACATGGATAGAGAGGCATTTTTAGACGAGTAGTCAAGTTTCACATGATGATGTTAGTGCAGCAAGTACCAAAATGCATGAGTGTGAGAATAAATGCGTTCTATGGGCTTCGTTTAAGGGATGAGGATGAAGTCAGTGGAAACAATAGAACTGCAAGTTGTTTGACGGGGAAGGGAAAGGAACGACCAACAAGCCCAACGATCTGTGAAAAGGAAAAGCAGGAGAAAGTCTGTAAAGAGACAAACAGAAGCACTTCCACCAAAAACTGAATAAAATTGTCTGGTAGTCAGACTGGAGCTTTTATGTTTCTTCTGAGACATTTCTGGGGGTGGTTAGACAGATTGTCTTAAAATGAAAAACTTCCACAAACTGTCTCATTTATTGCTGGTAAAAAAGGTGCATGACGCAATGATGAAACAAATACTGATTCAGGTAAAGAGGTGAAAAGTCCAGTCTACAGCCATGCCAGCATCCCATTTAAACTATCACATTTCAATTAAAGTCTTTGTAAACTAAGTTTAAATGATTTTAACCAAAGATCTAAAGCGCAAAAGTGCATCAGACCATTCTTATATTCTCCACAGATTCACTCTTATTCCTGAAAGCTAAAGCAACATTTGTGTCACAAAATAACAACAGGATCAACAGCCTCTTCATCACTGCCTCAACATAGGTTGAATCAGCCTGCGAGCCTCTCTGGAGTTTCAAAAGGTTTACTGAAAACTTTCTGTCGGTGTTGGCAGTTCTTCCAGGCATGGCGGACCAATATTGTGTAGGCAGCGAGCAGGGAAGAGCGGTCAGGCTAGAGGGCAGGATGATTAGCCACTCCAAGCCCCAGCAGCATGGCCTTAGCAGCGTATGAGACATGCCAGCCCAGTATAATGGCCTTATTAGGATAATGGTGGTAGTTACCGGCTTCGTCTTCCTCCAGGTAATTCTATCTATCTGTGCGGTGAATAGAATTCAATACCTGCAAGTGTTTTTTGTCAGAGGGGTGCTTTAGTGTAGACATGGGGCCAATACAGAAGCTATTTTTGTTTGTTTACACCAGCATAATCCAACAGAAAATGCTCGGTTATTATGGCTAGCAAATCATCTTTTCTCTGCTCGGTGTTTTCCATTCATGAAATATGTATATTTTGGCTGTTTTTATCCAACATGATAGATTGTGTGAGCCATTTGATAGGCTCTGTGGTTGGCAGGCTCACTGAGTAAAGCTGGCCAAATCCATCGGTCATTTCGGGTCTCCTAGACTCTTTAAAACCAGCATGCTGCTATTGGCTTAGGTCTGCAGGACTTGATGGATCTCACAGCACAATCTAGCAAGGAGCAATTTGATCCGTCATTTTGCACAATCATGTGTGCTTCAAGACAAGAGCTGATTATGACGTGTGGTGTATAATTTGGTGGCATGAATCCTAATGTCAGGTCTGCGAAAGTCTCCAGAGAGCTGTAGTCTCAATGGAAGTTGTTTTCCCAACCTAACCACCCTTTTCTCCCGCATTAGGAGAAAGATAACTGCACCAAACACTGTCCTCTAGACAAATAAACAAATCAAAAATTTGCATATATATGAACTGTCTTTACCTTAACAATATATGAATATGATATATGCAGTACCCGGAACAGCTCTCAGTGACATATGACCTTGTTTTGGGTCATGGTAGCAGCCACAAATTAAAATCATACCAACAATACTGATGGAGAAGAGAACAGCAACAAAAGCAAACGCATGTGTGGCAATATGACCTCAACCTCAGGCTAAATGCTGTTTAATAGTCATGGTGTGCCTGTTAAACAGCAGGACTGGATTAACACACACTTAGCTACACCCTGCCCTGCAGTCTTTTATTATATTTTGAAAACATTGTTTCGTGAGAACGTAAATACTGCAAATAAATGAATGAAAAATAAAAGACCAGGTCCCTTGGGCCAATACATATATTCACACATAATATGGGCGGGTTTACATTAGATGTTAGAGGTTATTTTCACAGTTTGCACTCAGAAAATAAGTATACATATTTATTAAAGACACACAAACAAAAAAGTAGTCTTGTTATTCATGCCAGATTAGTCCATACATGAAATTTCAACTCTGTCTTGGTCACTGTGTTCACTTGCTGGATTAAAGTCATTGCAAAGTCTAAGGCCATTTCAAGCCCATTACAGTTTCTTATAGTGACCCAGCTGGAATTGAAAAAAAGGCCTTGTACTTCATAATTTCTTGAAGCTTAAACATGACATTGCATTTTCTTCTTTCACAGGAAGGAGCTGTAGTGGCCCTGTTCAAGATCTGCAGGCAGGACCGCTTTAAAGACCTCTACGCTCACGCTCTGAGAACGGTGGCCTCCATCTGCTGCGTGGAGGAAGGCATCAACCAACTGGACAAGGTAGATCAATCTCCCTCTCTCTCTCTCAGAACCAACTCTTCACCTTCAAACAGCCCTTTGATGGTTGGTATGAAAGTGAGGACTCGTCAAAAAGTCCTCACTTCCAAGGTCAAATGCACGTGAACATGCAAACTCCACACAGAAAGGCTCCAGCCGGCAGGTTTGAACCCAGAACCTTCTTGTTGTGAGGCAACCACTGCACCACTAATGCTGCCCTCATTTAGTTTAACTGAGTATTTAGCAGGGACAGAGCCCTCTGATTCACAGATTAATTATACATAAATGAGCCCTGGTTGGCTTATAAGGCACATTTTCATCTGTAGTTCATGGCCAGATGTAAAAAAATCAGGAAGAAAATGGTACATGAGCACTAGACCAGACTTTTTTTGTAATAGAAAAATGGGTATGTGGATGAGGCAGACAGAGAGAGGGAGAGAGAGAGGGAGAGAGAGATGACATTAATCAAAAGTAAGTAAGTACAGTACTTCCAGTAAAATACCTTGGCTACCTCCAGTCCAGACAGATTATGTTTACACTGATCAGCTGAAAGTTGTAGCTCAGACAGGCAGTTGTTCCTCTTCCCAGCAGCACAGTATATTCTGTCTAGTACACATCCACTTTCTATGCTATGACTGGGTGGCTGTAGTTTGTTTTCACAGGTGATTGTGCGCCAACAATGGCAGCAAAAGGAGGCCTGGCTGCACAGGAATAACAATAAGTATGTTTATGGAAGCAAAGGATCATCAGTGGAATGAAAGATTTAGTAGGAAAACAAAGCATTTATTTCCTCACTGGGGAATTAAGTAAGTAATCTGAAATATCTATAGGCTGGTTTTAATTTACAGTAACATTTTACACTTGACATTATTTTGTGCCAGTGCACCTGTGATAGACAACCTGTCCAGGGTGTACCCTGCCTCTCGCCCAGTCTCCCTTAAAAAATAATTGGTATAGCTAATGGATGCATAGATGGAAACACATGCTACAGATGATTTTACCAGCTACTACAGGCACACTTGATTGTAAAATGCAGCGTAGAAACTGGCAGGGATTACCAAGTTTAACAGCAGCACTGTTTTTGTTTATGTCTTATAATGAATAATTGATGTTACGTGTAGCTCCTTTATATTTTTACATTTAGGAGGCAAAAGTTGACTCGCACTGGCTCTATGTATTTATTACTTTACTACTGTTTTTGAAAAACTTTTGACTGCATCAGTTGAGTTTTCCGGCTTTCTATTTACAGCATTTGATTAAATTTTCATGAATGAATTCATAAAGTTCAGTCACCTCAGGGTTGGTGAACCGCCACTGAACTCTCTAACTGTGTAATTTTAGATCTGGAGGCAGAGAGAAAATAAGTATCATGCTGTGTGAGGTTAAGTATGTGTTTTTCTCTGTTGACAGAATTATACAGTACGTACACAAAAAGACGAGTCATGATTTACAGTGACCTCTTGACCATTGAGCTGACAGGTCAGACATTTAGATCTGAATGACTTCTCTCGGTGTTTGTGTATGTAAAGGAAGAAAGGGTGGGACAGGCAGAGAGGAAACTAATGATACATCTCTCTTTCTTTGTCCTTGTTTGTTCCCTATCGAGAATTCAACCAAAATAAACAACAGACGCACCTGTGTCAAGCGAGCGTTTACAGAGAGACAAATATAACCTGATTTCGGCGAATAATGATGCCACAACGGTGTCTGTGTTCACATATAGAGCAGCTGGGACAGCATGAATCATCCAAGTGTGAAAACTTTTTAACGGGAACCAAAGTCCGCCCCAGATTAGCAGCCTCGTCCCGGGAGAGAGGCTGTCAGGCAAGTCTACGCTACCAACCGCTCACTGGCGATCGCTCAGGCTTGAGAAACACAACTGTCACCGTTGAAGGGTGATCGAGAACAGGGGCCGGTACGCACCAGCACTGCTCATTGGTGAATATACAGCATACTTCTTAGTTTTATTCCCAACTGGAACATTATGTAATCATAACATGGTGAATGGGGAAAGTATTGATTATGAGAAAGAAAGAAAAAGAACTGGTGACTGTGAAGTTGAAGCCCATCATGTGTAGAAGCTACATCAGGCTGCAGTGAAAAGGATCAACAGTTCTACAATATATAGTTATATGAAAAACACACACTGTCTGTGTTGTGTAGTGTTTAATCATTTGATGTAGCACACAACAGAAGTGTCATATTGACTGAAGAAATAGGAATGGGAACCTGGATTTGAAAAGTGAATGTACACTGGTGTGTGTTGCCCTTTAGTCCTAAGGGAAGGACATCACATTTTAGAAGTAAGAGGATTTAGGGAATTAAAAACTATAAATATGGGTTTTTTAAAAGAATTACGCACAATTTCCGCCTGTCTGCGAAGTATTCATTTAGTGTCACTTTAGAGGAAAGTTACACATTTTTATTTGGCATCTAACTTTAAGATTCTGCACTCTCATTCCTGCAGCACAGAACCTCAATTCAATTTATTTCCCCAATCACAAGCAAAACTAGAAAACAACAGTGACAGTAACATCGTAAACTTTGTTATGACTCTTAAAAATGCAGAAAAGTTATTTGGCGTTGGCCCTGAGAATAAACTGAATGAGATACATCGGTAAATGAGGAGTTAGGGAACATCCTATTTTAGGGAGGAGGAGGAGGAGGAGGTGTGGGTTGGGACAGTGGGGGAAATGGAGGGGGGGACGGTAGATGAACAGAGAGAGGGGGTGGAGAGTGGATTGTTCCACGTCAGTGGGTCGCGCTGGCACACTGCTACAGACGTCCACAGAGATAAAAATAGGGAATTGCCCTGTGAAGCTTGGTGCGCTGATGCTCGTCAGCAGGGAGGACTGACAGGTGTGGCTGGCTGAGAGCTGACGGTTTGCCTCACTCTGGATGCTTGTCTCTAAACTTTTGTTTTCAGGAGAGTTGACTGGGGGTGACAGAGCATCAGAAACATTTGTTTGTTCCTTTTCTTAAATGATATTAATGATGACTGTGATTGAAAAGTGACTTTAATAAAGAAAACAATGTTTCTGATGTGACTGGGAAAGCATTTCTTTTTCAGGACACAGCTGCAAAACACAACCCTGCAGTTTCTGATTATGAATTTTAATTGGCAGAATGGATTATTTACAGAGCGCGTGCTGGTTTTCAACATTGAATCTATGTAAGATTTACGTAGACAGGTGCCGACGAACAATCAGCAGCTGTAGTAAAGTTTGTATGAACTGTGCAACACTGCCCCCAAGTGGACAAAGATCTGCTCTACATGTCCATTATTTTCTGAGACATCTGTAACCTAAAACCAAATCACACACACACAAGCAAACACAAAGATGAGATCAGCATGACCTCATGCCCCTGAGTAAACTTCACTTTAAACATAAGACAGTTTCCTGCTCTGAGCTCCTCCTCAAACCTGATGATGCACACACACTGAGTTGCTTCCAGCCAGATATACAAGACTTTCTCAGCAGCACATTCACTCATTCATTATGAGCAGAGTTTTAGCCAAGCTGACACCATGGACACTTAACTACCTGTCTGGCTGATGATGCTGAGTTCAGTTCAGCGGTAAGGAGAGTAGATAGACGATAGTTCAGGTAGGAGCTCATATCATTTATAGTCACAAGTTCCGTTCAAGCTCCAGTCATGCACGTCCGTGACCTGTCTCTCACAGTAGTGGCCGGTGTAAACATTTGTTGCACATTCAGACTGAGCTCTGCATCTTTGCTGCTACGCTGCTTTAAATCCTGCTTTCAGGATTTACCTTCCTCTCCCTCCCCAGCCTCCTCCTGTGTTAATATTTAGTTGTATGTGAGTTTTAAATGTTTTTAACGTGTGTTTCATTCTCAGTGAAATGTTGTGCCTCCTTATTTCCGACAGGTGGGTTTATGAGCTAAGCTTTTTTGTCAAGGTAACACAGTTAGTGTGAGTGTGAAATATTCTCCGTATTGGTGCATTGTGTTCATTGTGTTCCTTCAGTAGATATGTGAAGAAGTGCAATCCCTCACCTTTTGATCATTTATTTTCTCATGGATCACACACAGCAGACAGCCAGAGCACTGATGTTACTTATTGTTAAATCAAATGAACTTACAGCAGCAGCACACAGTACTATAGACAGTGTATTCCCCATGAAGATCACAGTACTCTGATTGTTAAAGACTATATTTGACTGACTGTGTTTTCCTTTAACATCATATCCTGCCTATGTAAAACTGTACTATTGATGTAACAGGCTATGATAAATTATATGGTGCCTAATGTCTACTGTATGTTATCTCATTTGTAGGTGGATGGGATCCTGTGTCTGGCGGACATCTTGACCGATGAAAGCAGCGTGGAAGCAGCCAGGGCCGAGGCGGCGGCGGTCGTGGCTCAGATCACCTCGCCTCACCACACGTCCACGCAGCACCTCGCCAGCTTCCTCGAGAGCATGCACGACATCGTCACCGCGCTCATCAGTGAGTGGACATGGCTCTGATAATGTCACCTTTGACCTTTTGACTTAAAGCAGGCCTCACTAAGAATTGTTTGGATCCAGTTGCCAGGAGAGAACAACGTCATACTGGAGTAAATAATGTGGTGGTCAAAGAGGGCACTTTAAGGTTTTACCTTTCTTGCATTGTGTGTGTTATTGTGTTATGTTGGAGCTGCTGTACTCAGTGACCGATGCCTTATTCCCTCAGAGTTGTGCGAGAGCGCCTCCTGTGGTGAAGTGTTCCTCCTCGCGTCTGCGGCCTTGGCCAACATCACCTTCTTCGACAGCATGGCCTGTGAGATTCTCCTGCAGCTCAATGCCATCAGTATCCTGCTGCAGGCCTGCAAAGACCGCCAGAGAGTCGACACACCTTACTCCAAAGACCAGGTAGGCGTGTGCATTCAGGTGTTATTTCTCACAAAATATAAAATAGGAAAAAAAAGCCTTACAGACTTTGACTCTTTTGTTCATTGTTTCAATCTCAGGTGGTGACAATCTTGGCAAACCTCTCAGTCTTAGAGCAGTGTGCTCCTGAAGTCCTGCAAGAGCAAGGTAATCTATTTTACAACTATGATTTTAGATTGAATGTTATCTATCTTTGTTATTAGAGTAGGGCTGTTGAATGGAAGAAGATTTATATTTATAAATCACTGAATTACCCACTAACATCCATTAGTTGAGGAAAATGTAGTGTAATTCTTCTTTATTCCTCAAGATGGCAGCATCTGGTAATGTCTGTGAAGTAGCTTGGAAGCACATAAATAAGCCGCTGAGCATGTTCTTTTTAAATCATGTCTTTTACTCTTCTATCTCTCTGTTAATATTTTCTGCTCCAGCTGGTCTTTCTTAGTCCTTTTAGATTCCATCCTGCGCAGTATTATCTCCAACATAGATGTATGTATAGGTGTTCAGTATTGGTCTGGTTCATGGCTGATTGTGCCATTATCAATAATATAAATCAGCAATTGTCTGTTAAATTCTTGTCTGATGTGAAGTATTTCCAAATACATCTTGTCTGCTTCAGTGAATATTTAGAAAACTAGATTTATTATCTGCACAATGTATTTCAATGTCAGTTTGTTATAGTTTTTATCTCTGCAATTGCAGCTGAATTGTTCTGATACAGTGAGCCTTGGCACTTGTGGAGCAAATTTGAAGAGTTACATAACCATTTGAAGGCCTTTGCTTAATGTTCTTATCTCATTTCTCTCTTTCTTTTTTAGTGTATTGATTTTGTTTTCTAACTGAAGTTTTGGTCCAGATTCTTTCTAAAAGTGATATATGTAATGTCTGGCTCCTTTCACATTCACCTGAGCTCTTCGTTGTGTCTGAGTCTTGTGTAACTTTATGTCTGGGAAAATTTTGCTGTGTTTGGTTCCTGTGTTTCTTTGTCTTGCTCTTATCAAACTTATTTCTTCTCTGTTTAATGTCTTTGTTTAGTAGTTTTTGTGTCTTACATGTGTTGCTTCTGTACTATATTCCTATCTGACTGCTCTGTTTGTTGTATCTGTTCCTTTCTGTCCTTTTTGACATCTTTGATTCTCTGGTTTCTTGCATGGCTAATCTGTGCCATATATTACTGTCTTTTAGGAATAGAGCGACTGCTGCTGCTGCTGGGAGAAAAGCCATCCTCTGCCAGTCCATCGGAGGGCGCCGCCTGTGAGCGTGTCCAGCAGAAAGCTGCTGTCACACTGGCCCGTCTGAGCAGAGACCCTGACGTGGCCCAAACAGCCATCCAGCTAAAAGGTGCTACAGCTGTACTGTTTTATATAACACAATTAGTGTTTCTGTTTTATTAGTTGCACAGTTGACAATGCAGGAAATTGAGCAAAAATTCTAAATTCTTGAAATAAGTGTTAAGCCCCAAAGAAACAAATTCCTTTGGTCATCACTTTAAGTGACTTTATCCTAAATAATTATCTTATGCCTTCCTTTGTACAACTATTTGTTAAATTATGGTTTTGGCTCCATAGTTAGGATATCAAGGACAAAAAAAGAGAAAAACAATGAAGAAAATTAAGTATAAAATATGTCATTGAAATTTTGGAAGGACCATTTTTAAAAAAATGAGTAAATAAAATTGGCCAAAGAGAAGTTAAGTGGATTTAGAAGCATAATTACAATAAAGGTTGACCATGAACAGTGCCTTGAGGTACCCCATTTGTAATTAATGAGGCTAAATTAACTAAATCAATAACTGGACAAAGCAAATAATAAGTCTGTTCTTAAGATTACAAAAGATATTTTTACTCTGAATGCCTACTGTACATAACCACAGCTACTTTGCACCTCTGTTTGATATCAATATCTAAGAATGGGACAAGCTGGTAACTGAATTTTTCCTCTCCTGTCTTAGCTGTGCCTCGTCTTATTGAACTGTGTCGGTCCCCCACTGAGAGAAATAACAGCGACTCAGTGCTGGTTGCCTGCCTGGTGGGTGTAGAGTATATGTCTATATATATGTGTGTGTGTGGAGACCCTTGGATATGTGCAAAGTGACTCCATGTCCTGAATACAAATATGTAATTTAAACATTCAAACTGTCTATTTCAGTCGCACCTCTAAAATACTATGCATTTTCAGCTGCACTTTCTATACGGGACTTCAATAGAGCAAACTGAGGGCATTATACCACAGGCCTGCATGTATAACATCAGTGAAGCTTGTGACTGTCCAATTTAATTACATCCACAGGGCAACATTTGAAAATTGAAAATATATCACAACCTCAGTATCTTTAAGCCATGTTGAGATAGCTGACCGATTCACATCATCTCAAATGTTGTATGTTTAAATATGTACATATCATGAATAATATCCCTGCTCATACTTTATCATTCTCTCAATCTGACTGTAATTATTAAAACCAGATCTTAGGGCCGATGAGGGGGATTTGAAGCGCATAATGGTCAGGAGCTTAATTGGGCTGCTTCGCTGCGCTGAGAAATGCCCTCTTCTTCACTGTAACCACACTTGTCAGTCTATTCAAATTAATGTGATTCTATTTTATCCTTTTAGCCAAGGGTTAAGTAGTGCATTTGTAGGTGTTGAATTTTTATCTTCAAAGGACGCTGAGCTTTCACAGATCATTTGTAATCTTAAATGTAAATGTTGGATGCTCTCCTGGCTGAATGGGTCTGAGACGTCACACATACTACTCATGCGCTCTTGAAACCGCAGCAGATGTGGAGAAAAAAATCATGGTGGTATTGAAACAGCTCCTGGTCCAGAGGGACTGATTTTAGTTTTCTCAAGGTGGTACACTATTACTAGCTTGTTCTTTGTTGCTAACATGAAGTTTTTTAACCATTTTAAACTTGTACAGTTACAGCTCCACCTCCCCAGTTGTCTAAACGTGTGATTGCATGTATTTGCATGATTTAAAAGGGCATGTTTGCATACAGCAGAGCAGTATGATCTTAATATGTGAAAACACATATGTCTGCGTGTTTTTTGTTTTTGTGCACATGCGTACTGACACGTGTGTGTGTGTGTCTCCAGGCTGCCTTGAGGAGGTTGGCAGCAGGGTGTCCAGACAGCATCGAGGCAGCCGACCACCAGCAGCTCATCAAACCGCGGCTGGTCGACTCCTTCCTGCTGTGTTCCAACATGGAGGAGAGCTTTGTATGACGGCTGAGAGTGGAGAGCTGAACTCGTGTACACGATCATGTACATATACCTTTTCATGACATTGAGAGGACTGAAGAGCAGTTTCACTCCAAAACATTCTGACCGAAGCTTTGTTTTGTCACTTCCTGTGGCCTTTCCCAAACGTTATACCGGACACTCTGGGTTTGGGTGAGTGGAATGAAACTGTCTGAATGGATGCAGAAGACATTTATATGTAAATGTACATTAAATGCAATGAATGTGTACGGTGTTCTACATAAAAGGGTCATTTTATTCAATGGAGAATTTCATTTCAGTAATTATATCAGTAATTCTTTTGAATGAGTAGGTGCTACTTTTTGAAAATAACCTGTTCTGAACAAAACACTTTATATGTTACCACTGTGCAATGTTTTTGTTCTTGTCTGAAGATATTGTATCCAAAGCATTTTGGCCATCTGCAATCAGAAAAAGTGGATTATACATTAAAATGCCTCTGACAGAAGTGATCATCTGAAGCATTTAGCATTGAAGTACCAAGATGTGTGTCTGGTTAATTTCTTCTCAACTCTTTTTGTTTTGATGGTTTTTTTTTATGCTTTCAATCAGCAGCCACTTTATTCGGACGACCATTTACAATTAAATTATTGCTGTTAGACATGAACTACTACATGTTTTCAGTATGTGTGTTATTTGTGTACCTTAATGAACAGGGCACTACTAGTATTTAAATTTTTAAACTGAGGCATAAGGCAACATGATCTATTCGTCCTGGTGTACATTGTTTTGTTTCTTAAAGAGCGTTGTATGGCATGTTGAACCTAATTTGCCATTAATCTCAAATATTACATATATTTGCTACTGGAAAATGAATCTTTTAAAGTGGTCTTGAATATAAAAATGCTTTTTATTTAAAGAGAATTACCATTATTGTATGCCATGCATGGAATAAAGGCAATCATCCATCTAATGTTCAGTGTGTGTCATTATAGTGGATTACTGCTGTGTGTGTTGCCTTGTTGAATGAGCAGTGTTGGTACAGTTGAAAGCTTCTGTGTTTCACAGAATAAAGGCAGTGAAAAATAACACTGATTGTGGTGAAGCCGCAAGAACACGTAGTTAACATGGTAACAAATGTACACACTGACAAAACAAACTGATAAAGAAGGAAAGAAAACTCTGGGCGGTACCTTGTAAAAACTGTTATCATTCAAATATGCATCGGATGGACAGAAACACGACTGCAAATAAATGATAATGTTGCTCCATAACTGTTGGATGTGTAAATAAGCAGTTGGCTAAGTAGTTGAAATAAGACATTTTTGCAGATGTAAGGTATTATCTGCACCTATTACTGTCAATAGTCTTTTTTATTTAGAGAGAAAGTATGAAGACAGTTTAGTTCCACTGTTCATCTTTACTGTGGTCACACTGGTACAGCAGGCAAACAGGGGCAGGGACCATGCAGCTAACGTCCCCCAGAGGGCCCCACCGACCTTGAGCCATCTCCGCGGAGCAGACACAGGGATGAGAAAAACCTTTGAATGAGGCTCACAGAGAGAGACAGAAAGAAGGGCTAAGACACTAAGAGAATGTGGGCCCAGAGGTCTACCTGTTGGTTCTCCATGAACCACCAGGTCCTCTCAAAGAACTAGGAGAGGGCATTTGCTATTTAAGCCTCCAACTTTCCAAAAAATATTGAGTCTCAATGGGAGAAACACCAGTGCAGAATGTAGCTGTGCACATTAGAAAAACTTTGTCATCAGCTTTTCACAGTGTGAATTCATTCATTCATTCACAATAGCTTCAGAGTGCTGCAGAGGTTTTATACATTTTTAGCCAAGACGCAGCAAGTGATAGCAAAGAAATATGTGAGGGCTTATCTGCAAAACTTGTCCTTTGTATTGTCATCTCTTTCATGAAAACACTCTCAGGTTTTTTTTTTCTCCATAAGCCTTCCTCTCCTTGGAGAGACAATTGAGGGCCTTCTTGCTCTCTCTGTAGCTTCTTTTTCACCTAAGGGCACTTATGCTGAGCCTGGACTTGTTACACCCTCACCCAGTGTTGAGACAATTGAGCTGCTTTGTGTGTGCGCGCATGTGTGTTGTCCAGCATACACGTGGGACTGTGTTCAGAGGCCTTTGTGATAGAATATGCTCCTGCTTCGCTTTGTTGAGACCCAATGAAATATGTATAGACACAGAGGAGAACTAAACAGACGGCCTAAAAACACAGGTTCCTTTGATATTGTTGTGGTTTGACCATGACCATGAGACCAAGTATTGTAGCTCGGAGTTTTTCAGCTTTTCTCACTTTCTAAGCTCTTGAACTTTTACTTTCCTCCCTCTCTGTCTTCTGTATGTATGATGGTGCCACCCTTATTGCTGTCATCCACTGCCAATGAACAATGAAGTTTCAAGGTAGTGACTAAATGACAAAGGACTCACCACCTAACCAAGTTTTAGCTAATCATTCAAAGGTCTCTTGCTGGCAGGTAGCAGAATATCACGACTGTGACTTTCATTGTGGGAAATCATGAATTAAATTCATTACTCTTTAAGAAGGGTAAGCTGTTCTACAGTCATTTTCATGTCATCTTGACTGTTTGAAACCATAAATCACAGACATTTTGTGTAAGAAAAGGATCTGAAGACTTGCAGTGTAATGCAAGAAGACACTTCTCTGTGCCTCTCCTGAGACTTTAATATTTTATGTGTCACATCTTTTGCTCACTGACTCTCAAAAGTTTTTCTCTGTCTTAGTCTTCTTACTTCAGAGGGCCAAACATTATTGAAATGCCTTCCTCCTTTGAAACTGCTTTCAGAACTTGATACATTAGATTTTACTTTTGAAAAAAAAACAAACTCTCAAATTAGTATGAAATAATTTGGACAAACTTAAAAGTCACATTCCATTGGCTAAAAGATTAAAAGTGATGTAAGACTTCTCATATTTTCAAGATGCACACAAAGAACTGCAGACCTCTGTCTCCACTGGTCGTCTATTGATGAACTGCATTTCGGATGGGGTTGATCTCAGGCTAAAAGGACTCAGGAGGGGAAGGTTATTTTTCAAGGAGCCCCCAACAGAAGCGGCCCCGTGAAGAGGAGACAAGATAATGTCTTACTAAGGTGCGTTAAGAAGCACATTTGTACAACTTTTTGTTTAAATTTTATTTATTTTTTTAGTTTGGTAGATTTGGCTCAGTACGAATTCCCTGCAATCCAGTGGCAGATAGTCATGGACAGGTCGTCTCAGAGTGCCCCGAGGTAATGTGATCTCATGGGATTGTGTATAAATAGCACAACACTTTCAGAACATTTCTTATGTCATGTTTACGCATTTTAAGATTTTTGCATGGCATTTTACGGGCGTGTCATTTAAGGCTGCGTTAGGGGGAGGGGGAAGGTTGGCGGTTAGTAAGTAGAGAGGTGAAATGACAAAAAGCAAAAACTGTTCAGTGATAACATGTGAAAGGACTCGAGGAAATTAGCTTGTTATTCATATGTCATTTGGTGATACCAGGCTGACCAAGGGCACAACTTCCAAAGCCGTAAAAGACATATGTTGGCTGTTACTGCACAGCTGTGATACTTTCAATGTTTCCATCAAAACCAAATGTAATTTCAGTTCATTACAACTAATCCAGCTGTTAGGCTTTCACATGAAACATTTATCATTTAATGTAACATTATCTAAAAGACATTTGTCACTGTTGTAGTCATTGTTTGGGGCTTGACTAATGGCTCACAAGGCCTAGAACAGACTTGCATTCACTCATGTCTTTGCAAACATGCTGCTTATAAAACTCAGCTTTAGGCTCTCACACACACACACACACACACACTTGTACACCTATCTTTGTGGGGTCCCTAGCCCCTCACTCTAAACTTCACCAACACAACAAACCCAGACCCAAACCTAAAACCAAGTCTTAACCCTCAAACAGCCATTCAAAGCTGTCAGACCCCATAGGTATAGTAAAACCAGCCAACCACTCCCGCACATATGGACCTCACAGTGTAAAGACTAACGATGTCTTAAGTGCCATCACCTGTTGGACAGCTAATTAAGAAAGTTAGACTCCTGTTTACTCATATCTCTGGTCCAGTCCCCAGCTGACTCCCATTAGAGGGCCCAGTGGCATTTTAATTGCTGAAATGCAACCACAACACGGAGTGTAAATTAATATCAGCACTTTGCGGTCACAACTTTTTGGCCAGAGTCAGTGGAGGGTGAAAGCTTGATGCCAAAAAACATTCAGGGGTTTGTGTACAGTGGTCATATGGATTTATCCTGTAGCTGCCATGCATTATCACATCATAAAGTCTTACACAGTGTACTGTAGAAAACCACTTTCATGGTTTTATTCTGTGTCTTGATACTGCAGATAAATAAACTCAATAAAGACAAGTCACTACTGTCTGACTAATCTGAATTTCCTAAACCTTTCCTGCTGGTTGTAGTGTAGCAGGAGTTAATTCACAGAACATAATGTTGAATTCCACTCACTGTGTGATATTTTAACTTAATTTTATGAGATTAAAATAAAAATAGTTTTGTAATATAAAAAACTCAGGAGGTAAGGACATCATAACAAAACTGGAGAAGATGTAACTCAATATGTGCAGGTTCTTAGTGGCTCTGCAGGGTCCCTTATTACCTACCTGAAGGAGGCCGTTTGAATTCAACATGAAGAGGCTCTGAAGGATAAAATATTGTTTAAGGAACCTTTTATGTGGCCTGATATTTGGTGGTGTTTGCTGGGTCATATTGTGTCAGCCCTGGTTAGAAATCTGCCTGTTTTTTCTGCTCTTTGCTCTTAAGTTCCCCAAAAAATCTAACAAAAAAAAGAAAAAAAAGAAAAGATGAATGTGCATTTCAACCACATGATCGATGGTGCTAAATGCATTTCAGTAGTGATAGGTTGTATATATTTCAACTTTGTTTCTAAGAAATCATCTTATTCTGTTTTGCTTTGATGTTTTTACATTTTTTGATATGTATGTACATCAGCTGCTATTGCAACCCAGTCTCATGAAACAGTCACAAAACGTTATCTACTGATTATACATGGCCACAAATTCACTTTTTTTTCGTGACAGCCAGCACAGCTTTGATGTATTGATTCATTTAACCTACATGAACAGGAATATTATGTTTGTTTCGTGACAGTAAAATATTGTTATTTACAAACAAACCATCTGCAGTTTAATTTGTGCTAAAACTACCATTAAAGAAAGTCAGGTAGTATGTTACTGTACAATAAACTTTACTTTCACAAACCTTCAAGGTAAAACAAAACGCGTTTTTCTTTTTTTCTTTGTGTTCAACAGGATTCCTGGTGGACTGCCATGAATTTGTTCAATTGTTGCCTGAGTGCACCTTAATTTGTTCGTGCCAGGCAGGACGGCGGGAGGTCGCTCTGTGTGGGTCAGAATTGACTCTCAAATAAAAGCACCTCGCCAAGGCTCAAACAGCTCCTTTTTGTCTCAAGACGTGCGGCCTTGATCAAATGTGCAGCATATTCAAGACTGTAATTTATTTTTCACGCCATAAAGTAAAAGATAAACAAAGGTGATTAATTTTCAGTGAAAGAAAATGAACATTTTGAATCTTTTTCTTTCACTGAAATAATTCGCGAGCGTGGTGTACAGTAGCTCATTGGACGGAGAGCAGCGTGCTTGTGGAAAAAGGAATGAATTAATGAAATGTGGTGATTAAAATTTGAGCACCCACAGTCTTGTTAGTTTCAAAGGGTGTTTTTTTTATTAAGTCTGTATTTTTGCATTTTAGTGTGTGTGTGTGTGAGAGAGAGAGAGAGAGAGAGAGAGAGAGAGACACCACTGCTCTTTCGGGACTGGTGCAATTCCAGCAGAGAAAAACTGCTTTGAACATCACATGTACACACACACATACTGTATGAACACACGTTTGTACCTCTAAACGTACAGTGACATGGAGAGTGCTGCAAACTGTCAGTACCTGGAGCACCAAAACCAATCATGCTGATAGGAGCATTAGAAGGTTATGTCATTTAAAACCATACATATAATGGTAGTGGGTTTGGGCCTGTGTTGGCCCTGCACTGTGCCTCCACATTGCTGCTGTGTGTTGGTCCGGTCCCGAGCCCTTTTTAATTCACTGGTCCACTGTTGGTGAGTGTGTAACGATGGAGAGGTCCACTGTTTGATAGGCATGCAAGCATACACACACACACACACACACAGACAGACACACACTCTCCTCCCTCTCTGGTCCTCTGAGCCGTCTTCGTCATTAACAATCCACTGCAGCACGCCTTCTCCACCCCCCCCCCCCACACACACACACACACACACACTCACAGACTCTTCTTTCCTTTCTGTCTCAGAGGATTTGTGGAGAGATTGTTTCTCCTGCAGACGACCGGGCAGCAGAATTGTATTTGTTTTTACTGTATCGCTGCCCATAACTGCAGACAGTAGCAAACCACTGGACTGTGTGTGTGTTAACTGTCTGTGTCCACAGTTATGACGGCGTATATCATGTAACAGCCCTGAGAATCCGTAGCCTTTAGGTTTTATATGTCTAACAAGCCTGAATATGTTTGACACTGTTTTGGATTGGCAGTAGTCGTTTCTGGTCTCCAGGGCATTTATATTTTGAGTGACATATTGTGTGATGATTTTTTTAAACTGCACTGGATGTGAGGAAATGCCAGTTGCTAAATAAATGTCCATATGTTACATATATATCACAGTGACTTTTTTCTTTTACAAATTTTGTTTTGTTTTTTGTCTTTGAGTAAATGCTAAAGTATTTGCATTTAGTGATTTGTTTGATTTTAAAATTACAGGTGTGTTTAGATGCTAATAAGGCAAATAAAACTGACTGTAAGTTTCTGTCATGCAGAAGAGTAAATAAGGTGATTGTGTCATGTATGTAACCTGTGTCCTAAAATGACGCCCCTGGTTAAACATTAAGATGAATGGCTGATTGTGTTTGCCCCCTTGGAGTGTATATTTGAACATGTATAACTTTGTGTTAGTCTGTGTGTGCAGGTATTTCCACTTGAAGAACACACATTGAAGAAATAGAGATGCTGTGTGTGTGAAGCTGTGTATATTTGGGATTTGAGGAAATGACTCAGACTGGACATTACAATGTTTTTTTGTTGTTGTTGTTTTTACCAGGAAAGAGTGTCAAAACAAAACCCTGAAAAAATCTTAATCAAACTTTAAGTGCTGTGACCTGGTGAGTGGGCATTGTTGGAAATCAAATGAAATATGCTGTTGATAAAAAGTATTTCAGGCTGCAATGTGTTTCTTTTAAAATGTATTTGCGGTTGCAAATTAGTAGTGCACATAATTTCAGGGTCACAAACAGAATAGTCATACCATTACGTGACTGAATAGTCTTTTAAAACACGCAGAAATGAATATATATATATATATATATATATATTAAAACATCCTTCGAGGTTGCTCTGAGGAAGGTCTTTGTGACTGAAAACGTAGATAATAAATTAGCAGATGCAAAGGAGATAAATGTGCATGTTTTTTTGGCTAAAGTTTTTCTACAACATAAATAGAAAAAAGGCAGTTGTCAAATTTAAAATAAGTTGTGTCTTCATTGTTTAGTCAAAGTCACCATTTTATCAGCATCATAATTTTACTTCTGATTTGGGCTCCTAACCTCTGTATTAATTCTAATCTAGTGTTCAGCATCTTTTAAAGGGTACATTTAACTTAAAATCTCTGGTGCATGTGTATTTTTCTTTTTTCTAAAATAGCTACACGCCGACTCCCATTCATCCCAGGAAAAAAGTCTCTGTTCTTGACCTCAGTTGCTCGACAGAGAGCGCCGAAGCTGCCGCCTCCTCCACTGGGCTGTTCTGCACCGCTGCCTTCCGATCTAACATGGCAGCGACATTACCATCTCTGTGTAAACCGCTCTCTGACACAGAGACAAGGGGGGTACGTGGGATAGAGGGGGCTAGAGTGTTTGTGAAACACCTCCTCCTCCTCCTCCTCCTCCTCCTCCTCCTCCTCACATACCCTGACAGGGGAAATTAGAATAGCTGCTGAACAGAGCACTGGTCTGGCCTACTCTATTAGTCACTTGCGAAGAGTGTCTTTCATTAAGAGGGGAAGCGAGAGACTGTGTGTTTGTGTTTCCCAGGTGATCATGTTTTCCATATTCACCACTTTCTTCAGGTATATCACCCCCCCCACCCCCATCTAACCAAAACAGGTGAGGACAAGTAGATATTAACTAGTCAGGGCACTTGACAGATGTTTTTCAGATACAGTACAGCGCTTTTTTCCTTCCATCAAAAGAGACCCAACAGCAGCATTGAGGCCAGATCTGTGTGATTTTCAAGCAGATGAAAGTGAATATGTAATTAACATGCTATAATTGCTGGCAGTCTCTCTTTTTATTTCAAGATGAAATGATCTGAGTGCTCTCCCAAGCCAAGGTCAGAGGCCCAAGCCTATGCAATACATATTTAATGGCCAAAGACAGAATGTGAACATATGTGGCTGGGTGCTTGAGTTATACTGTATTTTACATATCATCTACGGCTGCTGTTGCTCATTTTGGCCTGTGAGATAAATTAGCCAGTCAAATAAATCACTGCATGGCATCTTTACACTGCATTATTTATCATTTTCAATGTGTCATTAATAAGAAATGTTTTTCTTTTTCAGTTTGCAGGGTCTAAATCCAGAGAATGATTGTTCATTTCCTCCACTTCCAACATAATTCGGTAGCCAGACCACAACTAGAACACACTCTACTTAACATAAAAGTAAATGGGCTACCTCTGCCTCATGTGCTGACGTGGTTTCGTGGCTCATTCTTCATTTCTAGATTGTTTCAGTTTCATTACCGCCATGCCGCCATGCCCTATAAACGCTGTTCCAACCACCACGCCGCTCCTTGCAAACAGCATCACACACACAAGCTCTCTATAGACTTCAATCGTATAAATTGAGGGTGATTCAGCTTTACGAGCGGCCTCTAAGAATCCACGCAGGCCGAGACAAGACAGCATTGTTGGAGTGGTGAACACCCCCCAAAATAGTGTGGCGAGAGATGGAGCTGGTTAAGCGTCTCTCTGCCAATGATATCAGATTAAGCAGAGCTTTCAGGGCCCGTCCGGTTGCTGGCTACATGGATGACCTCATCAGCTGCGGCTCGGGTGGTTTGGCAGTGAGGGACCGTGTATAAGCTGTGGCAGCGGATGACAGAAAACACAGCAGAGACGTTTTCTGCAAGAAGAGCGTGCGTTGGTGCCGACACTGGCAACAGTTTCATCCTTAGATGCTTTATTTGATAGAATGAAGTCAACCAGAGTAAAGCTTTGGAAGCATTTTGGGTGTCTAAAACCTCCAAAGAACCAGAGACATGTAAAACTGTTTATTCACCTAACGTGTTTACTACAGTAGTTTAGAAAAAGATGCATCAGCTACATTTCATTCCTCACTATGGATGAACTACATTTAGTCCAGCCTGTAGTCATTTATTCATAATAATCTTTGCTTAGGTGGCAGAGGGGAACAAAGCGACACCAAAACTAAATATAGTCGAAGGAAAGCAGTGAAGTGAAAGCAAATAAAGTTCAAATGTGTCAATTAACCCCATAATATGCAGTTTTTTCTTTTTGTTTCCCTTTGCTTATTCCACACAGCATCATAAATACTCTATCAGGTTGTTCCAGCTCTTCATTGAAGCTATATGAGTGAAATATTCAAACCAAAAGCTGCTCCGTTCAATCGCAGAGGCAACTTTCAAATGGCTTTTGTACATTTTCTACCAGTAAAAAACAAAATAGAAAACCCACAGCAATTCAAGCAAAGGCAAAACAGAAGTACAAAGTCAGCACAGGTGTTAGATGTTGTAAACATAATTAGATAGCTCATGGAAATCTTCTCACCCTGCATAGAAGTCAAAAGACTTTATAAATCAGTAACACCCTATAAAGCTGTTATTTTCTGATATTTCTTAACATCAGACACTGACAATCTGTATTTGTCTTTATGAATGTTGGTGAACTGGACAAGGATGATTGACATAAGTCTATTCCTGACTAAGTTTGACATATTTTGTATTTCATGAATATAGCAGGATGTTATTCATAAACCAAACCTGAAACTTCTTTGTCGTTATGCAGTCTTATAAAGAACAATTTTCTGAAACTCTCTGAACTGTAGGGAAATTTTAAAAAAAGCTACTGACTGATGTGGTGATTTTTCCTTCACAGACCTGCAGCACAGTTGAGAGAAGGCCAGAAGTGCTGCAGTAAACATCAGTAAAATGACGTACAGTAACTGTAGGCACAACACTCCTGCAGCTACTCCAAGACATGACACACATGTCACTGCAAAGAAAATCTGACAGAAAATATCCCATCCACATCTCTGATCTGTCAGGGCAAAGGAACAATTAATTGCAGTTGCAAAGTATTTTTTTTCTCAATGTAGATCAACAATGTCTCAGGCAATTAGACTCCCCCTACTCCTCCTTACCCCCCTCCCTCGAGGGCTGAGGCCTGAATCCTGCATGTCACCCTCTTCACATAATGAAGAGACAGCGGGTGTCATGTCTGGACTTGGCAATCTGCTACTGACATGAGAGTTAGAGTATTAAATGGACTAACTGCCGGCTTTACCGTCGAAGAACACCGGTGTCTGAGCCCAATGATTACCGCGGCCCCAAACAAAAATGACATTTGTCTGACAATAAAATTGGATACTAACCTGTCTGAAAGCTGTCTCCATTTGCCTAGAACAAGCGTTGGCGTCGGCAAACAGTTTGACACACTTTCCCCTTGAATGCATAGAGAAGGCGAAGCCATCCTTTGGCTCACGGTAATGGCCCCTCATTGTTGGCCGCAGAGGATGTGGCGCTATTCATACCGGTGGATGATTGAAAAGAAAATTGAATCCCTTTTGATGTGATAAATGTCTCTATTACTGCATTTGCACACAAAATGTCGGTGGAAATTATAGTGGGGAGGCAGGGCTCAGAGGGGAAAATACATAGGGATGGCAATATTTGCTAGCCTTGATTGGAGCTGAAATATAAATATACTGTACCGGTAGATGAAATGAGTCCAAGCTCCCTGATTTTTTTCCACAGGAACTTCACAAATGAAAGGCCTTGAGAGCCCCAATTGTAAGACTATATAAAAAGGTTAAATGTCTGCATAGCTCTCTCTCTCTCTCTTTTTCTCTCCAAAGAGTTGTTTGATAAAGGACACCAACAACTGTTTGCCTTATAATGAAAGGGAATTTTCTCTTTTCAGAAACTTCAGTTGGCCATGTATACAATTTCTAAACACATAACAAACATATATAGATGTACAGGAGCACTGCAAATAAACAAAACTATTTGTTTGTGGGAACAACACAAGCTAATACTTCAACTAAAGACATGCACTTCAACAAGTAACCCTCTCCTACATACACGCTCCTCTGTATTTTAATAGCCATTATTCCATCAGAAAGAGTCTTTGTTGGTGTTAATGAACGAAACCTTTCCTTGAACAAGAATTCTGAGTTCTTGAAAACGTCTCAAGATCTTTTTCTTTTTCTAAAGAATGTATCACAACAATCCACATTCATGACATTTTATTATAATTAAATTTTTACCCACAATTCTACTTATAACAGGCTTACTCTTGATAATAAAAATTCAAGGTGATCCACACAAAATGGTTATCTGAGAGACACATCTTAAACAGTCTCAGTCCCATCCTATGTAACTTAAAATTTGTTCAGTAGATTTTCTACAATTTCCTTATTATTTATTGATTGCTTGATTTAAATTTGGTGAATTAAAAAAAAGAGAAAAAAAAAGAAAAAGAAAAAAACAACATCACATTTTTTCAAATTATATGTATATATTTTAAATGAGGTATTTGTAGGTCTTTCCTGCCGATGGAAAGTGTATTTATGGTGGTGGTTGCTTGGCAGTAGCTTCAGCCATAGTTGCATTTACAATGCCAGAGGTCAGATCACGGCAACTCAGCAGGGCCGGGCTGGTTAGCATGCTAACTGGTGTGCTAACTGGTTAGCATGCTAACAGAACTAGAGGCAAGACGGTGCCGTGACTTTCTCCTACTAGAGACAACGAGTGACGGAATTAAGTCGCAACGTTTCCGCTAAACAGGTAAGAGAACAGCTGTTAATGCTAATGTTGGCTATGCAGTGATAGCAAAACTTACAAATAGCTTATTTATGCGAAACGTTCATGTACACTATCCACTAAATTCCGTTCAGTATGCTAATTTGCTAATGTTAGCGCGCTAATATGTTGGACTAAGATGGTGAACATGGTTTACATGTAACACCCTTCTTAGCATCATCACGTTAGCACTCTCGTCGTGAGCAAGTTAGCATGCTAATATTAGCACTTAGCTAATTCCATGGCTTCTATGGTGTGTCCTTCTGCTTGTAGAGAGATTCTTCCATTATTTTGGTGCCACATCTTAAATGATTTAGAACTGGAGTAACCAGAGGAGCTGTCCTATTCATTTCTGTTGCTAGCTATTTTTGTTAATCTTTAAGCTTTCCAAAGTTTATCTAACTTGGAGAGCTGAAATACCATAGGAAGTATTTAAACATGCTGTTGTATTGCCTCAAAATTAGGGGTGAGAATCTTAGTGGAAACATCTCTATATTTGTGACCGGTTTTTAAAGTTGTCCTCCATAGGAATGAATGGGTTACAGCCACAGACAGAGCAGGGTAGGTAGAAATAATTATAATTCATCCAACATATTTTTTTGTTTTGGCCTTTTCATGGGATTAATAACCAAAATTATGGAATATCACCAGTTTTACCCTTTAAAATGGAAAGTTGTGACTATGTCTAAAGTCAAACCTGCTGGTATTGTTGGTATGAATTGCTTATTTGTGCTGTTTGATCTTTCATCCAGAAATCATGGAAAATATTTTGTAGCAGTTTCCATAAGAAGCAAAAGAGAGGACACATGATCCCTTATCAGCAACAAAGTGTAATCCTCTCCTCGTCTCTCCTCATACTCAATATATTTACACATTTTGCCAAACAGATCTAGTACATGGTTCTTTTACTTTGAGTGAAAAAAGACCCTTAGTCTAGGTAATGTTAAGAAGTCAAGAGAAACACCAGCAACATTAACTCAGTTATGTTACTCTTTCATGCTGTCTTCAACACAACTGGTACTTTGTTGATTCTTTCATAAATGATTAATTTTCAAGGCTCAAAGGCCCAAATGTTAATGTCTGCCTTCTCCATATTAACACTGATGAGGAAGGGAAAAAAGGAGAGGCCAGACATACAGTAAATGAATCTGTCTGAAAAGTGTCATAACAGCATATATTTATATGCACACATTTTTTTCAACCAGCCCTCTTGTTTAGTTGTACTTGAGAGTACATGCAGTAACACGAACACTGACTCCACTATTCTATTCTGCTGCCTGACCCTTACATTTTTAATCGAGACACTCATCTCTCTTTCAATACACAACATCTTTGATGATGAGACGCTCTTTGATGGCAAGTGGATTTCATTTGCGTCTAAAAGCTTGCGAAGTATTCAGTTCAAGACGATCACCACATTCGTGACTTCTAGGCAATTACTGTAATGATGCAAAATGGTAAACATTGGCCCAACATCTAAATAATTTAACAGACCGAAAACATGCTGCTCCAATGTTTATGAAATTCGTTTTGTGTTTACAGAGTGATCATGTTGAAATGTTCCATGGCATTGAGCTAGCATAAAAGGTCATGTTTGAATGAACTAATTGTATGATATTTAAATGGATCCTCTAGATTACACGATGACTCGGGTCTGACAATAGACTCCACCCTTGTAAAGTCTTTGCTGGTGCACACGAGCCAAATGTAATACATCTGAAAAATATTTAGGGAATTAAAAGTCATCTTGTTGGCCTTATTTTTGCCATATACTTGCTTTTTTAGCTTGAATGAAGTTCAACGAAGTAAACTGTAATCTGAATTCTGCGTACGGCCCTGGGGGAAATGCTGCAGAGATGTTGTGCAGCTTGCTCAGTTTTAATGTTTTTAGAACAGCGTGGTGGGGCATCAAGTATCAGAGAGCTGTGCTGAAAAGTGACTGCAGAGAGAGCTCAGTTTTAGGAGAGAAAATATGCTCAATTTGGACACAAGTGTCTCCTCTTTGTGGCTGACAGCGCAGACTGCCATCTGTTTGAATGGATTACAGATGAAAAGTTAATTAATTGCAGACCTTTTATTTGCAGTTCAATGGACACTCAGATTATTATTTTTGTATTTAAAGTAGTTATTTCAAGTACATATTGACTTTTGTTTTGAATGACTTATTTACTTTGTACAGTAAGATTTTTATTAAAGTACTATCTGCAGGCATTTCTATTTTAACTGCGCCTTGGAACCTGGATAAATGAGTGAATGAATAAAAATAAAAGAGGTCTGCTGAAGCAAAACTTTAATCATCGTGTGTCATTACAGAAATTCAAAGTCAACATTTGTGTCTCCCAGTGACTTCTGTTTAACACTACACGTGCCTGCTGCAGAGCTCAAACCACCAGTGGTTAATATGTAAACTGTGCAGCAGTAGGGATGAAGATGCCCATAGGAACATTGGCCCCTGATAAGCTGTTGAGTCACTGTACATACAAGTGGACAATTTCAGTGACTTGCAAATACCACTGATGGCTCTTGAATTGTTCTGACTAAGTACATATCAGAGCTCTGTTGTGGATTATATCACCACCATTAAGAATATTTTTAGGAAGTGGCCCGTGGTTGGCTCATGTTTTGATGATCTGGTTTGTTTGGAAATAAGTTGAGGATAAAATTTCTAAGACTTTTGATCTGCTTTGTTGGAAAATGGACAGTGGATCCGTTGGTGCTGGGAATCAGCTTCTCCATGTGGACATCCATATTGATGAGCATGAACCTTGTAGAGGAATCCTGGACCTTCTCAGCAGACTCCGTCCTCATTGGAAGGCACAGGACATTCAGATGAAGGCAAGTGAACGTCTGTGTCTCCAGTTGTGTGGGTTATCTGTCATTCATCGATGATTATGACTTGACTAATTGGTAGGTTGGTTGTTTGAAGTTTGATTGCTAAAATGAACCCTGCAACAAACTGTCAGAGCAATATACACAATGCATAAACAGTGTTTTATATTTGAAGTTGCTTTGCTGGGGGCTGTTCGACCTTGACAATCTTAGTACAGAAATCTGGACATCTTGGGTTAACGTTGCTGTGTTCACACAATGTCATCAGAAACTGTCAATATTGGATTTTATTTTGATATAACAACCAGCTGTGGTGCACTTGCAGCCATTCTGCCAACAGTTTGTTGTTGTGTCTGGTGTCAGAAATTCCCGAAGTCTCTGACTCAAAATCACAAGTTGGAGGCTGATGTGAGCAGGTTTTCCCTCTTGGCTGCTTGTAATTACACATCGCATAGCATAACTGATATGCACGACATATCAGGTTAGAAAAGGTTCATATTCACAAGTGTCACTTTTATTTGGTACAAATCCTAACTTAGATATTGAATGTCAAACTATGACATTGCATTAAAATCAGACTTTTAAGTGACATGACATTAACATCCCTGCACCATGAATGTCACTTTGACATTTGCAGTCACTTGACTGTAACAAGTATTAGTTTTTGAGTGTCCAAATGAGTTCATTCATAAGGGGAATGAAAAATTTGTGTTAAATCTTGAGACAAAAACAGTAGGTGTGTTGAGAAGAAAAAAAGATGTGGCATAGGTGGGTGGATCAAATTAGACTTTATTTTAAGCAATTTTAGTGTTAGTCTAAATAATAATGATATCAAACAGCATTGATATATTCACAAGATAAATCAGATGTAATTGAGAAGTAATTTAGGAACATGTCTTGTGCTGTGGGATCTCATACGATCCTTTCCTCAAAGCACCCAAGCTGTTCAGTACCATGATGTGGCGATTGTGTTTACAGAGGATTTCAGTGTTATGTTTGTGCAGTGTCCAGTAAAGGGTAAAGTTAGTACTTATTTCTGTTATACTGACTTGTGTATAAACTCTGGGTTGTATAGTCAGGGCTAGTAAACTCACACCTGCAGGTGTTAATGCACTAACTCACCACAGGTGTTCTCAGTTACAGGCTGATTAGACACTTTGACTGTGTGGGCGTGTACCAACCAGGCTTGATTGACATCTGAATCTTTATTTGTTGCACCTGTTAGCAGGATTACTCCTCTGTGACTCAAACTGGCTTTTGAGCAGCAAAGCTGGGGGAAATGCTTAAATTTAGTCCAGGCAGTAGGTACCAGGTTTAGTAGGTAACAGCTAATATTCAAACAGCAGCAGAAGCTGTGGGAGTGCTGCATGTCAAGGATGAAATGTACTGCGGTGTACCAGAAAACCATGAAGGTTGAAATATTGAAGCTGTTTATTTGGCTCTCTGCAGTCATTATTCAGGCCAAACTTGCCAAAGACAAAACAAGATCCACTTTTCATATGAAACTAGCTAAGCCAGTCTTCACACCCATCTGAAGGACGGGAGCCTGAACATCTTTCCTTCTTTTTCAGCAGAGCACAGTTTAAAACTTCAGTTTTAAAAGGGCTGTAATCAGTCAAAATAAGTTATAACACCTGTGTGGGTGGATGACTGGCTTGATGGCAGATTATCATTAATTAAGCTTGAGTTTTAGTTTCTGCACATTCTACATATTTAATGAAAAAAGTCATGGACACATGGAACTGTCTATCACTATACTATACATCAATGAGCCACACCACGGCACTGACTTTTGTCTTCAGTAAGGACCAGTGGGCTTGGAGCTCAAAGCCATAGGCCGAGGAAGTCTGAAAATACTGAGAGACAGACTAAGATGTTGTTTTTTGGCTTCATAATAATTACACAAATATAGAATATCATCAGCTCTATCCTTTTCAGCTAAAAGTTGAGCAAAAAACATAAAACCACATGTGAAACTACACCATATTTGCATATTTAATTATTCTGACAATACTTAGTTTTTAGTTTTCAAAATAAAAATACTCTGTTAAAAAGCTAAATTACACACATGGTAATAAAATGTAACATTTAGTTTAAGGATTAGAAAACTAAACTTAAACTTTTTGCACCAGCAGAAAATCCAAGGTAACTGGTAAGGTAACAAAAGGAGACTTTTTTCCTAAACCCTGGGAACAGATGTGTAGATGTTGTTGTCGGAGCATCTGTTCAGAACAGAATAATCCCATTCTGGTCCCATGTGCAAACACAAGGTCCAATCTTTCAGAGAAATTGGGTTTATGTTTGTTAGGTGACAGCACACTGGATGGGTGACCTCTCAATCTACACCAGGTCCAGTAATGTACACAAAGGAGTAGATGTTTCCCTTCAGCCCTCAGGTCCCAACAGCCCCTTTAATGATGTATTGTGTTCATCTGATTGGAATATTCAGGGGAAGGACAGATAGTTCCTACTGCTACAGCTGTTAGTTTTTTAATTTACTTTCTGCTATGTCTTGTATTCATATTTATTTATCCGACTATTCGTGTTTGTTATGTCTTCGTCTGACACACGTTGTAGTAATTTTCTAAAATGAACCAACAGATCAAATCAAAATGCAAGTTTATTAATAAATCAGTCTATAAACTTAGGAGAGACAGTTAACTCAAGGGAATTTAAAAAAAGAATGCAAGACATATTTACATAAGAAACATTATAACAAAAAACTAAAACAGACAATATCAGAGATTAAAAAGAAAATATATACACTTATTTATAATGTAAGTGTCCTAACATAAGTTAAGGAGGTGCTCTAAATAGTAAGTTTTTGTTTTCAAATGACACTTTATTAATCATTTTCATGCAAATATAATATATACAATATAATTGTAAATATAATATATACAAATCAGAGACAGAAGGAATTTAATAACATTGTCAAAGCCAGTAGAAAACATCCAAGTGGCCCTCCATCCACTGTATAAATACTTGATCAGATGTCAAGGTGGGCCTGTTTGTTCACTTTCCATCCAGATGAAAAACTGTTGTCTGTAAGTCCCATCTGACGCTCAGAAAATACCTTGGAGACTGTGGCAGAGAATGAGAGACTCCAGGAAACCACTGAATGACAACAATTGTCTGACGAGACCTTTGCAGGCAAACACTGGTCACTGTGGGATTGTTGTGTACACACACACACACACACAGCAGTACAGGCTGTGCTGGAAGTGTGATCTTTAATGTCAAAAAACAAGTTCAGGCTGCAGCTCTCTGCAGCTGGAATGTCTATTAATGCATCTGTCATTTACCTACCTGTGCATATGTGTCTGTTTTACTGCATACACGTTTAATTTTACAGTCATTTATTTGTGGTTGTTTTTTATTTCAGTGTAGGGCCAAGTATGAAAAATTAGAGATCCAAATATAACTTCATTGGTACAATATTTGATGTGTGTGAATTAGTTTGTGATCATTAACTTTATTTAGCAACATGCACCATGTGAACACAGTATAAAGTGAACATTTCAACATTAAGTCAGGACCTGTCTTGGTTAATATTGGTGTGAATTCTCTTGCAAATATGCCGATTAATCAAATGACCAAAAACCAACTGATGCACAGTGAACCTGGGACTTCTCGTGGCACCTGCACAATCACCCACTTTGCTATGTTAGTAATCCAGCCTTATACATCATCCTGTACTATGATTTTATATAATAACATTGCATTCACCTCAGTCTTTTGGTACATATACCAGCACTGTTACTGTCCAAATAACTAAGAGTAAATACCTTATTCTCAATGGTGGAATGTAGTAAGTATGTTTATATGATTACTGTGCTCAACTGCACTTTTGAGGTACTTTTACTTTAAGTATTTTTATTGTTATACTACTACACAACACTCCGGAGGGGTGTTATAAATATTAAAATGGAGCTTACTTTCTTTAAAATATGATAAACTGCATTTTCTTATTGATACTTTATATACATTTTGCACCTAATAGTTAGATATACTTATGTATGTAAATAAGGGGCTTGAAATTTGGTATTTTTACAGATGGTTTCCTGTTTTGGCGTTTATCTGCATGTACTAGATCATGCTACTCACTGCCACCATGTCTTGTGGACTTTGACATCTTTGGTTGATTCCGGTTCAGTATTCAATTCCCAAAGTCAGTTGCTGGGTAAAACCAGTCAATAGATTCTGTTTCGACTTTTGTTTTCCATTGCCTTGTCTTTATTGCAGGTTGAGGTACTGGGTAATGAGCCATGGTCAACAGCCTGTAAATGATGCTGGCTTTGACATGGCCATTTTGTATTCCAACCTCCTAAAGCTCCATGTTCCAAAATACGTTGTCAAAGGTGTTATGGATAAACTGGTAACTTGCACTGGGCTTGGGAAATCGACAAACTTCCATATATTTCACATGTTAGAACACATGGTATCTTTCACCACTGACCCATGTATGTTCAATTGTCCATATAGTAGTGTCCTCAGAAATGCTGTAATATTAGTCCCCTTTGGAGTTATTTTGTGTGTCTTCTTCTGTCAAGTTATCAGCGTTGGCTCAATGTTAAATGTTTCATTTTTTCTGTCCATTTCCCTTTTAGTTTCTTTGAACATTCACGGAGGGGCATCTTTTCAAGCCAGCTGATGAAACTCATTACTGAGGCTGCTGGGAGCCTAATTTCGTATTCTGGTAGGCTGCTCACATGCAGTCAAACTCTGTAACGAACCCGGGACCGGAGTGGGGTGTTCCAGGTCTTGCATTGCAGCTGCGATCTGGGAACTCACTGCAGGCATCTCAGGTTGTTAGAGGGGCAGTGCTGGACAGTACCTGATTGCTCAAAACCCCTCCATCCAAATTCTCTATAGAGCATCAACATTTCACATTCTTCATTTTATGAGATGATTTGAGGCGAGAGATGGTGGCTGAGGGAACATTCCACTACAGTTCATAGCTGGAGATTGATCTGTTTGTACAGCAGTAGTGACACTGTCGTGCAATGTGATGGGTAAAAGGTGAAAAAAAATGAAGCAAGTTAACATTTCTTCTAAATTCACTGTTAATGAGTTAGGTCAGTCACTTTTTTCGGACTTGGCTTTGCCTAAGTTTGGCCAGAATAAATTTTGTGTGTTTTGTTTGTTTGTTAAGAAAATGGAAACAAAATGATGATGTTAAAAAGGTTCATCTTGATTAGAATTATAAAGAATCATTTCCTAACTTTACTGTTAAATAACCATAACTTTATTAATTTTCTATTCTCGAAAAAATACAATTTAGACGACCCTTATAAATATGAGTCATGTATCACCAAATCATTTCCCACAGGGGTAAATATACATTTAACTGGGTAAGGAGGTGTCAAAAAACAACATATTAAATACACATATTCAAATGGGCCTTTATAAGGTGATTTTGTACATCATTATACAAAAACTGTATGTTCAGTCAAAATCAAAAGTGACCTTTGAGTTTTAATCAGTAAGCATAACATTGTAGATATATTTGTTTGCAGGCTGCCCTTCAAATTCAATTCTGATTAAAACATCTGATTTGAATATCCAGATTAGACAATAAGTTGCATTTACTGAATGCTGTCCATATAATCTTAATCGAAATAAATAATGCCCTCATTTTCCAAAATTTGATAAAGTAGCATAGTTTTATACAGTATTGATCTGAAACTGCTGAAACCTTGAGCCTTTTTCGAAAACAGTTCAAGGGCATTATTTGTGTGTGTGTGTGTGTCATGCATTAGTTGTGTGCAGTGGGGTGTTTTCATGCCATTTTCTGTTCTTCAGTTGGGTCCGTATTCATGTAACGACAGTATGGTTTAATCCCATGGCGTTTTCATCATCCTAATGATATGGTAGCATCATTATTCGCCACGGACGGTGGGACTGGCAGCCATGAGCCGAGACAATGGTGCCGGTAGACCATCGTCTTTGCGCTCACCCGCGATACCCTCTGCCGAGAATGCCCGGCTTTCACCCTTCGGGTACTCAAGGGCTAACCGGTGGTCAGGGTTGGTAACCCGAGCCCATTTAAAGAAAAGAAAAGAGCAAGATAAAAGCTAAATGGAAGGGTTGTGTATCTCTGCCTACGATGACTGGGTTGTTTTGTGCAACCATGGCGTCAGCCAGGCTCATCTAGAAAATATTTTCTCTCACAGATTGATCGCATGAGATGGGAAGTGCTGGAGTCAGCCAAAGTAACTTGGTTTGTCTGGCGAACTCACTCTGGACGAAAATACCGCTGCACCACACTGGTGGAAGCATTGTCAAAACATATTATGAGCGCGCTGCTGAAATTTAACGCGGGATCCTCCTCCATTTAGTGTATGTTGGTCTGGGTTGTTTGGTTTGTGGTTGATGTAATCATTTGGTGTTATGGTTGTGCTTATTGATAACAGGGGCTCTGGAAGCTGGCTCCTCAAACAGCTAACCACCAAATGTTGGTTTGCCTCCAGGTTTGGGGTTTGCGCTGATCACAACAGAGGCCCTTGGGCAAACCAGAGGCTACGGATGAACAGGACGTTCCAGCCCCAGCCAGAAAGACATTTCTCAGGGGTTTCAGATGTATCAGAGACAAACTTGAAATTTAAAACTTTACTATGTTTTTATGGTTGAAAATCAAATAATATCGACGTTCACTAAGCCCATCCCCAGATCAATTATGCGAATATTACCATAGCGTACTAAACTAAACTGCCGTAGGTCCTGGCTGGTTGGGTGATCTAAAGCGGGCCCCGGGCTGATGGTATACTCGCGCGCCGACCAAAAACTGGAAGACAAAATGTAAGGGAATGAGTTAAATTGGCAGAAACATTGCCACTTCTGTTCGCTAACTAACACAAACTACGATAAATTTATAAAATATACATTCTATTTATTATTAAAATGCCTGAGGTATAAAGTACTATGGCATGTACTTTACTGTCACGGTTATTGGTATGTTCAAAAGTCAAGTAACCGAGACACACCTGTAAGTATACTACTGTGCTGGAAGGCTGGGTTGATAAAGCACCGCATAGGGCCTTGAACTTGGCTCAATATCCATGTAGCCATGGGGCTAGCAGGCCCAAGACCTTTCATATTGTTTAAAGCCGACAAAAACCCAGGCATGCCTATCAGCTGGAGATTTCAAGCCCGTCAGGAGCTTCAAGCAATACAATTAGCAAATTGCTTTCGCTGGTAAGGGTCAGCCTGTGACAGTGTCTCTCCTGCCGCCAAAATCAGCAGCCACTGACAAGGTAGTCATACCACCATGGTATTATTTTGCTCTGAAATCAAGGATCATTCTTGATAATCATCAGTATTGAATTATTATCCTGTTATTATTGGAAGTAGCTTTTAGCAGGTGACAGGTGAGTGGTCAATTTATCCTATCGATCTGATAAGGAAGGTTTGAAATAATTTTCTGCCTGAGGAGAATCTCTCTTTATTCGAGAAGCAAGCCACGTTTTTCCCACATTTTTTATCTGAGGCAGCGTAGTTCCACAGTGCCTCCATTCTCTCACACCATGCACCTCCATCCCAGCTGTGCTCACTCCACACGTATATGCTTGTCTTTGAAGTCTTTCTAGACAATCCGTTCTTTTCGAGCTGTGTGTTGCTTTATTCCTACCACCATGGATGAGGTCATCTCATGACTGTCGGTGGTGGAGGGACAGGGTGGAGGTGGCCTCGTGTGGCTGACATTGCATATGTGCAGTAACTGATAAAGAGAACGGATGGAGGGGTTGTGTCTCAGTGTGGTTGTTTTGTGCAATAACAATCCTTCAGGCTCATCTGAAATATTTTCTCCATAGTTGATGCAAGACTGAGGGTCGAGAGAAATCCCATAGGTCCAGCCCCAGAAACCTGTGGTTTGTCCTGACTGAGACCTCTGCTCTGAATAAAAGTATGTCCCTTTCTCCTGGCTACAGGCCGTATCAGCAGCTGACCGCCGACCACCTTCCCCGAGGCCTATTTGCTGGGATTATCTCAAGTAAGTAATACTCACTGCATAGATGCAAAATTTAGGTCAGGAGACTGTTGGAGGTTTAAACATGGTTTGCAGGACAGTCAGCGGACTGGTGTTTGTGAAATGTTTAGTTGATAAACTTTACACACCTGACCTGTATCCTCTTTGGTGGTATAGATTTACAGTATATGTATACGTATGGACTTGCTCTGGCAGGACGATCTTGGGGAAGAGCAGCTCCTCAAAGGCAGCGACGCCCACGCCGTCAACAGGTTTTACCTCCAGGTTTGGGGGTTTTGCCTTTTGCCCAGTCCACAGCAGGAGGCCCCTCAAGGGCTGACAGGAGGCTACAGATGGAGCGGGGACATTCAACTGTGAAAGACATTTTCTCAAGTTTGAGTCTTATAGACAGGCTTAAATTACATTTCCTGCAACACCGTTTAAAAATCAAACCGAAAACTACAAGACAGTCCAGTAGTGACGTTCACTCGGCCCCATCCCAGATCAGCAGTTATCTGATCACCTGCATAGCTTACAAACTGAAACAGATCCTCATTTAAAATTGATCAAAGCATTTTGGATACGTTGATATCTCTACCTGGCTTTTAAACCAAGCCTGAGCAAAATGTAAGAATCAGTTCAGTCAGAAAACATTGCCATACCCAGCTACTGACAACACAAACTGCAATCATTTATAAAAATGCCTCATTCTGACCCATTGTCAGAATAGGTATAAATTATGAAACTTAACACCTACTTTTTGCAGTTGTGTATGTTCAGAAAGGTCAAGTGGCGGCAAAGACTTTACTACTAAAAGTATGGCTTCCACTGCTGCTGGGCTGGGATGACTTTTCACACAGGACGCTGGGCTTTAAAACAATACTCGCACCAGCCATAGGGCACTTCTTCCAGACCCAGCACCATGTATATTTACAATCAGCCAAGCTTAGACCATTATACTATCAAGCTGGAGTTTCAAGCCCGACTCATGGGCTTCAGCTCATCTGGCTCTCGATGCTTAGTTAGCTGGCTGATAGGTCAGCCTCAGAACCGGATGCTCTTCTCCACTTCAAATCAACATCCCATGTGGGTAATCATGCCAGCAAATCAGGATCCATTCTTTAAAAATTGATGAGTAATAATCTTGTGTATCCTACTTGGGATAGCTTTTATATATAGGATATGCAGTGACAGGTAGATAGTCAATTTAACTCCTACTGGATCCTACAGTAAGAGGTTTTGGAAGTAGTTTCACCAGGAGAGTCTTTGGCGTCGAAACCATCCCATTTTTACATTTTTATCCTTAGGCAGCATTCACTAGTACATATCATTCTCACACACTTAGATGTACGTTTCTAGACCTGCCCTTTCCATACTCCTATATTGTCTTGAGTCATGGACGGTCGTGCTCCCAAGGCTGTTTGTGTGCAACATTCCACCTCTCACCATGTGGATGGAGGTCATCTCTGTGAGCTGTCATTGGTTCGGAGGGACGAGGTGGGGGGAGTGGCCTACGTGGCTATGACATTGCATTATCTTTGACAGGGGTCATGGGGTGAGAGGTGAGAGGGGCCCTCCAGACACTACAAAGAAACAGAATGGCTATTTCAAGGCTGCAGAGCTTGCCTCGTGGTATTGGCCTTGTTTGCCTGTTTATGCTTTTTCATTGAAAATCTAAAACCAGCTGAGGCCAGCTCTAAGTCACTCCCTCCTTCTCGACCAATCATCCATAAAAGAGGAGGACTGTGGAGGAGAGGGTCTTTTATGATAAGTAGTGTTAGCTTCCTGGATTCAGAAAGACAAAAGCCCCACGGAGATCTAAGAAAAAGCCAGTGTGACTAAACTTCTTTGCCATCAGGAAGACGAGAACCAGGCAGCTCTTCTTGTTCTCCATCAGTATTTTCTGGTTCATCCGGTTTCTCATAATGAATTTCTTTTCCTTTTATTCCCATTTTCTGCTGAGGTCCAGGAGTGTTTTTAACAAATCAAGCAGGCTGAAATGAATAGTGTATCAATTTATCCCTTTGAATTTTACATTTTTAATTTCATCACCAACAATTCAAAACTCTCAAAGTGTAAATATTTGATTTGTTGAGAATTCAGCACACTGTCATTGAAATGCAGAGCACAGAAAGTAATCAACGATTTTTTGAGATACAGTTTTGAATGTCTCAAGAGATTAGGAGTTTCATACATTTAACCTTATGTATATTTTTTATTTTTAAGCTGTAGTTTTACTCTGAACTTTGAAAAATGTGCATCTCATTTTGTGTTAAGACTCAACTTGTACAGTGTGCTGCTTTGTATACAATTGCATTCCAAAAGCAATGAGTGTGCGAAATGAATCAGAACATCAACTTAGGATAAATACTGAATTATGCATCTACAGGAGCAAACTGCACCACATTCAGAGGCCCAATAGATGGTGCTATATTGTGAGACATTTGTGTTACTGAGTGGGCTGACTCAGTCCACTGCTGCTTAGACACAGATAGACATGCAAAACAACTCAAAATTGATCTGGAAAATATCATCTATTAGGATATAAATAATTATAAAGTGCATTGGAAAAGGATGATAAATGAATGGAAGGAATGCTACAGCATAATTTATTAGATTTGAGATTCAAGAGATGAGATTTAAGAGGTTAATTTATGGTTCAAACTCATATCTATGGTGTGTATGTCTGTTTGCATATTCACTGGTCTCTTGAGTGTGCAACTGCATGTGTGACATGACACTCGCACACAGAAGCAAGGACAGAGAGGACCAAGAATGGGAAGAAAAAGCAAAAGAGGTTTTAAACAGGCATCAGAGAGACTTTTGTACTTGAGAATGTATGAGTGCTGGTATGAATGTGATCTTCAGAGGAAATGGTAAAAGAAAGGCAGAGAGAGAGCAGGAAGAGGCTGCACCTGCAGAGGAGGTCTTCAGCTCTCAAGCCACCCGCTGTGCAAAGAGAGAGACAGATAGAGAGAGAGGGGGAGAGAGGGAGCGAAAGAGGCTGCAGCAGCTGCAAGTTTCAGAGAGAGGGGGGGGGGATGAGAGAGAGAGAGAGAGCGCACAGTAGAAGTCAGAGATGGGAGAGAAAGGAGAGAAAAGCAATGGAAAGCAAGAGTGCAACCTCTTCTTCTCCCAAAGGCCCCCCGCTACGTCTCCCGTTTGCACTCCCGAATCGTGTAAAACGGCAAAAAGGAAAAAAATCAGCAGTGCTCGGCTGGTGTTTGAAATCATATGTAAATAAGGCACATTGATAATGAAGCGCCAGAGGAGGAAATTCCACTAATTACCTTACAGAGACTTGACAGGGAGCAGGAGGCGAATGCACTTGATGTGCTGTGCTTCGTGAAAAGGACAGAAAAGAGAGAGGAAAAGATCTGATGGCAAGACGACAGGTTTCCATTTAAAGTCAATGGAAGTCTTTCATTTAGCTTTTGACTCCAAGTAATCGTGGGTTTCTATGATAAAGTCGGTTTGTTAAGTTAAAGAGATGGATGGGTTGAAAAGGAATCAGGGTGATTCACCATTCGACTGTGTGTTTTAATTCATATTAGAGAGGAGATAGATAAATTATGCATGTCAGAGGGGGTCGATTTCAAGTAACAGAAAGATTTCATAGGCAAGTTGATGTGAGTCAAACACTCTGACGGCTATACTCGAGGCCTACATTTTTTTTAAATGCAATTTGGAATCAAATTTTATAGTATTTCTGCAATCTCAGTTTATAATAGAAGTAAAATAACTATTTATTTTCTCCGTAAAGATTAAAACTCAAGCAGGAAACAGCTACGTTTAAGAATATCTTTTTCCATACTTGCTCGCAGGTACACAAGTAAGTTTAGATTGACATAGTTTAGATGTCAACCTGCTTTTATTCAGTCAGTCCTTCCTCGATCAGTCTATCCATGACAGGAAGGAAGACTGAGTGAATGAAGATAATATACAAAAATTACTTCTTGTTTTGCGGATGCGTAGGAGAAGTTGTATGAGGCAGCAGAGCCTCTGTGTCATGACTATAAACAAGCCTTTGCTCCTCTGCTTTTATTGTGCGTTCCTAACAGGCCTCACTAAATTATGTCCACAAGTGTGTATAATACCGGAGCATGTGTTTGTTCCCCTTCGAATAAATAGGTAGTGTTTAAATTACACTGTTTAAATTACCCTCTAGTCGTGACCTGATGACTGAAAAAGAAAACATCTCTTCCAGGTGCATTATGCACTGACATCCAAGGACATTAGTGTTTTCTTTGATAGATCGCGTAATCAGCAGAGTGAAAACAAGACATGTAACCTTACAAGGGTCCCTGAACTGTTCAGTTTACAAACATGTTCTTAGAAGAAAAGTGTGGGGTTCATGACAAACTTGGTCTTCCACTCTTGCTGCAAACTTTCTTACTCCCTCCTCTGTGTCAAAAGATTTAAATTTTTTATGCTCAAATTCAGATTTTTGTACTTTAAACATTATCCTTTGAAAGCTCTGCAAGAAGTCTGTGTTTTTTCATCACCAGTTATTTTCCCCACATGTTGGACAAGCCTCATTGAAACAGCACTTAACAGTAGACGACAGGACACTAACACTGTGCTGAAATCCAGACAAATCAAATTCTTTTGGGGTGAACAGTTCTTAAATGCAGGTGAGTCACAGTGTGTAAGGGGAAATTCACAGTTAAACAGAACCTTTGCAAGCAAAGGGTACAAAAAAAAACAATAGTATGACTTTATAAAGAGGCATACTCACAGAACATATAAGATGTCTTTCTAGTTACTTGAATTATTGTTTTAATCAAATATTTTCCTGTCTCATCTTTGTCATTAATTAAGAACATTTCCTCCCACATCCCATACTTCTAAAGACTATCCATGCCTAGCAGTGTAAAATGTTCATTTACTCACTTGAACTGTACTTATTCTCTACTCCACTACATCTGTATCTGTCAACTATAATTACTGGTTACTTTGCTAATTAAGCTTTTACAAACAAAACATATGATCAGCTTATAAAGTGTGACGCCTTCCACATTAATATTTCAGTGACAATCATCCAAGGACGTTTTCTTTTGATGCTCCGAGTAGCCCACATTCCATGGTTAATAAAATTATTGATTTTGAGATTTTCAATCCAGAATTTTTATTTGTATTTGTGTATTATTATTATTATTATAATTATTATTACACTGTTTTATTGCTACTTTTAAAAGATTTTCTTCCACCACTGTCCACAGTACAATAAGCCAGCAGGGCTGCAGATAGAAAAAAGCTGGATACATAATTAAACCTCCACCATTTAACCCCTGTGATGGATTTTTGCTTTATTGTAAAGCTGTAGTGACAAAATCTACCATTAAAGCTGCATTATTTTAGATGTAAAGAACGAGTCTAAATGAGTCTTAATCACAAATATGGTGTGAGATGAAGACTAACTGTGATTTCCTAAATGAAACTCATTGATGTGTTTGTCAGATTCAGACTAAAATCTGCTCTCGTCTTTTTGCAGCCTGTGGTATAAAGCGTCACATGCTGTATACACTGGTAATCACGATGGTGGTGTTTGTTGACATCACCTTAAGTGGCTTGTTGGTGTTGAACTTTAGCCGCCTGTCTCCCTACCTGCTCTGTGCAGCTATGAATCAAAGACACTCCTCTCTCATGTAACATTCCTTAAAATGTTGGAGTGACAATCTTGTCTTCTCCGTCATGAAAAAATGTAATCTCAGTGGTTTTACTTCTTACAGTTCTGTGGCTCTACGAGAGGTGCCCAGCTTTGAGACTTTGTCAGTGGAAATGGAGTCATTGAGGAGACACCTCTCGCAGATCGATTCGCCAACGGTCCTCTGCCACAATGACCTCCTGACAAAAAACATAATATACAACCATAACGAGGGTGAGGAACGACCCTGCACATCACTGACACTGCAAAACATGGTGGACATAATACTGAAATACGCTGCTTTGTGAATTATTCTATGTGGACATGTGGCAGATTTTCATCAATCAGAAGCCATAAAGCCAAGTGAATACAGTCAGGAATAAAAGACTGCCTTATTCTACAAAGCAAATGAATGTGTCTCTTTTCATCAGTGTGGAATAATGCAGCTCAGTTTTCATACCGCTTCCCTTTATTTTACCTGCAGAAGTAAACCTTTGCACTGCTGAAAATGTGTTCCCATTTTATTAAATATTTTACCTCATTTGTAGTATCCTTTTATTATGATTTTTATTTTTCTCACGTTTTACAAGGATGCCCGTGGTGACTCGCAGTCAAAAGAGATTCCTTGTTCCTTTGACTCCTACAAGGTTCTGTACTTTCAATAAAAGGAGGGAGAGTCAGCTATACCTAAGACATGTTCGTCATGTTGTCCTGGTAACCGCTGCAGCTTTCCCTCTCCTCCTCCACCAGGAATGGTGAAATTCATTGACTACGAGTACGCCGATTACAACTACCAGGCCTTTGATATTGGCAATCACTTCAACGAATTTGCCGGTAGGTTTGTGTTGTGATGAAAAGAAGTTCAATTTGCTCACAAATCTTTTTCACTGGCAGAATATATAAGATTGCTTAATGTGGGACACTGAGTGCAGTGGATGCTGTGTATATATAGCATGTAATATCCAGAATCATTGTCCAGCTTGTGCTGTCTCTTTAACTATGATATCATTTTATCTTTCTGCCAATATGTGCCATGAAACTATGCCTTCCTTCTGATGCCGCCAAGACAAATTGCTGTATTCAGTATGTATTCTGCGTGGCGATAAAAATGGCTTTGATGTACCAGCTGTGTCACAGGGTCAATTTGAACATTTGTGGAACAATCTCATCAATTTAACACTTTCAGATCGTTTTGATCAGCTGTATCATTTCAGCACTCACCGTCTCCAAGTGATTATAACTGAAGTCATGTCTGAAAATTAGCTGTGTTGTGCAAACTTGGTCAAGCCTCTGAAAACTGATCATGATGCCAAATTATTACTGGAATGAGTCAGATGTCATACATAAAAAATGTTCATCTGTGGATTTGAAGTGCTGTGCTGGTCTGTTTCTCTTAATTCCATGAAACTGAACTGAAATGTTTCTGTTGTTCAGGAGCAGGAGCACATTGGCCACTAAATATTGCGTTTCTATCCTCAGTGTATTTTACCCACTATCCTCAATCACATGCAGAGGCCCTCAAACAATATGAATGCTTGTGACAGACGTAATGTCTGAACATTTGCTGTGTTGTGCAAAATTTGGCCCAAACCCCAAAACCTGATCACGATGCCAAATTATTGCTGGAATGAGTGAAATGTCATGCACACAAATATTCATATGTGGGAGCTTTTTTTGTGACAACACATAAATCCCTTTTTAATTTCACATTCTTCTCATAAAGATACAATACAGCTAAGACACTCTAACTTTTCCTCTATTAATATCATATTTATCTCACTAAGATTTTAAAATCTGTTTTCTACTGAAGGTGTTCAGCATCTGATTTCTGTGCTGCTTACTTTATTATACAGGATGTATTCAGAGCCTTTATTTAAACAACAACAGCAATACCACACTTTGAAAGTACTTAGTTACAAGTAAAAGTGCTGCTTCAAAAATGTAAGTAAAAATAAAACCATACTTAGTAAAAAATAGAATCTTAATAATAAAACTAAACAAAACTAAACTTGTCTGCTGTTGTAACTTGTGAATGTAAAGCTAATTTCAACCATAATTTATACTGTTGAGTAATTTTATTTATAACAATGCATCGTTATATTTAAGCTTATCACAGTATTTTCTATCTAAACTCTAAAGTAAGTATTAAATGTAGCTGTCAAATAAATGCAGTGAGGTGAAGTATAAAGCAGCATAAAATGGAAATACTCAAGTGGTGACTGTACTTAGTTACATTTCACTTCTGACTGTTTGTAACATCAAAATTGTGAGAGGCATTTTTAAAAACTATTTTCTGACTTTTTTTTAAACCTAACAATCAATTGGGAAAATTATTGTCAAGGTAACTCATAATTGATAGTTGTCATCCTTGTTTCCTTCTACTAGAGCTGGAACAATGAAAATTCTGTCCATGTTTAACTCTTCATTTGCACCACATCAATCTCACTAAGTTGACTAAAGTCAGTGTTCAGCTGAAGGTGCTGTCATCAAGTTTCCATGCTTCTTTCTTGTAAAAATTGTGCGTTATATTATATGTGTTTGTAACATCATAATGTCTCTGAACAATTTATGTGGAGGTGTTGACTGAAAAGTTGAGATGATGTAGTTCTGTGGCAAATCTTCAAAACTAACAGTTATTTTAGGCCTTGAGTTGAATTTTTTGCATTGACAGTGGTTCAACTCGTGTGTGTGTGTGTTGTGTGTTCAAGGTGTAAATGATGTTAACTACAGCCTCTATCCGAGCCGGGAGCTGCAGAGGGACTGGCTGACGGCCTATCTGGAGAGTTACAAGCACAGCACAGGACGTGAGGTCACTGTTACAGAGGCAGAAGTTACGCAGCTCTACATTCAAGTCTGCAAATTCTCACTGGTAAGTGTCTGCTCCCAGCGACTTTGTTGAAATGTTGAAATATATCATAATGTAGTGCCTCAGCACTTTAGAAAGACTTTGGAAAGTGACAAATCTCTCAACAGTTATTTCCTTTTTTAAAGTTGTGCTTTTCAAGCGACTCAAATATCTCAATATTATGAGATTAGTGTGCGCATTTCAACAATATCCATATGTGTGCAGACCCCTGAAATGACAGGGCGGCAACACCTCACCATCACATTTTAACAATTTACTTTTCCAGCACCCAGAAAAAAAAAAAGAAAAAAAAAAACTCTAAAGAAAACCAAACCCGATCCACAGCTGACCCACCGCTGCTCAAAGTTTGATGGACTCCATCTGAGTTGATTAGAAACTGCCGCAGGGAAAAATGAAAGACAGCAGCCAAAATTATTTTTCTTATGACCACAATTTTCATTCTTTGGTGGCTCAAGTGGTGCTGGGATATCTGTCTAAAAGTGCTTTCATAGCTCAACACAATATGTAGAATTGTCTGACCAATTTTGGGGTGGTGTGAATGTCTCTTGAAATAGCCCAGAAATGATGAGGAAGCATATTACTTTTTAAAATAACTTGTGTCTCGGCCAAAAAAACAGAGAGGGAGAAGTGAGAGAGGGGGAAAGAAATATGGCCTGGAATGGAGTGAGAGAAGCGATAACATCATGTTGATTGAAATCAGATTTTCGATGACAAACCGAGGAGGACTCTTGACTCGAGGGAAGTGGGAGAAATTGATCACTGACGCTTAACAAGCCAAGTTTCCAACTCGACTCGTTTTGACAAGCCGTGTGTCAAAATGAAGGATACTGAGCCTGTTAATTAAGAAAATCACAGGGTCTATTTTTCAAACTTCGCCGTTTAAAAATATTCACATATGGCAGCATTTTGCCCACTAAGTGCTGAGTTTATGGACAGTTATTGACTTAATTAACTTTCAAAGCAATTCATTACTTATTACCCATCCAGAGACAAAAGAAACAAAATATTTAAGGTTCCTCTTATTGTTTCTCTTCGTATGAAAAATATGACATATGATGATGACTTGGAAACAGTTTTGATAATCTATTAATTGTTTATGTAATTACTAGAAAAATCATTCTTGCTCCAGCTTCTCAAATTAAATATTTGGTTTGGTTCTATGATAGTGAATTAAATGTCTTCAGGTTTTCAACAGTTTGCCTGCAGGAAACAAGAAATTTCAAGACGTCACTTTGGGCTCTAGGAAACTGACATATAACAAATAATAAGTAATTAATCAAGTAAATTGTCAGTTCAATTACTAATGAAAACAATTGTTATTGTTATTGCAGCCCCAGCCCCGTTTTCATTAGAAGCAGCACAATGAAAGTTGTGTTCACACAGTTTTGACCATTTATTTGCTCTGTACAGATCTCACTAGTGGTGAAACCAGATGATACAGTTGATTATGTTTAACTGGCTTTGGAAAATTTCCAACACAGCAGTAATTATTAATTCAGTCTGATGCCTTTCAAATGTTTTTGTGTGTGTTTTTTTTTCTTTTTTTGGACCTTCTTTTACGATTTTGATTAAATGCCATTTTATCCTTTTGTGCCACTTTCATATCACTTGGTAATTGCTTTGAATAATCAAAGTACATTGAATTCACGGTAGTTAATAACAACACATGAATAGTGAAAACTCAGGAACCAAGGAAACCAGTCTGCACTGAGGGAAGCTGTGTGGCTCCGCCGTGTGGCATTGACAAAGCCTGGCCCGATGCCAGAGCTCTGCGGTGTGAAGCTGCCTCTCTCCAAACTTAATCCTGGGCAAACTGTGCCAAGACACCGTGGGGTCTTTACGACTCATTTCTCTCCTCCTCAGGGATCCCCCATGATGTCGAGGCCATAGCCCGCGGCTCTGTGATGTCACTCTCCCTACATGTCTCTCATCTCCGTTTTTCTCAATGGCTCCCTGTCACTGATGGTCTCTGCTTAGTGTTAGACTAATGCTCCCTTAATGGAGAGCAGTTATTAATCATAATGGAAACACGCTCAATCTCTCTCTCCAACTAAAGACAGAGATTAGAGATGAAAATCTGCCAGGGAGGGGAATAAAGCCAAGGGAAAACCGCACATTGCTCTTCAAGTATTTCATTCCACCCTTTATTTGATTATCAAATAAAAATGTGATTATATCACTGGGCCACAGAACAGAGGCCTGTCTGGATCTTATTAGGACTTGCTATTAGTGGTCCTACCATGAAGATTTACAATAAGGGTGGAGAACAACAGAAATTTATGGAGGCATGAAAGTCCGCAAGCCTAAGTGAGCAAAGCCATTAAGGAGGGAACCATTCAATACAGAGGTTTGTCATTCTGACTGAGCAGCGTGCAACTGGCATGCAGCAGCAGCAGCAGCAGCAGCAGCAGCAGCAGCAGCAGCAGCAGCAGCAGCAGTTATGGGAGCAGTTATAGCACGACAACTGGAGGTCACTGAAGTGTGGTTTTACAGTTCTGCTCTATGGCACGGGGAAATGTAGCAAAACATGACAGCAAAACAGAGAAACCAAATGGCACCTGTGATATTTAATTTAAAAAATCTGCACCAGAAATTCTCAGAAGTGTGCCACAAACATAATCCAGATTTTTACACTTTAACAACTCATTCCAGTTCTATAGGAATACCAGACTGGCTGTGTGTAGTTCATGAGTCTTTTATTTAATTACATGGCTCCAGCTCGGTCTCCGTCAGCAAGCATTTGCCCTGCTGAAGTGTTCTTGAGCAACACGCTGACATCTGACCCTGCTGTGACCCTGCAGCAGGGAAGAAGTGTGCTTTTGAAGCTTTAATTGGATTAAAAGGGTGCATGAGAATTGCATGGTAGTCAAACATTGCTGCCACTCTTTTAAAGACAACATCATGTATTGAACTGAGCACATTACATTATGTTGTTTAATTTTACGGCTGTAGTTTTAATGAACCACACCTACATATATAAAATAAATGCAGAATAAAATGCATTATTTTTAAAATGCAAGCAGCAGAAAGGAGTGAGAGAGTGTTTTATTACTGTTGACAGTTTTCTAAGGCACCAGTGTTTTAATGGAGTGGAAATTGACTTCTAAAACATGTAACTTGAGTTATTTTATTCTGTATACCACACAATCAATATGGCCTTGTTTTTATTGTATTCTTTGATTTGCTTCGCTTTGATTCAGTGACAAAAGCAGACATGATGCTCACTGTTAAGGATTATTCCAAGCAAGTTTAAAGTCAGTAAAGTGTTTGTAATTGAAAACCTAAAAAGGTCTGAAACCAGGTATGGTGCTTCAATGTTTTTTCTGTCTTCTCCTTCAGGCATCCAACTTCTTCTGGGGTCTTTGGGCCATCCTGCAGTCACGCTACTCCTCTATTGACTTTGACTTCCAAAGGTTTGTACCTCTGAAACAGAAAAAAATAGATTTTTTCCATGTGGCTACTCTGCGCCCACAGCTGGCAGTGTGTGTCTGGGTGTCACTTTGCATGAACATTGTTTTCTAAAGCAACATAGTTGTGACATTTTGTCCGTCGAATGCTGCACAAAATAGACAGGTCACAAATTGTTAATATTCAAATTGACGTCTTTTTGACATTAAGCACCGCTTTCATATTAACACCAGCTCAGCAACTGTTTAATGTAGAAACACATGAAACCACAAAGAAAATTATAACTTCAGCGCAATCTCACTGGACCACCTTATTACAGCACTTAACGTCATCATACATCACTTAAATACACACAAATGGAGAAAATATATCCTGTGCATTGAATTCAAGCTCTCAGAATTTTATTGCAATGTTTAGACAAACAGGATCTTCATTAGGATTGCCTGACGAAGAATTTGTTGGCAGAGAAATTGCAATAAAAGATTCGGAACTTGAGCCCAGAATGTGGAAATATTTCATTTTTTTCCACCAGTGCTTCAAGACTTTGTGTATCCAGAATCTGGCATAAAACAGGGAGGACAAGCACACTTCTTCTACTCCTCTTGTCACTACTAAACGCAGACAAAATATTTACACATGAAATTCTCTGCTTTTCTTCACTCTCAAACCACACATCATGAAAAGATGAAAGGCTGAGCTTTCTTACAAAGTCACTAATTTCTTTTATTTTCTAAACGTATTATGATCCATGTATGGTCTAGTTATCTTTAAACAAGTCCAGGAGACATTCCTCACTACCAGCAACCAGACAATAAAGTTCAGGAGGGCAAAATGTTTCCCTCCACCCCCACGTTTTCCTCCTTTCTCCCTTCTCTGTGCGCCCCACACCCGCCACAGTTGTGATCATGATCCTAATCACTATTGACATACGGCACCCTCCCCTCTGTGTGGCTTTCTCTGCCCACTTGCTAGATCAGCGACAGGGCCCCCGCCTCATTTCGATCTGGACCTCGGAGGAAATGTGATCCAGAGGGGTGCCGAGGTACAGAGGCACTATTGTTCCCGTGCCGTCGGTCCTCCCTTACATATACGTCTCTCATCCCTGGCTGGGCCACGTTCGCCTGCTAGACGTCTGCTCCTCTAAGCTGCCGGCTGAGGTTGTCCTAAAGTGCACGGCGAGGGTCGGGTTACCTTTCCTTTAACTGGAGGGTTAAACTGAAATGAGCTCTGAGAGCAACAGTAACGATGGGGAACCAGGTCTTAACGTTTGAAGGCATCGTTACCCTGCCAACCTCACATACACAGACACACACACTTTATCCTATTTAATCAAACAAGGACAGTCTCATAAGGTTGACTGTGGTATGTGCTCACTGTCAGTGCACTTAAATGAAAAGACAAAAGCAAGGACAAAGTTGACTGTTCCCATCTGCGAAGTCTCTTTCTGGAGCATGAACGATTAAGAATCCTGAAATTAGCCAACTTCTCTGGCTGTTCAAGATGTTCGACTTTCTAAATGAGCTTGCCGTTAACTTTGTCTGTCAGCTGTTTGGTGCTGGGTAGTTACCATACAGTGAGCGTACAATATCAAAGCCTCATGGCTGAAATCAGCTTCCTGCTGCTGCTGGAAACAAACTGAGAGCGCTGACACTGAACCGTTAAAACCAAAACAACGAGCTAAAGGAGGCTTAAAAGTTTGTGTAGAGTCAAGTAATATTTACTTGTTGGTTAATCACCTGTTTCGCTTTAAAAATACTAATTTAAGAAATAAGGTTAAAGTGGTTTTAACCATAATTTGCTTGTCAGGACCACAACCTTTCCCTTAGCTAAACCGTGCAGTTATTTTTCACTTATCTTGAGAGAGAACACACACTGCACTGCTGCTTTATGCTTTTGTGATAAACAAGTTCTGTTGAGGAAAGAGATAATAAGTTAGAATTAAACCCTGTGTGAGTGTATGTGTGTGTTTCCTCCCACTGTTATCCCCCCTGAGCCAAATCTCTGCCGACTTCCCAACGAGTGACAGGCGTCGCCCAGGCCTTGTGCTTTAACCAGGGCCAGATGTAGATGTGACAATAGGGAGCCACAAGGGGAATGCAAACCCGCCCTCCCTCCGCCGTCCGTATTTACTTTCCTTATATGATTTATTCATGTGTTGAAAGTGTCTGCGAGTCAGTGGTTTAGATTTGTGGACGTGTTGGCAAGGCGAGCCGTTATTTGACAAAGACATTATTATGAGGAAATGAACGAGGAGGAGGCCCACTGTTTGGAATAGCCCGACTGCAAAATTGGGGGAATTGTGCACAAAAGCACATTGTGAAATGGAATACCTGCTTTGGAGGGAGTTCATTTTCCTCTGCTTCTGCTAAATAGAAAAACATCTCAGTTTCATCTCTGATGATGATAAACGTTAAGCACGCTAGTTTTAGGTGTCGGCCTTAATAAAAACAAGGATGAATGGGATTGTCTGTGAAGGCTGCTGCTCTTTTAAATGGATATACTCAAATATAATTTCACATATGAAGGGTGTGGGTGTGACAGGTAATTAGATTAACAGAACAAAATGCTGTGACCACTGGGTTTTTTATGGATTTAATGTTTTTGGATAAGCAGACATTGAAATTCTTTTCACTCTTTATTTGAATTAACCGGATGACCATTCAGTGAGTCTGAGATTAATCAAGTGGTGTTTAATTGTTCGTCCTGCTAATGTAAAAATCACCAGTGTCATTATGCTTAATGTGAGTGAGGGCATGTCATAGATAGAACAGTACTACTTAAAAGTAAAAAATACTTACTGTATTTCTTAAGCATGGTACTTGGAGCTAATATTCAATAATAAAAGCAAAATATCTGGCTGACATAGTAGGACAGGTGTAAATCAGGGAGTTAACAGGGCGCTTTTCTGCAAGCGAACACCTCACAAGAAAAGGTGTAAATTTTCAATTTTCAAATATAGCTAGACATTTCACAAACTAAACTTTTTGCTCCCAGTTCCAAATGTGATCTTGAGAAAATACAAAGACAAATACAAGTGACAAACCAGGCCATGTCACAGAAATCTGAATGAAATACCAGCTGTAGCCAGCCAAATCTGACACATGCTACTTGATCGAAATACAGAACGTCCTGTTTTAAAACGATAAAATTGAGCAATGTGAATTATTGATATGGTATGAAGAGCTGTTAAACTGGCCACGGTCGGGATAAAAATGAGAAGCTGCTGGCTGACACTGCTGTTTTGGACACTGCTCTTAAGAAAGACACTGCTAATAAGAAAGAATGTGAAGAGATACTGAGAAAGATTCGATTGAGTTCGGTCAGAGCGTAGGAAATCTGTGTATTTTATCAATCTGGGTGTCAGAGTCAGTTGAGCCCACCGGTGTGACCAAATCATTTTTACACATTCACACATGCTAATTTTAGCTCACATACGCAGTGAAATGCTGACGCACACTGCAGAGGCACTTGATTGGGTTTATGTTAACCGATTCTGATCCATGATTCTGCCAATCTGTTTGCCTAATAATTAACAGCAGCTGATGTTGGAGGATCGTCGTGGAGAAATTTGATGTTTGCAGCTGAACAGCCGCCATAGACTTTCCTCTGTGACAGCCCAACAGGTGTTGCTGTCGTCCGTCCAATCAGGAGGAGAGGGGTTTATTCAGTTTGTGTGAGTGAATGTGAGAACTGTCAATCATCAACTCTAGCACATGGTTTACTTAAAATTGTGTCTGTCCAGAGAGAATGCCTATTTGAGTTTGCCAAGCCGCAATGAGAGAAGTGAAAATTGTGTGCTAGTTCTGCCAGGCTACCACCGAGGTTTCCTATCCCCCAGTTTCTTATTAAGGGTTTAGTTGTATAAAAACATTCAGGGTTGAAGTTAGACACTTACTGTACCATTTACCTCTGTGTATTCTATAACTAAAGATGACCCATGAAGAAAAATTGCAAAGAGCAGACAACAGAAACCAGACTGTGACACAGTCATTCGAGAGCAGTTTTACCCAGAGATACAGGTGGGAATACAAGAAACCAAAAGGCATGTGTCTGAATTATCTTTTGTCTCACTGAGCAATAAGAGAGAGAAGACCGATTCTGTATTGAGGACTTCAATGAAAGTGCTGATTAAAGGACAAACTCCTCTCTATGCATCCATTTTCTGTGCTTTTGAAACTTCACTTAATTTCAAAGGGTAGAGTATAATGGCCAAGGGCAACAGTGTACTCAGACATCAGATTTATTGACGCGTTCGATAATATGGTTTGAACAAAAACAAAACCACTTTTCTCGCTGTTAAGTTCTGAAATGTGCTGAGGCTTTGGCACAGCTTTCAGACTCAGTGCTTTATTTAATGGGGAGTTGATGCTACATTATGCAAGTTTTGCAAACAAAAACACGGTGCCCACCTTGAGCTAAAGCAGGGCCTGCAGTGTTACCGGTGGGGAACACTAGAAAAAACACATAACTGCTTTAGCTCGGATGTTCTGAAAGCTCTGGGGGCTGTTAATGGAAAGATATGTCAAAGAGAAGCAGTTTAAATAACTGCAACACATTTTCAGTTCATGTAGTTATTAACATTTATCATTGGAATATATTTTGTGTTTTTTAAGTATCACAACACCTGTGATTATTCACTTCAAAAGGAGCACTCCCCCTAATTTTACACATGAAAAGATCTTTTAATCCAACTCTGATGTTTTCTGGAGATTTTTCAAGTCTGAGAAAACAACTGCTGAAGAGTGACGATTTGACTTGTAAAACCTGTTTCTCAAAGGGAACCCAACTTATTGAAAGTGCAGTACTAAATAGTTTGACTACTTGACTACTACTCCACTTCTTCTGTTGACTGAGATGCATTGTGTGTGGAATACTGTGCGGATCGAATATTTTATTTGATAATGGAAGGTAATTTATATATCTATGTGATATTTGAACTGACTAACTAAATGTACAAGGATATTTCTTGTTACACTTAATTTGTGCTCGCCCTTTGATATTCAGATTCCTGCTGTATCAAGTAGCAAGAGAGTGGTTTTAGAAACTCACTGACTTTTAAGTAATTAAGTGTGTAAAATGTATAAAAGTAGCAGTGTCTTGACTAGTATTAATCTTGGGTCCGGGGTTAAGGTTGTGCAGATTTTCAAGCGCTAACCTGTGGAATTCATTGCATCCTCGTCCATTCAACTATCCATCTACCTATCTGTCCATGAATTTATTCCTTATACCCACCTCAGGGTCACACAATTAGATTAACCCAGCACACACACACAGGTCAAAATAACTGCCGTCTGAAAGAGGAGACATTTTCAACACATCTGTGGACAATGCATTTTTGCTGCTGTTGACAGAATACATATATATATATGTGCCTGCACCAGCTGAGGACAGATTTATGTATTTGTATTATGTGTATGCATTAATGAAGATGAAAAGAATCCAGACAGATGAATCAGACAGGAAAATTGGATTTGAGGCCCCGACATTATTATCATGCACCATAAAGATGGTGCCTTCTTTAACCATAACTTTATATATGGATGTATTGATTTTACAATATTTACTAAGTGCTTTGTTGAAAATCTTCTATGCTCTGCTCTCCTTGCAGATACGCCATGTCACGACTCAACTTCTACTTTGAGAAGAAAGAGGAATATTTTGGATTGACAATGAAATAAGTAGTATTACTTGCCCCAAGAAGAGTTTTCAGTGATGTGACACATGTCCTTCTTTGTTGCATTGTACAATATCCACTGTGGAGTGAAGGCACACACTAAGCTTATAAAAGTGCTCCCCATTGTTTGTTATTTCAGGCTGTAGTGTGAGTTTTGCTATCACTGTGATTTTTAAAATATTTGTTTTACCACAGTCAATATGCCGATAAGCCTATTTGGCAAATTGAGATGAGGCTCACGCCAGAAACACATTAATTGTTCCCACATTTAGCCGGGTCGCATAAAGCCACAAAAACTGAGCCTGATCATAAAACCCATAAGAGGGTTATTTGCAGGCTTATTCAATGTGTACCACAGTTCTGATGGAAAACAAGCTTTCATTTCAACTTATTTAGTGCACCAAGTAGTGAATTATTTTAAATCTTTCTCTTTCCTAAGCACTTGTTGTTAAGCTGCTTAGTAGGAACCTTACGGGATGTTCAAGCAAGCAGCAAATTGCAAATTCACAAATGTATCATAATTTTAAATGTCAAAACAGTGTGTCAAGACAATGTAAAGGCAGTATTTGATTCTGAATCAGATTTGTGGAGCTAAAATCATGTCACAAATTTATTCTAATCTTAGTAAGTAGTGAATTTCCTCAAGAGTCAGCAATTTGTCCACGTCATAAAAGATTTTCAGCTCCCAAAAATAATCCAAAAAGTCACGGTAAAAAGCATCTGTTCTCACTGAACGACAGACTGAAAGTGCTGTTACTACTCTTCTGTTTGATTGATTTTCACAACACAACAGCAGATTTTGGAATTAATGAGTCAACAACTAAATTAAACTTAACTCCCTGGATGTGTGTTGCAGGTCATTAACTTGTTAGTGTCTGAAATGTTTGCTAAGTCAGTGAGTGAAGTTTTAAAATTTAGATCAATGTATAATGCAACAATGGACGATGTACAGCATATATACTGTAACAAGAGATTTGAGAAACACTATCCTGATGTGTCTGTCAAGGGAAGGACCACTACACTATAAAACATCATACAGGAATTTAGTGGAATCAACTAATATTTCCTTATTAGCTTTATGTAAATATATGTTTCATTAATTTCAAGTTAATTCAACTTAAAAATTCTAGTTTGTATTTTCAGATCGCTTCAGGACTCATAAACATGAGTTCATCTAACTTAATTTCTTCTCACATGAAATGATGGGTTGAATGAATGAACTGTGAATGTACATAACGCAAACTTCTTGTGTGTCTTTAATACATGCTAATCACATCCATATAAGTAGCCACAGCTGTAGATAGTGTGACTGAACTGCTGTTAATTCAGTTTAACTTTGCTTAAGTTTATTGAACTTGTTTTCTCAAGTTCAATAAACCTGCCACTACTTATGACTTTGAATTAGTTATTTAACTTAAATTAACTTACATTTTTAGGTTGAACCAGTTAGAAAGGATTTACATTGTACGTAGGAGGCGTAGACATTTTAGGAACAGCACAAGTGTCACTATTAACATTAATGATGGCTCTGAGCTGAGCCGGAAGGCAAAGCTTTTGATTTCCTAGTCTTTCTATGATCTGACCCTTACCTATGGCCGTGAGCTTTGGGTAATGACCGAAAGAATGAGATCGAGGATAGTAGCAGTTGAAAGCAGTTGAAATGAGTTTCCTTTGTGGCTGGGCTCAGCCTTAGAGATCAGGAGGGGGTTCGGAGTAGACTTCCTTTGCATTGAAAAAAGCCAGTTGAGGTTTTGATGAGGATGCTTCCTGGGTGCCTCCCATGGGAGGTCTTCTGGGCATGTCTGGCAGGAGACCCTGAGGTAAACCAAGAACACACTGGAGAATTTATGTATCTCCAGGAACGCCTCACGACCTGGAAGATGTTGCTGTGGAGAGGGACACTGCAACCTGATCCCGCGTAAGCAGCAGAAAATGGATGGATGTATACAGCTCCTGCTATGATATCTCACAATATTTGTCTAGGTCTACAGCGCCGGTCAGCCAAGATCATGCCTTAAAACTACTACTTGTCCCGCTCCACAGTGTACATGTACAGTTTGAGCAGGCAAAACCAGCAGAGTTGAATCCAGTGGAGGTATCATCCTCCTCTGAACGTATAGCACAGACAGAGATGCGTATCACCAGCTGGATTTTGATCAGCTGATGTCAATATACAGTAAACATCATGTGACCTATGATGTAGCTAAATGTATACAATGCTCCATTTGTTACTGAAATGCAATTATTTATGATGGGGTCATTTATCTTCTGAATAAAGCGGCATGTTTTGATTTATGGGAGAAGAGGCCAGACTCCATATGTCCCTAAATCTCCTCTGTTGTCTGTATATAACCTGACAGAAACTCACATGTCAAAGCTTTTGTTAGACTCATTCGTCTATTTACATTTCTATTATCAGTGCAGTGTGTTTATTTAGCATGTAAAACTAAAGAAAATGTCAGCTGCTCCCGGCGGTAACGGTAATTCCTAAGAACCGATTACATGTGGTGTCAACGCCAAGACAAAGAGATGTTTTAAAAAGAAGAGTGTAGATTTTTAATGTGATATTTAACTTGGGTAGAAGAAACATTAACAAAAAGAGACACTGCAACAAAACTTTCTCCCTCTCTTTTAATGCTTCAAACCTACTTAAAAGTGGGGTTGATTTTAAATGAACAAAGCGACATTAAGAGACAGAAATCAGCAGTGTAATTAATGGGTTCCACACATGTCACATTTAACTTTTTATTTGGTGATCTAAAGCTACAAAATTCTTTATTCCTCAGTTTGAAAGTGGTCCACAGTGATCAAAGGTGTTCTCATGTGGTTATCGTGGCAACTGCAACCTGTAATTAATAGATGTGCATTTTTTCATGAGGCAGAACTGCAGGGGACAATAGCACAGGTAAAGCATCAACATCATGACAACATCACACTGACTGAATGTAACTATGAAACTTGCATTTTAACCCTGTCGACTGACTTAAATTTACACGCAACTAATTTGTTTTTCTTAATACTTTTAGGAGGAATTGTAATGCCACCAGGATTATGTTCCCTGGTGATGGTTTTGTCCCAGTGCAGGACAAAGTGTGACGTTATACTGCAGTGAAAATTTGTGGCTAGGCAGGCAGAGTGGATGGCAGAGCGTACAAAGCTCATTAGTTCGACAGCCTAATCCCTCAAATCAGCGTTGACTTTTTCAATGTTCTACCAAGACCGCGACCTTTTTCGAAATTTAACCAAGTGCTTTGGTTGCCCCAACTTTGTGATATATTTGTCATAACCACAATGTTTCCAGAACCTTAACCAAGTGCTTTGAGTTGCCTAAACATAATCATGAAGCCCTTAATCAGGCTTTAGTTGCCAGGAGCAAATGCTGCAGGAAAACAAATGAAAAACTTAGACCGTGAAGCAGGATCTGGATATTTAAATTAACATTTTTCTGACCACCTTAAGGCAACCCTCTCACCAGACACAAACAACAGTGCTGAGCCTTGTTTCACAAAAGCATCTTAAGACCAAGATGATCATAAATCCATCTAACACACCTTTTCAGGCTTAACCTTTGAAACACCGTCCCACCTGTGGAACACTTTGGCCTTGGTAACAGTACTTCTGGTCTGTACTGGACTCAGTCTTGTCATTCCTCGCTCTGTCTCCTGGGTCATGTTTTCATTTATTTCTCGTGTTTAAATTGCAATATTTCCAGTTTTATTGTGGCGTCTTCCCTCACTCCTGCTCTGATTGTCTGCCCTGCCTTGATGTGTTGCACCTGTGTCTCATTGTCTACTTTCTCCTGGTGTCTCCAGTGTTCTCTCTCTGCCAATTAGTCTTTGTTCCTCCATGACAGGCGTACCTGCCATTATTTCTAGTGTTAAATCTTTCTGGTTTATTTACCCCATTGTTTTGTTGTCTTCACCTCTGCTTCTGCCCTTTGGATTTGTCTGCCTGAGTATTTTTGACCTCCTACTGAACTGTGCCTTAGTAAAGACTTGATTTTTGGAACTCTGTTCAGGAGTCATGCTTTTGAGTCCCCTGCCTTATGGTTTACCAGTTGTTACAAATCTGCACACAACCTTGACAACACATTTCACATTGTTTGAAAGCTCTAAGTCCCCTGATTCCATCTGTGCAAAGGCTTTCAGGATCCTCATATTAGTGGAACAGAACTGGTCTTTATCTATTGTAGATTAATGAGTGTCTCCAAACCTCTCACAGGAGTTTATGAGCATCTTAAGACGTTTGCATGTTTTGTTTTTGTTCAGCAGACATTAAAAAGCTCTTATCCAGGTGTGCATTCACTTTTTAAGCATGTACACAGATAAACTAGTGTATGAGTACGTGAAATACTCAGAACTACTGAGATCGATTATTATTGGGAAACAGATTCCTGCAAAATCCCAGAATATATTCAGTGTTAATATATGTATTTTTTTGCCTCTAGATTTTAATATTATATGTCTGTGAACATGTTATTTATGTTTGAAAATAGTTCCTGAAAACATGTGGAAAGTCTGTAAACTGCGTCTCTCTGCATTGTGGAGTTAGATCATTTCACAGTTTTCTAACAGTTTCGTGTTCAGGATTTTATGGGCGGGTCTGAAACGGTGGCTCGATGATGCACTGGAGCCACCACTCTGTATAACCCCGCCCCTACCACTGTAACCGTCCCTGCCCCCTGGATGCTAGAGTTTGCTCAACAGCTCTGTCATCGCCTTATTTAAACTTTCAAAGTCATTAAGAAGAAGTGGATTAATTTTGTAAAGCCACACTGAGGGAGAGCTGAGGATAACACCACCCACACCCGCCTCTGCAGAGTTACAGTCCAGTTAGTTTTACACACTTTCATCTGAGACAACAGGAATTCACAGATAGTCTGCTCTCACTTTTGAATGAGGCCAACCGACCGTCGCCAGCTGCTAGTATCTGTTTTGTCAGGTTGTGTGCTAACAGGGAGCTAACAGGATGCTAACTGTTGGTGTGCTGCAGCGTTAGAGTGGGTGTGGTTTCAGCGCCTCCAGTGGACACACCCCCAGCGTCTCAGTGCAGAGACACCCTTATTTTATCATGATTTTGAAACCTGATTTTATATATTTCCCTATTTTCTAACCATTCAGATTTAGCTGGGTGGTTAATAGCACCTGCAGAATGCATCAGTATTACTGCTTTACACGGACTTTAAGATACTTTACTCTCCACAATTCTAATACGCTGCAATTGTCAGGGCGTGGTCATGACCCTGGTATTTTCCATGTGTTCCTCTGTGTCTCCTCCTCTGTCTGTGTGTGTGGGCGTGGCTTTCTCACCTGGTTCCTGGCTGAATCTCCACACCTGCTGCCAATCAGCTCATCTACTCTCCTGCTCTAAAACCCCAGCTCACCTCCAGTAGTTGTCACATTGCCACAGGCTGTAGCTTCTCTCGTGTTGGTCAAGATGACTAGTTCCGCTCGTGCTTTGCTCCCATGCTTTTGCTAACTGTTGTTTCCTGTGCTTGGGACATTTGTGCCAACAGTGTCACTTTTTTTTTTCCCTGCTGCTCGTGCTCACCTCAGCCAGCAACTGCTCACTCATCATTCCTTTGTGCAACAAGTTCATCTCAAACAGTTCAACCTGACTGTGTGTTTGTCTCAAACCTCGACAGAAATATAACATTACATTTTTATGGGACTGAGATAAATTCAAGTAACATACACTTTATTTTAATCCAAGATTGTCTGCAGTGCTTCCCCTCGAACAGAAAGAAACAACGAGTTAATGTGTAGTCAATGATACAAACACATCAGACTGGGCAAAATGGATGCAACATGCTTAGAAATGTCTTAGTCCCTTCTTCTGCATCGCTGTGTCTAGTGTCTTTATCTGTGAGGAAAGCACAAAAGGGAACGGGATTGTAAAATCGGTAGAAAAGATGATGGCAGGTCAAATGAGGGGAGGAACAGCAACAATGCCGTTCTTTACCTCCTCATGGTCGCACACAGTTCCATTCATCAAGGCTGCAGCCGTGTCTTTGAGTCAAACAATCCAGCTGCTTTCAAAGTGGCATTTTTCGTTAAACATATAATATTTAATTTGCGGACTAATGCACTTAAAACGACCCAAGGACTTTGCCTCAAAAAGGAAAAAATTGGCCTTTTGTCCGTTGCCCATTTTCCTGAAAAAGTGTTGTAGATTTTCTTTCACCTCTAATTGCATTAAAAAAGAAGTATAGGCCTTTATGCAATGTTTCAAAGACATGGAAACAGACACAGCTAAAGCAACTCTTTTCAAAGGATTTTTTTTTTTTTGTAGGTTTTTCTTTTATCTAGGTATTGCAGCTTTTTAGTTATTGTTGAAGGCCTCCCAAGGCTGCTGACCCTTAGAATTCTAATAAGCCCCCCTCCAAATTTACAAATGTTATCAATCAATCAAGGGATGCTTTAACAATACAGCTAATGTAAAGCAGACCCCCCCCCCCAAAAAAAATGTTTTTTTACATTTATTAGTTTAACCAGTATTGGGATATTCTATCCTGATAGAAGTACATTTAGTTTGAAAGTCAGGAAAACTCATGTCCATGTGCACGAATCAAGAGACTGAATTTTGCAACTTTTTCACATTTTTGATCTCAATTGACCCAAACTTTGTTTTGATTCCACACAATTAAACTGATCCCTAATGACAGCCAGTCAAAACAAACAATTAAATGCAGACATCTAGACGACTTTTTACCTGCAAAATCACACACAGCGCTCATGGTGAAACATGATCAACTCAACGGAAGTGTGAGGGTCAATTATTCCCCTTTTGAATCAAAAGCATTTGAATGATTAGGCATCATAAGCTCTCAGCTCAAAGAGGACGATGCGTGCTGCAGTACCGTGACCATTCTGTGTGCTTTAATGAGTAGTGGAGCCTCCATGATCATAAACAGCGTGGCTTTGATGCCTCATTGAAAGAGCCTCTCCAACACGTCTGAAGGGGGCTCCTCCTTTGTAATAACAATTTATAATTCTCTTGATCTAAAAGCCTGATTGGTGAGGAGAGGAAAAAAAAGATTTTGTTCTCTCTACTCTTCAAGATGGTTTTTAAAAATCAAAAAGTGAATTTGCCTAGGGGGTCCATCCAAGACCAGGCTTTCATGAAGAAAGCATGTCATTATGTCTCATCACCCACCCACCCACACACACACCAAACCCTCGAGAAAAGAAAAGGTAGATTCAAAGCCTGTGTAATCATTGCTCAGTTTATCACTATGTCACTTCCTCCTTCAGTTGAAGAACAATTAGCACGATAACAACACAATAACTCCTTTTTAGCTTGTCTGGTCCCAGTGATGACGTATTAAACAACTCTACAGCTTTCCCACATAGTTTTAAAGTTTCCTGATTTTAATAAGCAATAAAACTGATCCATTAACATGAAAATGGTTCCCACAAATAAGTACCAGTTTGGATCTGTTTTGCTTATTACTTATTACTTTTCGTGGATGTTTGAACTTGTTTTCTGTTTTCACATCCATCTGCTGAAGGAGGAAAGTTTCTCTGTGCTCACTTTAAACCTGTGTTTCAAATGCACACATGAGATGATTTTGTGATTGTCAATCATCTTCTAGGATGGAACCTACAAAAGTGGGATGTGGAAACTTGAAACTTCTAGTGTATATGCACCTTCTCATTGAGGGCAAGAGAGTAAATAATTTCTAGAGTAAGTGTTTTATGGAAGAACCATATCGGTATAAAACTACCCCCAGAGAAACCACAGAAAACTCTCATTCACTCGTTTGTTTTTTTGGACTCGTTTTCAGATAACCCCCACCCAGCTCCCATCCTCATGTACACAACTTCTAAAAATTATTTTCAAACCTGACCTGATGTTCACTTGGATATTCTGCTCTTCTGAGCGCTGAGCTCTTTACATTTAGCCACCAGCAGTAGCATTAACAACTGGGAAAACTGAATGGAAACTAAAGATTACGTCAGTTTCCTTCGGGGATAAATGAAGTTTGTGTGTGTGTGTATATGTATATGAATGTGTGTATCAAGCTATGAAACCATGACTGCACTGTAATGAACTACACTATCCTTTGTTAAGGTGCTGAAAGCTTTGCATATACTTACACAACCAAGCACACACAGAAACAATCTGTCAACTTGCAAACAGCTAAATGTTCATCCTGCAGAAAGGGGGAAAAAGGAAATGTAAATTATGATGACTTATTTAACGAGATTAGCATGGCAACAGCACAAGTATGATTTCAAACACCCCTCCCAACTAAAAGCTATAGCACAGCGCGCACACACTCAAACACACACACACACATTCATGCACACAAAGGAGCATGTGACAAACTTGCCGGCGCCCCTCACAGGGTGACGCTACAGTTGATTTGGGAATTACAATTAGATTTATGATGTGGCTGCATATGGCTGAGCTCTCTGTTTCTCTCTCTGAAATGCTGGGATTGGCTGCAGCGAGCACCGGCGCCGTGGCGTATACACCACAGCACAGTCAGAATGTGTGGCGTTACCTCACACACACACACACACACACACACACACACACACAATGGAACAATAGGCCACATTTACTGTAATGGGCCACCAAAATATAAAGACCAAGTGGAATAGCTCAACTTTGGAAACAGAAAGCCTTGTGTTGGAAATTATTAGATCCCTGGAAAGTAAGAGCACTATTTAGAGTAATGGAAATAAAAATTCTTGTGGTACTACCTGAAACTTGTGCACAGTGCTTTCACACACAGAACACAATAGGTATGAGAGCTTTCCTGCAAATGTCCATCTTTTCAAAAAATATTGAACTGTTATCTTTCCACAAAAGTCAAAGGAACACTTGGAAAAACAATGAAGTGACAGATGTGTAAGGAAAATCTCAGTCTTAACTTTTTATTTATTTATTTTTTTTTGATTGTCTTTCTCACCAAGTTGTACTGACACTTTTTAGAGCCAAAGCTGGCTAATAAATACAATGAAATGTTAAAACGCACAATTGAATTTCAAATACAATACTCATCACAAAAATGTGTGTGACCAGAAAACTTGTGTTCTGCTTCTGCAGGTCACAACTGACAAGAGCATGAGGTTACCTTTTTAAAGAGATCAGAGGTGATGTGACCCCCTTTAGGCGGCACTAGAGCTGCGGCAACAAAATTTGCTTAAATAATTGAAATGCTTCTAAAGAAATGGCAATTTACTGGTGCCTGGCATGTACGAGACTTCCTCGAGAGTCCAAACATGTGACTTTTGACTGTTCTAATTTATCATGTTGAAAATCAAACAACAACTTCACATTAGTCAATACTAAAAAAACAAAAAAAAACAAAAAAAACATTGAGTTTATATCCAGTGCTTAGGATGTGTATGACACTAACAGAAATGTCTATGCATGAGGCTTTCCCCCTGAAATGCAAGCAAAAACCAATGTTCAGTCCCAGCTTGTGAAGCTTTTCCAAGTAAAAATTGCCAGATATGGTCACGAAGAGAAACAGGGAGTCAGAGAACGTGGGGAAACCAAGCTAAACAGAGCACCCAGAAACCACCTGAGGTCACAGGTGTTGAAAATGGAAACGTGGTCAGATTGCAGAGAGTGCGGTGAAAAGAGACAACGAAAAAAATATGGTGTGTCTTCAGAGAAAGAATGTGACATCTGAGTAAAATGGAGGAAAAGAGCGTGCACACCCAGCATGGTGCTGACCACTGGGCCGCACCAAATCCAAAGAGGAACATCTCGCTGGAGACTGTGGAAAAAAACTTGTGTGCTCTGACTGGGGTGTTTGTGACTGAGAACTATGCACCTCCTTTTTTTTTTTTTTTTTTTTTTTTTTCCCCCCCCTCCATTCTTCTCTTCATAATTTATTTGTCCTCAAAATATACATGCAATGTAGAAAAAGGTACCCTTTTTTGAAATAACAGACTTATTAAACCCATTTTTTTTGTAACTATATAAATTCTTTTTTAAAACACAAGTTTGGTGTCTTTCCCACGTGATGCTGAGAAGACATTAAAAAATATCAACACGCTAATAAAAATAGTAACATTTTGTACCGATTCAAAATACAGTGAAGGGGTCCAGAATATTAGAAACTCTTATCCTACAGTAGGGTCTTCCTGGGGCTGCTCCTTCCCCTCTCCTATGATGCTAAATGAACAGAGCTTAAGGTACACTTTTAAGACTTGTGAATTATCTTAAGCGTCTAGACAGAAATTAAGCCAAAATATGTCTTTACTTTTAGCCTGATTGAAAGTGACAAATGCTAAAATGTCTGGGTTTGGTACACTGTACTGCACTGCACTTGTTGCACAAAGTGTTTGGCCTCAAGGAACTATGGGCAATGTGGTTTATGAAAGCACCGATGCAGCGGAACAGAAGAACGGATTCCTTCGCCGCTGCTCTTCTGACTATGTCTGAAAGCCAGAGCAACACAATGTGTGAGCGAGTGCGATGAAAACACATCCTCCCTGAGCTCTGCCTGTGATTGGGCCAGGAGGGGAGCCAGCAGTTACCGAGTAGGAACTCATCTCATCAGATAGAAAAAGCTGATTGTATAAGACTTTTTTGCAGCATTGGAAGTTAAGACTACAACATCCCGAGTGAATGTGAATGTAGGTTTGGCACATTTGAAGTCAAAGTAAATCTGTACAATGTCTGGGTACTTACTTACTTACTTACATAATAATAATAATAATAATAATAATGTGATATAAGGGATTTTGCTCCCTTTATTTCATTGACAGTCTGAAAAGTCCTACCACTCTTTTTGTATGAAAACAAACAAAACAAAAAACACATTCACAAGCTGGCACATCATACCTGAGCTGGGATATTAAAAAAAAAAAAAAAAAAAAAAATAATCTAACAGTAATGTAATGTAAGCAGTTTGTCAGGAAAAAAAAGATGTAGATGCACTGTATTCGTAAGAAACAAAAGTAAGACTATAAGATTACAAGAGCTAGACTTTATATTAAAACTTTTCAAATTTCAAGTTCCGACAGTCCAGAGTTTGTACAGGCAGTGACCTGTCAGAAAAAAAAGTCTATAGAACAAAAAACAAAGGAGAAAAAAAAACAAACACAAAAAGTAAATACATAATGATAAAAACTAACTCACTCCTTAAACATTTAAGACCAAATAGCTGTTGAAGACCAATTCCTGATGCTTCAAAATCCATGCATGCTCTTTACAAACCACACAGCAATGTGTTTGTCGCTCATTTGTTCTTTGTCCCATTCTCTCATTCTCTCTCTCCTAACTTTTATTCGCACCTGTTTAAGATTGTCAAAGTGTAGGAAACTGAAGTTCATTGTCAGCTGGATGTCTGAATGTCTGTTCAGGTTGTGTTCGCAGATCACATTTTGCCCCGTCAGCCCTCCTTCCTCGAATGGACATCCATCAGTATACTGTCCGAGATCTTTCTGAGCATGTCCGCTGAGTTTAAATCCTGTCTGGGCATGCTCAGTGCATCATGATGCAGCATGTCCTGAAAGTCTGCCTGAAGGTCTCTGTAATAAACTGTGTTTTTAAAAAGTGTTTCTGAGTATAACAGGGGTTTGTAATTTTTCTCTTTATACAACTGACAACCCTGAGCACACTCAGTTGGCACTGACGGCCTCCCGTGTCTCGTGGTCACTGCTATAGTCTGACTTGGGCTCGTCCTCAAAGTCCTCGTACATGTCCATGTCGTCGTCTCCGTTGGTGGGGTCGCTAGGCAGATCCAGGGCTCCCATCCCGCCGCCGTTGCTGCCGCCGCCTCCGGGCTCGGACTTGACCCCGTACGTGCTCTGGATGACGGGGATGGCGGGTTCGGGGCTGGCTGAGTTGCTGGAGCAGTCTGAGGTCAGGTGTGGGGATGGTGTGGCTGTCGTTGCCATGGTTATGGCGCCTGGGTAAACTCCTACCCCGCCCGGGCTGCTCCCGAGAGGAATCGGTGGCTGAGGCCTGAGAAACAAGGAAAGGAAGGAAGAAAAAGAGGAAGGTATTAGACAGAGGTTTATTCAGAAACTATAAACTGTAACATAGACCTACAAAATACAGTAATGAGTTCAGTGCTGCTCATACTGTTAGCATGGGTAAAAATAATACAATAACATGGGTCATACCAACAGTTAACGTTTCAAATGTCGCTACAAGGCTGACAGCTTCTGACTGATCAGTTACTGATTCATTTAAAACCTTTTGAACAAGCCGCTTTGAACAAAACATTAATTCTGAGGCCACTTAAGTTAACAACAAGCAACGCTTCTCATCTGGTCGGGCATGTCCCAACACACACAGCTCTCCCTGCCAGCTCACAGCAGCCTCGGCTAAATAACCTGTTAAGATACAGATGGAATGAGGGTAAACGTACATCACTCAAACAGGCCCTCTGGCTCCTCAAATGAGCCACATAAAGCAGGAAAATTGCTGTCACTTTTCTCACCTAACAGTTTTCCCTCCTCTGTCTCCTGAAACTGTTACCGCCGCACGCCTTGATGGACTCATTTTCACATTAAACTCTTTAAAACAACACTGCTTTAGTTGTATGGAATGAGCCAGAAGCTGGTTGTGTACCGGCTCCCAGAAGCTATTTGATTTAAGTTTGATTGAAAGTCCAGGCCTGAAGAATCATAGGCTTTTTTTTTTTTTTTTTTGCGTTTGCTTGACCACACACAGTAAATGTGGCATTTAGCTTGTGACGTCTGCCTCGCTCTTGTTCCCTCTCAAACATCTGCTTACATTTCATATTCCACTATGTCTGTCTGTGTCCAATTTCACTGCCCGCAAGCGCCCAGCATTGTCCTAATTTAATAAATGACAAGCTATTAAAAATCGCTCCTATTCAAAGCCCTGGCCTCTGGTAAATCCATCTCAAACACAGGCCACTGTGATGGCTTTAAACACATCCATGGCTGGTTCCTATTAAGACAATGCCACTGTTTTTCCCCTTGCTGCACTGACTACACTCTAAAAAACATAATGCGCTTCAGCAAACGTTTAAAGGGTTTTACAGATAGAACCACAGGAGGCTCCAAGATGGTCACTCCACAAACCTCTAACAAATGGGTGAAGTTAAGAATATTTCTTTTCTATTCATACTGAGACAAGCTAATAATTTTTTTTTTTTTTTTTTAAAAGATCTCACATTAAAGTGCAAAGAAACATAGCTGCTTGCTTCCGAATTAAACACCAAAAAACAAAATGAAAGCACCGCTTTTTTACATTTATCTAATTCTTGAGCAATACACGAAGCTTGTCTGCGATCCAAGGCTTGTTGCTGGCCAAAATACCTTCTACCATTGTGGGGAGTGCAGGGATGGACGTGCTACTTCTGTGAAAGTACACCTTGTGAGAATTCATTTGCAAACTGTACGACAAAATGGACTCACGAGTGTGTCGTTCACTGTTTCCATGTTGCACTGCTCCTGGGATTTAAATCATTATTACACATTACTGCCATCTGAAGGTCCTGACATGTAAAACAGCCTAATTTGAATTTTAAAACCACATACCAGATTTCTTTCAAACTAAACCGAGGGTTGCACTCATATATAAAAAGCTTACTGATGTTCAGGGACAGCTGTTCTGCTGTCGGTAGCACTCACCCCACAAAGAACTGCCTCATCTCCTGACGTCGTGACCTCATCATCTGCTTGTACTCTCCGATGCGCAGCTTCTTGCCGTCGATGATGCAGGTCCTCTTGGGCCGCGGCTTGTATTTGTAGTTGGGATATTTCTCCAAGTGGATCTTGCTCAAGCGCGCCTGCTCCTCGTAGTACGGCTGCTTCTCCTGGTTGGTCATGGCTTTCCAGCGAGAACCTGTGGTGAGTGATTGAGATTTTAGTTTGGTCTGTTTTGGTTTGGCTTTAATTTTACGCAGCTAGAGTTTAGAGATCGACAAAGAAAAAAAAAAACATTTTATGGAGCTTAAACTTCCTTACATTTAGAGATGAAACATGCTGCACATTAATTCAATCAGCACACAGCCCTGATATACACAAACACTTTCTGGTGGTTTCTTAAGGTGGAATATTATCCTGTGAACAGACACCATAGAGTCTCTAACCAAGGAGGTCCAGGTAAGAGGACCTTCTGAACAAGTGGACAGGGCCATTACTGCAGGAACGCAACACATCTGCAAAGCACTGACAACTTATTATACACACTCTGCCTCGCTCCTCTGTTTATCAAGGTTTATCACAAACTAGTCTTGTACTTTTGTGACACAGGAAACAGAAGAGGTTTTTTTTTTTTTTTTTTTTTTTTTTTTAAGCCCGCCACCCACTCCACAAAGTCCAGCTGTGTTATTATGTTGGAAAGACATGCATTGTACACATGCAGCTATATACACATACACAATTGTGCACTTTGAGCTCTGCTTTGTGTTCCATTACGCTTGATAAATATCTGGAAAATTATCTCTTCCTGCTTCCTGCCAACAGGATCTTACTGTTCACATCTGACTACAAAATATATTTACTATAATAAAGGAGTTTAAATATCTCATTTGAATTTAATCTGTCACTGACATAGGTGGATTTTGCATCGTACGAACTCAGAGAGCAATTTGCAGAACACAAACCCTCCTTTTTATCGGAGCCCATTCAAAGCTCTGAGTCAATAAGACAGACCCACCTAAGAAAAAGCAATTTGTTAACGTTGCTCAGGAGGAGCATTTACATTCAGCAGCCCTCAAGCTCACTGGAGCCCTGCGTCGGACAGTGGAAGTCTTAAGAACGTTTCACGAACAACCGTTATGCTCAGCACCGTGTGAATGGCTATCTGTGTCGAGGAGGTTAGTATCAACACGGCTGCTTTTTAACTGAATGCATCCATCACACTAGTCAGGCTGACACAGTGGAGCTCTGTGTGTGGAGTGTTCCAGGTTGAAAAACACTAGTCCTTCTTATAGTCCGCAGAATATTGGTAAGAAACCCTGTGAACTGTAGAAAATGGTGGCAGGGGAACCTAATGAGCGGAGAGGCTGACCTTGAAAGAAATTCATAGGTTTGAGGGACAACAAATGTCAGATGTACTGCGTCTTCGAACGAGACACTTTTGTAGTGAAAGTGTTTCTTGTTCATTAATTGCGAGTGGAGCAAAAGGCTCATTGTTTTTTCACCCAGATTTTGTGTCCCAGTCCATCCAAAAGGTGACGAGTTCATGCTGGGAAAAGAAACTGATTGTCACAGTTTGCAGTAAATGAGGTCCTCTCGTGGCAAGAACCGCTTGGAAAATACTTCAAGTAACAAAAAGTCAAGAGAATAAAGGGAGGCAAATGCAAATGAGCTGCTGATTTTGTGCCTGTGTTCGTCTATTAAGTAAAACAAACAAACAAATGATTAAAACAAACACTGGAAAATTCTGGATATAAAATAGATCTAAAAACCTGGATATTCCTACAACATACAAGAACATTAAAGGGATTAAAATTTAGATGTAGAGTTCAGGTTAAGTGTTGAAGGCCCTCTCTGCTGTCAAACAAAACTCTATAAAATCTCACCAAGGATCTTGCTGATGTTGGAGTTGTGCATGTCGGGGAAGGTCTGCAGGATCTTCCTCCTCTCGTCTTTGGCCCACACCATGAAGGCGTTCATGGGCCTCTTGATGTGTGGCTCATTGCTGTTCCTGCCCCGCGCCTCCCTGAACACTCGTGCCTCCGTGATATTACTCCCTATGTGACACAAAGGAATGACATCTTCTTTATGTCCATCAGTGACACGTTCATCTTTCATACTTTCACACTTTAAATGTACAGTGTAGCACTGATAAGGATTAGCTCTTCCTCTTCCTCCTCCTGAGGCCCCTTGTTGCCTTCTTGTGAGAGGATGTATAACAAAAGTTTGATGGGGGTCTTGCTGGGATGCCCTAAACATGCTCACACAAACAGATAGTATCTCAATGCCTATGCTCCTGTGTTGACTCATCTGACTCTAAACTAAACCACGATGAGCACTCCTCAACCCCTCACTGCCTGTAAACAGTGGTGCTTTATGAGAAACAGGTGGGTTGAGAAAAAAAAAAAAAAAACGCCAAGTCACTGTCGTTGTACTATATTCAGAGAGAAACATCGCAGCTGTATTTAAACCAGTTTTATGTATCTGCTAACTGTATGGAATATATAGTATATGAAGTCACTTCTTACTATAATTAACAGAATTTTCATTTGCAGTAAAATTCATTGACCATTAGCTACAACAGACTTGCTGCCTGTCCTCGCCTCCTTTGTTTGCATACTTGTACTGGGTGGGATCTTGTGTCACAAACACTAGCTGTGGAAAAAAGGAGGAGAATTCAGCTTCTTGTCGTGTACTTGCAGGAATAAAAACAGTGTAAAGTTTTTCAAGAGGGTAAAATGTTGACATTGAGCACTCTGTTTAGCTGATGAGGGTGTCCTTCACCGTAGCTTCCTGAGGAGCACAATAAATATTTGTGTTTGCTGAATACCTGTATGTTCTGGTTTTCTAGCAGATGCATTCTTTTTCTCTGGAGATCTGAGATACAAGGCCCCCAAGAGGTAGGGCCTCCTCTTTGTGGGGCCCCACAGAGTTAAGGGTCACTGGTATTAATTTAGTCTCAACAGGATGCGACTGCTTCTCAAAACTGTAGCAGCTCCTTCCTCTTATATCCCTCTTGCCTTCCATTTTCTATCCTATTTCTTCTTCTTCTGGCATTCATTTCTGAATTACCAACCACACATGTTGAGTGCCATAGTCAGAAAAGTGTCCAAAAATAACAGAGGGAAGAATCCTAGAAAAAAAGAGGATAAAAGGACAGAAAAATAAGGCAAAAAAGGAGAAGTGCTCACCATCCAGATCCTCTGGTCTCGTCAGGTCGATGACTCGATGGACCATCTTCCCAGCATCCTCCCCGAGCTTCCCCAGGTGCTGGCTCAGCGTCTCGTAGTGCAGCCGCTCCTGAAATTGCAAGGAAATGTTTGAAGGGTTGCTAAAAGCAAGCTGCGACTTTTGACACAACCGCTTGAGAAATTTGAATTGAGCAGCCAAAAAATAAATCCTTTGAACTTTCTTTCAAGTTTTCAGTTCCTACTCGCTTCTTATTATTTAATGTCTGGGTCAAGCTGCCTGGCAGCTTTTAAATTGGGTCACTAGGGATGACTTTGATGGTAATGACAATAAAACTAATTGCTGGGTTGAACTGGCATGGAGGAGAGTCAAGCTTTCACACAGCACTCACAACTGACCAGTTTATTTTGCTGCAGCATTGATACTTTTTACAGTGTCTGAGGGAAATGAGTCATGATGTTGGTTATGCGATAAGCTAATAGACAAGTCATTGCTGCTGAAAACCCGTGCTAATCATCAGCGTCTTCCCCCGCCTCCCACCATCATGCACACAACATTTCTATGTTTCTATCCTCTCGCCTGCCACTCCACTTCTGAGACAAATAACTTCTACGAGCAGCCTGCCTCGAGGCCTTCCAGCTAAAATTACCCCACCATACTCCCAAACTGTGGTGGAAAACATCGAACCCTCCGCACAGCTACCGCACATCCACGCTCCTCCTCGACTCTCTTCTCCTCTCCCCTCTTCTTCTTCTTCTCCTGCCCTCCCTCCCTCCCTCCCTCTCAGCTCTCCTCCTTTTTCTGGTGACAGAGGCATTTTGTTTGACGCAAGGAATGGTTGCCGGGTGAAGTCATGCCGCGGTAGCCGCTGGCAGAGTTGGTGGAACTTAGGGGCCGGTGTGTGTGTGTGTGTGTGTGTTTATAGATGAGGAGTCGGCGCGGGCCAATGTCAGCACTACGGCAGGGCTGTAATCAGGCCCACCACAGAACATGTGCCTGGGCAGTGCCATGCTCACCGCAGGAAGCAACCGCCTAACAAAGGACTAAAGAAAAGAGAGAAAGAGGGAATGACAGAGGGGGAGATAGAGAGAGCAAGAGAAAAAGGAAGAGGAGTGGAATGGAAAACTAGTCCAGAGACAAGAATAAGGTCTGGAGTCCACTGAGAAGTCCTTTTTAAGCTTGCAGTGGTAAACAATAGCCTGGGGAAAGCGGTCTAAGCTCCTCATGATGCTTTCAGACTTCTGGAAGTGAGGCAAAGTTTGGTAGTCCACTACTAAAAGTTATCAAAGTAGATTTATAACTCTCAGAATTCTGCATAGATGCTCTGCAGCACTATAGAGCACAATTTCTAAACATCACAAGTAGTTAGAGACGTATGAATATTGCTGGTAAATGGGAGGAGACCGATGGAAAACTAATGCAGAGTAGAGTTAGGGTTTTGGAAAATGGACTAGGACAGCATCAATAGAGGTGGACCGATCCAAACTACAGATTAACAGCAGACCTGGGTCAAAATTTGCAAATACTCCCTGCGGTTGGTCTACTTTGGTCTACTTGAAAGTTCTTGTGGCAAATGCAATAAGGAGCTGTCTTTGCTTTGTTTAGTCAAGATTGAAATAGGTTTGGCTCGTGCAGCCGCTGGTTTGATACTGGACAGCTGCCTTTTGGAGCAGCATTGTACTGTAGACTTTCTCTTTCATGTGACTCCATTTGTATTGTGTATGCTGTTGGATGACGCTCCTCTTCTTCTACCTGCTTAAAACCAGTCAGTGTCAGTGCCGATACTCAGGCAGTAACGACGAAGAAGAAGCTCAGGATAAACTTTTATCCGGCACCGCTGTATCTGTATCTCAGTGGCTTTGACACAGCAAGACTCACCCATTGCATTGCCTGATATTACATTACTATTTAATCCAGCTCTGATTTGGAGCAAAAAGAGCACTTGACTTGGAAGCAGACAAGTTGACTAACCAAGGACTAAATTAATTAGACACAATGAAGGACGTGTGCAGGAGCAAACATAAATTAAACCAAGCAGAAGAATGAGATTGGAGACAAATTAAAAAAAAATAAATCAAGTTAAGTTACAGAAACAGCAGAAAAGGGGAGCATTCACTTTAATCTGAACAAACAAGCACCACAGAGACCCAATCACATCTGTGCCACCACAGTATTTTTAACACACTATTCCTTTCACTGGGTCTGGAGCCCAATATTGCTGCTGAATGTATATTTCTAAATTTAAGAGACACCCGACTCTTTTTGTTCCGCCTGGTCTCTCCTTGTCTTGGCGTTTGCGTCTCTCCACTGTTGCTAGGGCGACGCTCTAAACTTAACTGTTTTTTTTGTTGTTTTTTTTAAAATCTGCACCGTATTGAGCTCATTACCACAGTTACAACTCGCCTACCGCCAGCACGGCCTGCCTCCAACTGACCCGCAACCGTTTACTGTCTCCTCCCGGACCAATCAAGTTTGGCAACCTCCTCAGCAGACCCCCTCCTCCTCCTCCCAGCGTTCCCTCTCTCCTCCTATTTTCCTCATCTTTCTTTCTCCCCTTCCTTGTCCAGACTTCGCTGTGTGCCGATAGAGCTGTCACTCAGCCCCGTTGCTGTTTTTTTTTTTTTCTCCTCCCCTCCTTCTCCTTTTCACCATTCCTCCTATTCATAGCCCTTAACACCCCACCACCAGCCCTCCACCCCTCGAGGCTCCAATCCCAAAGAAGTAGACACTCAACAGTCTATTTGCAGGTGCCAGGCTCAGCTTTGTAGTATACATTATTATAATGTATATCATTCAGGCTTCAAATACAGCAACATTACGTCGACCTTTAATCAAGACTTGGAACCGCCTGAGCTGTCGGTTTCACAGGCTCGCTTCCTACAAAGACCAAACTCACCAGCGGAGCCAATATAAACGTCTATACAACCATTTCCTCCCTCCTCTCCTCCTCCCAGACTTACTCTGCTCCTCCAACAGAAACTGCAAGCATGCCGACCAACTTTATTCAACAAGGGTACAGACAAAAGACACTTCTCTGTAATGGGCCACATTAAATTAAAGACTCGGAGATTCAGAGATCTGGTAAACTTCAAAACTGTTCAAAAGTTAAAATAAACATGTCCTGACAAAACGTGGTCTGAGAGGAATGTGAACGTTCAAGAAACAATGTGTGAGGTCTACTGAGCAAATGAGAACTATTTATAAACAATTTATTGAACAAATCTATATTAAATAAATAGATATGATTAATAAATAGTGTGTATTTTAAGACGTGTAGGCATGTTGTGTGTGTGTGTGTGTGTGTGTGTGTGTATATACATCTATATATTTTATTTAAAATTTCTGTGGAGCTGCTGACAGCTTTAGAGGAATAAAGCAGGTTTTCACGCAGATACTAAAAAAAAAAAAAAATCCATGTGTCCCCATTGTTACAATTTGGAATCAGCTGTTGAGTGATTGTGTGCACGACCAGCCTTCATCCAAAGTGGGAAAACAGATCTTGCAACAATTAAAAAAACTTTTCCCTCTCATGTGGCCTGTAGATTTACCTGCACTCAGTCTGCCATCACCCACCATGTTCACCTCCTGTGGAAACAGGAACAGTAGTCCCTCATGGTTTAAAGCAGTGTATTATTTTTCTATCACATTTCATGTAAACTTGACCGGTCCCCTATGCAAAACTGTCACGCTTTTCAGACAGCTCACCACGCCGATTTAGAACCTCTACATGTTATCACTTTCTGCTTTAATGAGTTACAGTGAACAATCCACCGTGGACACATGGTCGATTTCTGTGTTTTCATCCAAGACATGGAAGCTGAGTAACGTGCCAACCTCTCAGAAACTTGATGTTTTCCTTTAAGTGGGTTTAGGGAGTGTTTTGTGGCTGTTTAGATGAAAAAAAAAAAAAGTGCACAGTCTTTTGAGCACACACATAAACACACACAGACACATACATGCATGCACACACCCACACAGTCATACACAGTGGCTATTTCAGTGAGCTTTGGCAGCCGCAGGCCAGCTGGAAGCAACGTAAGCGTAAGGTGATACTCAACAATGCCACTAACTGGCCAGGCCTCTCGTCTGTACACCAGCTATAATGACATTAACATGGCCAAGGCCAGTGCAGAGCCAGGACACACACGCACACGCACACACACACACACACACACACACACACAAAGCAGCCAAGGATCACTTTCAGCTCTTAGAGAAATGTCTATGTCGTCTATGCTTGAAATGAATGCTGCGGGACAAAAATACACAAACAGAAAGCGAAATAAACACAAACACACACTCAGACGTCACCACGACGACTCCCTTTGAGTCGAATCAGCACAGGCAATAAATAGCTCAACATTCGACGTTACACTGAAATACCATTTACAGCAGTTGTCTCATTCCCTCCAAAGAGGCCGAATATGCTGTGCTAGTACAATGTCGTAAAACAAAAAGGCTCGGGCACGGCTTCAAAGTTTCAAAGGGGAGGATTTGAGTAACAAATTTATTCGATGAACAGAAAACAACACACAAATCCAAGGTAAAGAAAAAGAGCTGGTCTCGCTGCCTCCCGAGGTGGAACGGGTGAGTCACGCTCTCAGTATCCAGCAAGTTCCATCCATGAATTGTTTAAGACAGAGCAAAGCCTTAGAGAGCTTTAGAAAAAAAAACACACACAAAAAAAATTCTCCGTCCCAAAGAAAAAATTATGTATTTAAAGCTAAGAGAGAGAGTCTTTGAGCTGCTGTTGTTAGGTAACGAATAACAAACTGACAACAAACACCAAGGCCTGCTGTCGTCCTCGAACCGGAAACAATTACTTTGAGACTTTCCAAATGAGCTTTTTATTAGGAGGCATGGAGCTATAAACCAAATTACTGCATTGCTTTGGTTTTGTTCTTATAAAGTTGGAAAATATAGAGCTGGAGAAGAAGTGCGTCGGGCTCTCCCTGCAATACACTCACCTTAATCTGTGATCATTTCAAAGTTATTTTATTTTTTATTTTTTTGCAAAAAGCTCTTTTAAGCACAAACTTATTTGGGAACATTGCTGGTATTTTTTTTGCCGGACCTGCAGCAGACAACTCACATTAAATCTTAATAAACAATTTATTAGTATAGGCTGTTGTATAATTTATATTTATGAGCTTCTCAGTGTTTACTACTATAATGACTTATAAAAAAAAAATCAACTTGGGACTGAGGGTAAGTACAGCAGAGATATATTTTGCCAGATTTTGGATGTTTTCCTCCTGAAGATGCAAGGCAAACAAGTCCAAAAAATTCAAAACAGCCCATCCTTGGAGTGCACCAATCATGACCTACTTGGGGTTGGTGGGTTCAAAGTCTCCACCCCTAAAATATTCATGAGCTCCTCTCCTCCTCTTTCTCCTCATCCTTGCGAGCAACATGGGATCAATTGCGCAGGAGAGCCGGTCTAATCATGTTCCCTATTTTACTGAATGTCTGATCCGTGGAATCTGTGACTGGCTGATCAGACTGATTGAAGATGTTTTGAAGCCCCCCCTCCAGGGCAAGTGGAGAGCTGGACTCCATTATGCACACGGGCACACACACACACACACACACACACACACACTAATGTTAACACGTCTCCTCTCCAAAAAAACACCCACTCAGTCTCAGTCAAGGCAGGCACACAAACACACTCACACGCCAAAACCATCACTTGTCATTGGCCCAGCTGCTCCCTCTTCAAAGCTGTTGGCTTCTGGGTGGCCGTGGAGATGAGAGGAGAAAAGAGAAGTTCTCAAGAACAGCAGCCCGAGCCAAACGACACCAAATATCGTCCATGAATATTCTTCAGACTCATGCGCGAGCTGAGCACAAACCTTGAACAGCCAGCCAATGAAATAGTGGAGAAAATGTGACATGCAGCTATTTGAGATCTGTGTGAATACCGTACAGGATGAATGCAAATCCTCTCCCTTCTCTTCTCACCACATTAATCCAGTATGCTCTGGTACTGTTCATGTCAACAAACCCTGATGGAGGCCATGCGCTTCAAGTAAGTTTCTTTAGGTAAGACAGTTTCTGAGATGCAGTGTTACCTGGTCCAGGTGCTTTCAACTTAATAGAACCTATTTTGGGCAGCTGATCACAGGCAGCTCTGGGTAAATGCATTCTTGAGATGTACTGTACAGACCGTACTATATGTAGCATTTGTGTGGCCTCATAAAATGCAAACTCAATGAGTGTTTCTTAATCAGAATTCTTCTTTTCATGAAAGAAATGCCTTTGAAACTGTACTAAGGGATCTCTTATAATTCCTATCAGTGGCAAGTTCAGCATCTTATGTGGCCATGTGACCTGGTCTGCCCCTCCAACCTTGTTGCCATGAGCTGAGGCCTCATGCTGCTGCTGAGAAACACAGTTTGGCCTCTAGGCTCAGTGTCCCACCAGCAGCTGGGTTGCTTTTAGTGGAGTTGCCCTGACTGCCCTCATGCTCCTGGCCCTTGATGGCTCTTCATGTCCCGTCCCCGAACAGCTGTGGAGTTGAGGCCAAGGGTGGTGTCTTGGGAGGGGAGACTTTGAGAGGAGAGAGGTAAAACCCTGATGTCACTTTGGCTGCCACCACAGGAAAACATGCCTTGCTGTTTTAATCATTTGTCTCGATTAACAGCTCAAGCAACACAACCCACAGCTGCTCACTCCGTAGACTCTCTGATCCAAACATTGCGCAACCTGATGTATCAACCTTCAGCCAGAGGTTCCCAATCTATAGTTTCATCTGATATTGTTTCAATATGCCAGCTTTTATGGCCAGCATCTTCCACAATCTTTAACCAAACAGCTAGAAATAAGTATGAGGACCGAAAAGAAAAGAACTGAAGATGTGCCCAGTTATATAAGGACAAAACAAGGCCCAGAAATGGTTCTATGGTTTGAGTCATCAGAGTATCCTGTTAGAAAGTACCAGTTATAAAATAGTTCTTTTAAAATGTTCACATTTGTGTTTATGTCTAATTGGCAGTTCCTCAGCAGCTCACTGCATAGTGACTGGTTTTAAATTTGACTTGAAGTACTTTTTGGTCATCAGCTTGAATTAACCAGAGGCTTCTGAGCCTGATGTTGAATTGAGAAACTCCTAAACCTTGGTGCTTAAAGTGTGATTCCATACCTTCATAAACACTATCAAGTTTTGAAAACAAAGCATAAGTGTTGAAACCAAAAATTCACAATGGTCGCATAAAAATTCCTATTATAATAACATCTGTTAAAATTGATTTTTCCCGATCTCTTGGCCAGCCCAAATGTTGTTCTGTTGTTTTCCAGTCCACTCTGTGTCTAAACACTCCACAGAATCTCCTCCCCGAGCCATGGCTTCACAATTTCTAGTCGATGTACATTTGAAGAATTAAAGAAAAAAAACAACAAAGGACTTGCGGTGCTCCTGGCCGCCTCCCTCTGCAATTAGCAGACAAGCAGGAGTTGACCAGCCAGTCATGAAAAATGGGCAAAAATAACTTTGTGGCAACAGAAGCCGATTGTCCTCAAAGCCACCCAGAGTGAGCTGAGAAATTGTTTTCTGGGGATATAATGAGAGGGTTTGACTGGCCTTATAACAGATGAGGTAGAAGGCTAAAAGGTCTAGCGGCATAATGATGAGGAAGCCTTAAACCAAATAACCCAGTTGGCTCTACTGTTCAGCTTGCTGTGGGTTTTCATTGTGCTAAATATGGGTTGATTCCATGAAACACAAACACATTGACAACACCACATCATTGCGTCCCCTGCGGGGCTGAGGCACCAGGCCATGCAACCATTCAAAGTGAGTGAGGAGTGCCTGCCTGTCTCACTGGCACTTGAGACTTGCACCACCCTGACATGCACAAACACGTGGTGGCGAGCATGAGGTTTGTTTAAAGCGAGGGAGCATGTGCGGTCGTGCAAGTACAGTGGTTTCAGAATTTTGTCTCATGTGAAGCAGCATTTGACCCCAGATTCTATTGAACATGTCAGTAGTTTCAATGCTAATGTACTCTTCTAGGCGAGCAGCAGTGGTCTGGTGGCTCCATCCTGGCTCACCTCAGTGAAATTAAACACTGTTGCGTGGAACGAGCGAGTCGCCACCGAGAGAGGTGTGTTCTGCTCATGTTGATGGGCTGGGATGACCTTGCCTCATGTCTGTAATGGTCTTGTTTCCTGGGAACAGGCTCTGTGTCGGGACGCTGTTTAAGAGCCTCGGCTGTCTTGGGTCTGGCTGAGAGGTTCGTGTGGCTGTGTGTGATCCTCCTCCTGTTTTAATGAACTGAAACCAAACTGAAAGAAGCTGTGTTGGTATGGTCCTGTTGCATTCCCAGCCAGCTTGAGAAGTGCTGGCACCCTGTGGAGCTGGCCACCAGTTGCATTATGGAACTAGGTCGTTTCAAGTTGATCCCATTTTTGTTAGTATCCATATGGACAGACATCAGCAGAGAGTCTGTTAAATTAAATTTGCTATTAGTTAGAGCAGTGAATAAAAGCGAAAACCAATCACAGCCACCGGATTTTCAATTTTGTCCCAAGCATCACTTCAGCGTTTTCAATACTTTAGTGATGCAGCACCAACGGAAATCTAAAGCACAATTATTGATGAGGACGATGAGGATGAGGACTATAGGCAGCACAACACTGCCTGACCCTGGAGCAACTGTTGTTGTTGTTGTTGTTGTTGTTGTTGTGTGTGTGAGATTCTTTTTGTCCAGTGAATGTAAACCACTCAGTTCTTGATTTTTCTTTGTCTTGGCGTGTGTGAAAGAGTAAATGTGCACAAACACATGGACGTTCATCTTGATTTTGGGCGATTTTGTTTGTGTGTGTGTTTGTGTGGAACATGAGCTCACACACTTCCACACTAAAGTTTATCTTGTTTAGAAGTTCTTGCTCTTGTGTGTGTGTGTGTGTGTGTGTGTGTGTGTGAGGTCTTGCCCTGGGGCCATGTAGGGAGATTGCAGGGTGGCCCCAACACTACCTGCATACTAACAGAGTCTCCATTGTAGTCCTGTCAGGCCCCTATTGTACCCTAGACTGCCCCCCCAACACACACACACACACACACAGAGAAAGTACCCCTCAGCACCCCTGTATCAAAGGCAACATTCTCCTCTTCTTGTCTCTTTTTTTCATGCTTTCATTCTCTCTTTTTTTCATTTTTTCCCCAAACGACCTCCCCATCAGTTACTCTACTTCCAAGTCCAGATTCTCCCCATGGTCTCTCCTCTTTTTTAATCCTCTCTTTTCTGTTTATCTTCCTTGACTCGGCTCTTATTCCTCTCCTCTTGTCTTCTCTGCCCTTAATTCCTCCTATCCTCTCATCTCCTCGCCTTTCCCTCTCTCCTTATTGCTTTCCTCCGCTACTCTCCTCTCATCCTTTGCTTCATGTTTCCTCTCTTTTCATTTTCCTCTCTTCTCTACTTTCATTTCCTTCCGTCTCTTCCCCTTTTTTCCTGTGCTTTCATTGCTTTCTTTTACTTTTCCTTCTTCTCCCCATTTTTTGTCTCTCTCCCTCTCTCCTCTTACCTCTCCTCCTTTCCTTCCACTCTTCACCCTCATCACTTCCACCCTACTTTCATCTCCTCTTCTCTCTTTACTCGCTCATCTATCTTCCCTTCTTCTCTCCCCTCATCACTTCTCCTCTTTTGCTTCTCCCTCCTGTCTTTTCTCATCAGCTCTCTCAATCACCTCGTCCCCATTTCCTCCCTTATTTTTCGCTCTTCATCACCTCCTCCCCTCCTCCTCCTCCCCGTCTCATCTTATCACCACTCCACTCTTCTCCTCCCTTACTCTTTTTCACCCCTCCCTAAGTCTCTTTGGCCAATTTACTCTTGCAACACTGATGGATACTTTACAATCCTGTCATGTCCCACACACACAAACACACACAGAGACTTCTTCCTATTTCCCTACATTCCTTGCAGTGAAGTAAAGCCTATTGTGTAATCGCAACAACTGCGATTACAGCGCCATGATTCATCTTTGTGGATTACGGGTTGTGAATTCCAAACGCGACGACTTGCGTTCTTTCAGTGCTTCTGGCACCAATAATCATCTCAGACGTTTTCCGTTTTCCATCCATCAGGATTATTCCCGACACCTGCTGAGGGCACCAGCCAAAGCAGAAAGCCATTAAGTGTTTTCTCAGTCTGTTTGGATGATCGGGATGATCTGTCTCTGAACCAGGACTGGAGCACGGTGTCTAAACTTCTGTTTGTTGGTTGTTGCTGCCTGGTCACACAATGTTTTGATTTATGGAAAAATCTTTTAATTTATGGGATTTAAATCCTGCTTTTCTGGTACTGCTTAAGAACTTTAATACGTATTAATATCACAAGTAATAATGTAGCATTTCCACAGAAGAAAATGTACTAGGAAAGTGAAAATCAGTGTGGTGCTACACCTTAAATCCAATCATACATGCATGGAATTGTAGGCAATGTATTTTTTTTTTAATGAAATCCTATTTGCATTTTGTTACATTTGATTTCTTTTTTGCTTTTATTTTCTTTGTCATTTTACTTGAAAACCTGAATTTTCAAGGTTTCCTTTTAATCAAAAAGCCAGAGAAGGAATGTTGTGTTTCATTTAGTTATTTATTTATATCGGATTTTCAAGCGTGTGTCAGTTTGCTTGCATACCTCATGTGTATGTGAATATGTCAATCATCAGCATTTATTAAACTTATTTAGATATTAGCTATTAAATAAAGGTTAAAAAAATGAATGTGTGTTTTTAGTTTTAGTTATATGTTCATTACTGTTTAATGTGTCACACACTGACAAAAGTTTGTCTCAGCCACTTCCCTTTACAAATACACCTAGTGACACACACATGTCACAACACACACACACACACCGAGCACAAAAACCACACACACAAACACATATTATCACACCTCAGACTAACAAGTCGATGGCTTCGGCTGCCCTGAGCTTCTGCCAAACCATCATGTTTCATGATGCCGACTGTGCGCCAAACTCCCACCATTCCTGTGGATGACTTAACCCTCTCCTCACTGTCACGCCACAACAAACACAGCCGCTCGCCTTCCCATCAGCCCACAGGCCCCAAGACAAACACAGTCACATAACATTTTGTCCAAACAAGTGTCATGATCTCCTCTGGACGGCATTGTACAAAGATAGTACCCAGTATCACGTGTGATCTGTAGACATTCAGGTTTACTGTACACAGACAGCTCACTGTAAGATGCCTGATTTAAGTGTCTCATGAATGTCAGAATGATTATTGCCGCCAGATGTGCTGATGGTAAAAGAGAACCACCAACTTTTACTCATAAAATTATAGAAATCTAACATGCATTCTCCTACAATACTTGCATAACAAAAGCTGATTTATAGATCTTTTGACAGCTCTTTCAAAAATCCTTTAAACTCAAACAAACAAACCATCATAAAGTCCATTTTATGCAAAAATGTTGCAACAAACAAATAACACTCAGTCAACTTCTGCCATACACGAGTAGCTAACGGCAAAATAACAAAGCAAAGTGAAAAAATAATCACAAAACTGAAGAAAAGTGTTCAAATGTCACCTATTTCCCAGAACTGCCCTTTTGGAGCTGCACAGGAGGCTGCAGCAGAGCAGAGTCATTCTTGGGCACACACCCAGATGTGTATGAGTGCAACACTTTGTGTATGAGGCAGAACATACTTGAAAAGCATGTGTATTTTACAAACCTCCCCTGGATAAGTAAGAGTTTAAATATATATATATATATACTGTACATTACACACATGTTGAAATGCATTTGTCATCGCTAATGAATGTTTCAGTGCAAAAAAAAAAGGAGGTCATTGGTTTTCCTCACCCTAAAAATAACTGCGACTGAACAAATAGGTTCAGGTTGTTGTGTGAGGAGACACAGAGCAACAGTTGTGTATTTAGGTCAGCCAGACTGGGCTTCACTTCAGCCATCGAGAAAATAAAAGACTTTGACGCTTGAATTCAATCAGAGCGTTTCTTTGGTCGGGGCGCAGCTGGACGAACAGAGACATCTCTGTGTGTGTGTGTATGTGTGTGTGTGTTCATGTGTGTGATCCTTTATGTGCGTGCATGTATTGGTACATGTTATATATATGCATGTGTATTAGTGTCAACTAACACACAAGAAATTGATATACTGCACATTCCAGCTTTATGTATAGGACAGACAAGCTGTTGTCTTGGGTCTGGTTGCCTGGACTGACCCACTGTGAAAATGTATGTAAAGATGTCATAAAGGAGTTTCTGTCACACAAAATAAATAATAATAATAAATGTAATAAATTTATAGGAGGCGTATTATTATTGTCCATTAAATCTGATCAGAATTAATTGTCATTTCACCAGGACGTTCTTGCCCATTCCTTTCAGGAAGCACTTAAATCCAGGATGTGTCTCTTCCACCAACCCTGTCTCCTAGAAAAGACGTTTATATATTACTAAATTGATTTCCCCAATTATGCTGTGGTGACGAACGTAATTGCTGGCTGGATTATGCTCCGAGGCAACATAATGAAGAGCTGCATTTATCTACCACACCAGAGTCTCAGGGTGGTGTTCAGATGTACAGGCGTCACATCCAGACTCTTGTCTGTGGTTAGCCTGGGGTCGTATCTTAGGGTAGGGATAAATTACATATATGGTTGTTTAGGTTTGAAGACTTGTTGCATAATCCAGTCTGCATTATGTTTCCCTCAAAACATATTTGCTCGTGTTATTTAGTATGTAAAACCTCTAGAATGCAAGTTTGCCTCCCTGCCCTTAAAAACTATGGATTTGAAAATAGAAAACTGATGCTGATAAAACCTACAGCAGTGAGACAGAAACAAGCACATTTTCACATTTAAAGTAAAAACCCATAGAGAGTGTGTAGCTTCTACTGAGTATGACTTATTGACTTGGCTGATTCACTACACAAAAGTATTCAGAGATATTTAGTGGAGCTTTCAAGACAGGTCAGCCAGATCAGCCTAAGCTTATTCTATCTGTTTCTCATTTTCAATTAACAGAATGACCTAATAAAAAAGTTTTTCTTTTATTATTTTTATATTGTAATTTAAAACACATAAAAGAAATTAACATAAAAAGAAACCTGTAAGGAGAGTGATCTAGAACTTGACCTGGATTTAGATCAGATATCTGAAGTTAGTTAATCTGAAGTGGAAATTATATGACTTACTTTTAAATGAAAGTAAGTCATATGAACTGAATTCTCAACTTAATAAACTAATCCAGACTGTCTCTTAATGAGTGTTCAGTGTAACAGATGCCCTGACGATGCTTTGAAAAAAGGCGTTTAAGTATGCATATGTGCATTAATGCAGATGGAGGGTGTCAGTACAAAGAGAGAGAGAGAGAGAGTTGGATCTCTGTCCTGGAGTGAGAGTCAATGTCAGTGCTGTTCTGCTGTAGAAGGTTCTCTGTAGTCCCTTTTTTCCCACTTTCCACAGAGGAAATGCCTGCCATTTCAACAGGAGACGATTTCTCTCACTGAGAGGAGCTCGACTGCAGAGCCGTTAGCGACGAATGTTACAACACACAAACAGAACAAACAGAATTCGCTGTAGCTCAGGGGACAAACAACAATTCTCTGTGGAAATGTGTCAGTTTTCTTAAGTTACAAGTATTTTATTACTATCTGTTATTTATCTTTCAATCAGCAGGTGTCAGTGGATCCAGATCATCGAAGATAGTGTAACAATTCAGAACTGAAGTAGCTCTTGTCTTCTGTTCATGTCAGAGTTATAACACATTTCAGGGGATGAGAGGGATGTCAGACAGTTTTCTCTTTCCTCTCACTTACATGCCAGTGAGCATCACTGCCTGAGGCTTATTGTTTTTGAATGTTATTTTAAAATTTTCACAACAAAAAATACCTCAATTTCTAAAAGGAGCAGATCAGTTTAACTGAATTCTAATTCTATTTAGAGGATAACGTTACTTTACTTTAATATAATACAATTTAGAGCATTCAGACACTATAAAAAGTTTTTTTTAAAGCACTGACAGTAAACCGCAGAGTTTACCGAGTGAGTGTTACCGATCTCTAAAAACTCTAATTACATTTTTAAAGTGCTTAAAATAAACATGATGGTCTGCTTTTTCTTACATAAAATTTAAAAAATTATATTTCCCATCTGGAATATATGGTGATAATGATGATGATGGGGGTGGTGCAGTTAATTTCACACTGTATATGTTCTGGGTTTCTTATGTAAATAATCACTGTTAGGCCAAAGCTAAACTGAACCCTGAACGACTTCTAAGCAGGATATTTTATTCCAATTCATAACACTCCTAAGAAAGAGAAATCAATCAGTCACAAAGGGAATAAGACAGAAAATATGTTGTTGATCATATCATTAAAAATGCCTTCTTTACTTTCAAAGGATGACATGTCCCTCCTTCCTGCTGCAGCCACCAACTGAGATTTTAACATTAGATGCTGCTATTTTCACTTTTGAATACCGGAGCAGGTCAAGAATACATTTGCCTCTGTGCGATTTATAGCTTCATAAACACTATTTGCTGATGCAGACAAAAATATTGGAGCATGTGCAGCCTCTTCCCTCACACACACCCTTTAATCAAAGTTACAATTACAACCTGGACTGTTTAAAGCAGCCTTCACTGCTCTTTCTCTGGTGACAGGTAGGCCTGGCAACCGTTTACTCTTTTGCTTTCATATGCAGAAACATGCTCAAAGTATACACATGGAGGAGAGAATTACAGCATATTTGACCGTTTCTTACCCTTGAATTTAGCTTTGCAAAACGGTGTCCTTTTTTGTGCACATACCATGAGCTTGTTTTATAATGATGATGTTCATTTTTTGGTCAACCAGAGAGAATAAGGAGAGGATCCTCAGACACTGAGGATCTGAAGGTTTCAGAGAGTGTTTTTCTTTCTTTCTTTCTTTCTCTCTTTCTTTGAGATCTCATTGTTTGATGGTTTGCTGGCCTTGATGTGGGTGTTTTCTCTTTGACTCTTACCTTTGACCTCCCCCAGCAGTTCATTGGCATTCAGGCGGTCAACACGCTCCTTCCAGTCCCTGGAGAGGAGCCTCTCCATGCAAGATGGTTCTACAAAAAGACAGAGAATAATAATAATTAAATTCTGTGTTGCATGATGCATGTACCATCTAAAGGTCACTGAAAACACCAAAAGATGTGACACACATACTGGGGAGCAAGAGGACGATAAAGGTGAGCCATGAAAAAGAAGACACAGAGAAAAGCACAAGAGAGAGAAGAACTAATTCCCAAGAATTGTTACATTTCCAAAAATAAGAACAAGGAACTATTTCCTCCTCCTTCTTCTCCTCAAGAAAAAAAAAAATGCAGCAGCCATCCAGCTGACCAAATGAGAATGTCTGCATTGTTTTGACACAGGGTCTTATTTGCGGCTGTCTTCTTTCTCACAATGTGTCTCATAGCCTCAGGATAACAGACATCAGACACGTGGTCTCATAAGATTCATAAGGTCTCATTTGTTCAGTCGGAGTCCTGCTGTGAACTTTACTGAAACAATGGGAACTTTTCAATTCTTCACCAGGCGGATGGCAGAGCCACGAATAGAGAGACAGATGTCTGCACATGTGCAAGCATGAGCATGACTGTGTGTGTGTGTTTGTGTGTGAATTGTCCATGAGAGAAAGACAGACATGCACAAAGTGAAGTAAGCATTCTGTCAGGTATCAGCGGTGAAATGTAATGAAATACATTTACTTAACTAGTTACATTTTCCATTTTATGCTGCATTCACTTCACTCAGTTTAAATTTTAACTCCACTAAATTTAGTTGTGTAGTTTCCAGTTCCTTTGCAGATTTGGAATGTATAGCCTTTTTTATTTAAACATTAGACAATGACTGATCTTAGCCCATGGTTGTTGAGGTGTGCGATAAACAGATACATGAGTTGCTCCTCTTCAACATGTTTGCTCTCCTCAGTGTTCAATATAATCTGGACCTGGACTTTGTGTAATTTCCTGTTTTATTTTGAAATGACTTTCCTTGTTGTCTTTTTTGTGCTTTTGCTTCCTGTCCTTGTCTGTTTTTCCCTCCAATGATTCATCCCCTCACCTGTTCCCATTTCTCCAATCAGCCCTGCAGTCACCTGGTCTCTCTCCCACCTGCACCTCGTTCCATAATCAACCTCGTCTCTATATATACAAGTGCCCTTCCTTTGCTCTTTTGGTTTCTCTGTCAATGTAACCACCAGTGCAAACCTGTCTCCTAGAACTAATGTGCAACAGCAAAGTTTTGTAGGAAATGTGATTCCAACTTGGTCACAAATATACTGAAGCTGAACATATCAGTAAAATGTTCAGAAACGATGTATTTGTTTTCTGCTCTTGCAGTACAATACCCATTTGAAGTGACTACACCATTATTAAGCTTTTTATGGGTATGTTTAGGCACTCACAACTCTAGGTCAAGGTCTGACAAAGATTGTGGTCTGGTTTAACACAGACAAGGTTCACAGTAACTTCAGATGTAATGTGTTTATGTGAATTTAACCAAAAACCACAATCTTTTCTTAATCTGAACCCAAGTGCTGCTGTTGCATAAACCTAACCACAGATGGGACGCAAACTCCGGTCTGTGGTGTGACGTTCGTGCACTTTGAACTCCCACCATCCGCCCAAACCACTGCCTGTCAACTCTGTAATGCTACATATATTCAAAAACAGAAACGCCAAATCAACTATAAAATCTAAATACTACTTCCACCACCTTCAGGTATCCAGTACCTGACTGTGTCTGCATATCAAACTGCTCTCTTAAATACACCGTACATGTTCATCCAAACTCTCAACCTCTCGGGTTTGAGTGTGTACTCTGGTTTTCGTGCCAATGGACGCACCACAGATGGTGTCACGGTCACGCAGGGCCCCATGCCGCAGCCTCAGTCACCAAGGACGTCAAAAAAAAAACAACACACACACACACGCATAAAAAAGGAGACATTCTTGGGCGCTGTGTGGAAAACATGCCCCTGAGGCCTTGCCTGATTTAGAATAGTTAAGTCAGACAATAGCTCATTTGTGGTGCCTTTATCCTGACAAAAGGCGCTATAGGCATTCATAAGGGCACATGGCCTATTGTGAATAGCTTAATGTTTAGTTTGTGCGTATGGACCCATTGTGTGGTCATGAGATGCCGTCCGCTGGGCCGAGTACAGCTTCCTCATTGAGTCCATTAAAGCCTTGCATGTTTACAGTCGGATTATGATTGTTGTAAATAAGCTAATGCAACCATCCAGATCACATGGGATCAATGTAAACAAAGGGGGGAGGGACAATGGCAGCCAGGGAGGGAGCAGATAGCTACACCACAAAGAAACAACTTAAAAACTACAGTAATTTCTGATGGTGATTTCCCATATTCAGGAAAAACGGCGGGTATTTCCACACAGATGGCCCACATTGCAGAAAAATAAGGTAATTAATACAATTTCCCTATCCTCAGGACAATGGAATCCACCTAATTTTCATGGATTTACTGGACAAGCGGCTCCACTGGATATGTATGTGTGTACATTTGGTTCAATGGGCGATATTTACAGCCGGTAAAGGGGGGGAAAGCTGGGAGATGGGGCCAGGATGAGAGGCTTTTTTTTCTCATCACAAGACCTAAAGTGCGCTCGTTCAGCGAGCCTCGAATAAAACAAAATTAGGAAGCGCGATTTATGGGAGCACTTAGGGAGGAAAATACAACCTGTAACTCCAAGACACATCTGCATAAGTCAACCGTGTGTGTACTCTGATGCACAATTTATACCCCCCTTACCGATAAACAGATCAGACAAAGGAGACAGTGGGGGGTGGGAGGCGATATAAGGAAGGGAAAAGAAGAAGAAGTGAGGATGTGGATAGAGAGGAGATGTTTTACCTAGGTGGCTCTCTATCTATACATGACCGACTCCGGGATCAATGCTGTTTAGATTGGAAGGATGGATGAAATTCTCGCTGTCGAACACGGCTCCTTTATCAAGTGAAGGAGAAATAGAATGGATGGTCGAAGAGCAGGGAGGAGGAGGAATGGGTGAGGGGTGAGGGAAGGCAGATGAGAGAGTGGGAGAAAGCGTGGAAGGAGGCAGGAAAGGCGGCGTGGTGCGGGCAGGTTGTGAGGAGTAAGGTGATGAGAATGGCATTTTCATCTTCCAGTTTTATGAGTTGGAATGGAAAGACGTGAGTGGGGAGGGTGTTAGAAAATGAGGAAGGAAATAAGAGAAAAAAGATAATAAAAGACTAACTGAAAGTGAGGAAGGAAAATAGAAATCCCCTGCAAAACCCAAAATGCAGGCTTACAAACAAACTTATGTTAGGTTTTCTTTGGTGATAAACAAAAGATACTGATGATAAAGTATTGATTTATTCTATTATTAACAATATCATTAGCTCATCGTCACCTGCTTTATTCTCCCTACCAGAATTATTGGACATAAAAGTTTTTCTAACCCTTCACCCAGAGATCAGTTTCTATTAGTTTTATAAACAGAGCGGTTCCAACAGTAGCAAGGAAAGGCAGGACGGAGGACAGAAAAGGGATGAGCCAGCAATAAAAGGAGTCAGAGAAGGTGAAGGAATGAAGTGGATAAAGAGAGCTAGAGTTGTAGGGTTGGCACTAAATCAGTGCCGAGGCAGGCGAGCTGGCCCGAGGTGTTTAGGGTAAGCTTTACTTTATCACCTGTCCCACGCCCAGCCTGCCAAGAGACAGTGTTCTGGGTGTTTACATGAGCCACGGGCAACTTACTGTGTAGTGTGTGTGTGTGTGTGTGTGTGGCAGGCAAGCTTGTCGCGCTCCCAAACAGCCACCAAGAACAACACAGTGTGCCACAGGCTTCCACTCAGACTGAGTCTCTCGCGGTTCCTCCTTCTGTCTTTCTGTCTCTCGCTCTCTGTTCTGTGTATAAAGCCTCATGGGATTCATTTTCAAAGTGGAAATGTCCTAAATGGTGGCTGATGTATAGTTTAGTAGAAGTTTAGTCCTGATGATATCCTCGGTGTTTCTCCAGCTATAATCAGAGGAGTCTCACACACGGTTAATGTAGGTGCTTCAGGTGGCTACAACAGCCCGATAAGCATCAGCTGTTGTTATATGGAAGTTTGTTTGCCATAGTTGCCAAATTCATCCAAAATCAACTCAGAATCTGAAGTGAACTGAAATTAAATTGCTGAATGTTTTATTGGGTTTCTGTGTTAGCATGATCTTTCGTTCCACTCGTTGTTAGCGATGCACACAGAGGCTTACCAAAGCGTTCAGAGGTAAAAGGGTTGGGTTAAAGAAAAATGGTTGTTTTGAAATATAACATTTGCTACTAGGCAAGGTTTGATAAGAGGATTGAAATCCTCTCATGTCTGTATGCTAAATAAAATAGAATTGTGACAGGCTGTGTAACCCAGCATAAAACCGTCATATTCTTTAATTCTTTTTATGTTTCTATTTACATTTAATAACAGAATTATTATTATTCAGACATTTTCCAATGGTGTTCATCTATTATTACTTAAGCTTGTCTATTGCAGAGAATCAGCTGCTTCCAAGAATTCCCAAAATAATCCATTCAAATGTGTTTATATTTCAGTATATAATGTTATTACACTTCTTTACAAGCTTGGAAAAACATTTTTCTGAACGTTTTGGTTCCATGTCACTGAGCAACTGGTTGGTACCTGAAATGTCATCCACCTTCTCTGAAATATCAGCCGTGTTGTTTCTTATAAGTATGTGAGACAAGTCTCCGTTGTGGTTGTGTGTGGTCATTATACATGGCTTCCCTGTGTTTGACTTCAGGTGAAGGCATGAAATCGACTACTCAATTTGTCACATAAAAGAACAATAACAGCTCTTGTAGAAACTTTCATTGTTTTCCATGCAGTAGGTCTACATTCAAGGCAGTTTATTTTGTCTGTTTATCTGTTTATGTTGATGACATTCAAAAAGTTCCATATAATTCACTTGACATTTGAACGAAACATAGCGTCTCTTTCACTCTCTACGCACACACACAAAATGTACAGAACTCAGACTCACGGCGAATGCCAAGGTAAAGAGAAAAAAACATTAATCTATGAAAAAATTAGTTAATGTTAAAAATAACAAAATGATGTTCAAGTGGGTGCCTGATGTTGTGTAACACACAAACGAAAGACCATTCGTGTCTTCATGGCTACACTGAATGTGTGTAAATGGGCTGACAGCTACACTTTGCACTTCCAAATTTATGTCAGTGGTGTGACTTCAGCTGCAAACCCACAGCATCAGAGAGAGAGAGGGGAAGAGAAAAAGAAAGGACAGAGAGTAACTGAAAAGATAGAAAGATAAATAAAATAAAACAAAAGACAGGAGAAGGGATGAAGACAATGATTTAAAAGAAAAAATGATCAGAAAGAAGAAGGGGAGGACAGAAACCGGGCGAAACTGTAGGAGATAAAGTAGAGTCAGAATGAAGAAAGAGAAACAAGGCGAGAGGCTAGAGAGCAGCTGTCCTGCTGGCTGGCCAGCAGGATTGATGTCTCAGTGAGCTCATATGTCCAAACATGAGAAGACAGGCCAGCCAGGAGGAGGAAACACACACACACACACACACACACACACACACACACTGATGTGAGAGCGCTGTTGCACTCACTGATTAAAGAATACCACTACACTGCTGAGATGTTTCATTGCACCGAGAGGGTTTATAATACACACACACACACTTTCAATGGCCTAGCACTGCTCGCTCAGTGTTGTAAAACCATTAAACTGCAGAGTGGTTAGCCTGGCTGCGTGTTAGCACGGTGTCCATTTCACACAAACTATTTTCATCTGTCAGATGACACCCAGACTCTCTTGTCGCAGAACATGGCCTGAGAAAGCAGCCGGGCCTTCCTGGCTTGGGGGGGGGGGGATGGCGGAATCTGAGAGATAGTAGCCCTGTGTAACCCTCTTTTCATACATCACCCCCTTCACATACACACACACATGCATTCTTTTACTTTTGCTGCCCAGCATTACACCCAGTCTGTCCTGACAGAGTTGGCCACTTGTACGAGCCACATGTAAACTTTGCATGTGCAACAGCCATAATTTTGACATTGAGCTGATGCTCTGATCTAGGTTGACTGAAAACACATGCACCAGTTGAATGAACTTTAATTCCTCTAGGAAAAAATCCTACCCTCATTACCGACTAAACACTCCTGTGACATAAGAATGTGTTATAAAAACTTTTAAAAGGTGACAAAAGCTTGGAGAAACTGAAGGGCTACAGCTAGCATTTTCTTTATCAAGTAATCTGCTGATTATTTTCCCAAGTTCTTGATCAATCAGTCAGTCTCTAAAATGTCTGAAAACAGTGAAAATGCCCATCACAATTTCCCAGAACCCAAAAGAGCCCGTTTAAAATTGCTTGTTTTGTTTGGCTGACAGTATAAAACCCAAAGATAATCAGTTCACTCTCACACAAGACTAAGAAAACCAACAAAGATTGACACTGGGGTGGCTGGAACCAGTGCATTGTTATCTTGCTTGTTGTTGTTTAAGCTCTGGTAAACTGTAGAAAAGAGCATACTGGAGTGAGTCAGTGCAATTAACATATTTGTTGCTCTGAAAAACGAAACGAAATGAAAGAAAAGCATTTTTCCCTCCTGTCTTGACTAAAACTGTGATGCCTGTGAAACACCTAAAATCATTTATGGGTATAAATTCAGGTGTAAAAAATACAAAATATCCTCACTTTGGTTTTATTTGTTGTGTGGTAACAGATGGACCTGAAGATTAGAAAGCTGAGCCGGTCCTCGAACACAGGTTCATTTATAACAGAACCATGAACTTAAATTCCTGATAAAGTATACAAAATATACTTTCCGATATTACAAGATCCCTAAAACATGTCTAAAAGGTGATTAGAGCAAAGGGAAGGAATATAGTATCATTTTTGGTTTTACAGTAAGTTTGTTTGGTATGAAATTAAATCTATGACCTTTGCCCTTTAACGCATACAAAATAAAATCACTGTATTTTCGTTAACCTGCAGCTTAGAAAATTAAGTCAGGCTCCATGTTGCCTGGCTGGGGCTTTGATTCCCACTAGGGGCCACCCATGCTAAAAATACTCACAAAGTACTCACTCCCAGCAGTGTAAAGTACTTTATGTGATATAAGGTGGCCGCACCGCTGAAGGCGTGGGGTTGAAGCCCTGCAGCCCTGAATTAGACAAAGGATAGTGTTTCTACTGAAGGTGTGAGTTTAATGCTAGAAAAGCCTGGCTGCTGATCCCTGCTGTGCAGTCTGAAGGGTCAGACGAGGCCTGTATCACCCACCACTGCAGTCTGGATGTTAGGAAACCACTGGGTGGAGGGAAAATTACAATATAGGTAAGGTTTAAAGGGCCTAATGAGGGTGCTCCAACTAAGTCAAGAAAACACTTCTTATTATCAGCTGATGTTATTTTTCAACTATCACTTGTCATAAAAGCCCCAACATTTCTCTGATATTTTCAGTTCTTTGTGTGAGAGGTGGAGAACAATTGAGCAAGAGCGACTGACAGGCTTTAAAAACTGCTCTGTATGGGGCATATGATGCATCCCAGCAGCAACAAGGTCAATTCACTTTGAATTTAATTAATTGAAAACATCAAATAAAACATCTATTCACTGGTTAATGATGGAGCTCTCACATTTCATTTCCTTTTGTTTCCTCTTGCATTTTTCAGGGTTTAATTTTTTTTTTAATGTATGTTTATGAATAGAAATGACCTTTTTCTCCAAAAACAGTGTTTTTTTTAATACAAAGAGAATCCATTTCCTAAGATGCTTGTATTTATATTGGATGGACCAAACCTTTGTAGCGTGCTGTAAATTGTGTGATTTGACACATTTGAATGGGTCTTCAACCATCAATAGATCGAGGAAGTTTGAGATTTCTCTGCTCTAATGTTGTATATAAATGTTTACATCCTCTACCTCTAGATTAAAGAAAACAACTTCAATCTGAATCCTGAATTGCTTCTTTGTCAAACACACGCTTCCAAAACACCAGTTCAAGACCCAAGCTTCTGGTTCCACTTTAGGAATGATATATGAAACCCTACCCTACTTAGCACACACACACACACACACAGACATACACGCATACATCCACACAGCGCGATGTGTGGTTCAGACACAATAGAAGCGTTGTTTTGGGTCGGGCCCTCGGGGGAGCTGGTGTGGGTGGAGCCTGTGGTTTGGGTCACAGATGAGAGATGGGGGGATCAGGGAGCCAAATATCAGTGAGGGGTGCTGCTGCTGCTGGTGGTGGTGGAGGGCGGTGAGTCCCAGCAGAGTCAACAACCGCTCCACAGCTGACCAAAGAGGAGAAAAGGCAAGTGGATCCCCCACCACCTCCCTCTGCCCCGATCCTGATCCTATTGATAAGTCCACATCAGAACAGTGGACCGGATGAGATGGACAGGGGGAATATACACATGATACAGGTGCTTTATATCATCTCTGGTATAAAGAGCTGCTATCATCAAACATAATACTCTAACAGGCAAGTGCTTGAATTGATCCCCATAAAATAGTTCTGCAAAATCACTGTTGTTTCAAGAATTATCTGAGGCCAAAGCAAAGAATTTCTGCAGAGGGAAAAGTCATTAACACAACAAAACATTTAGTCCTGCAGTCAGCCTGCAGATGAAGTGAGGTAAAGCTTTTTGATCATGTCTACTTTTTGTAGAAATGAGTTCAGTGCACATTTTATCAGTGCTTATCATGATAATAAATCATCTGAAAGTACTCAGTGAACACGAGAACTGATTTTCACCTTAATTTTTATGTTTCCACACGTCCAAGCGTTGCTGTTTTCTTTGTCCAGACGACATGGTTCACTGTAGTTTGCAGTAAGGCTAAGTTTACAGTTGAGTGTTCCTCTGCTGTATTGAAACTGCAAACCAAGGTCTGATCATACATCAGAGGCCTCCAGATAAATTCATGAAATAAAGGATGTTTGTCCTGTGGTATTTTTATTTGTTCTATAATTTGCATCATTTCGTTATTCAATAATATGTAAATGTACAATGAAAAGTTCAGTGGAGATGCAGTATACTGTGCATCAAAGCCGTGCGTGTGACAGTTCAGTGGAAACAAACAGTTTGTATTTCAGCGGATTTAACTCTGTATCTTTGATGAGCCGTGTCAAACACGCTCCACTGGTTTCAAACATGATCCATTTTGGCTGTGACACAGGCAGTGTTTTGTTTTTTTCATTACAGTTATATCATGTTGGCCTTTGCCAGATGCTAAATTATCAGGTGAACAGTTTGGCACTAGACTGAAATCCTAGTTAAAGAAAAAAAGGACTTGATAAAATCATGATTTAATCTGATTCTTTTGGACGACATTCAAAACTGTTCAGGAAAACCACATTGCATGCGCCCGTACCATATGCTGGCTGGCCTGCAGCCAAACTGAGCAGGAGAGGGCTACCAGGCATATCCCACTGACTGTATTTGTAGTCAAGACCCACAGGCTGTGGCTGATCATTAGTAAAGAGATCCCTATCAATTACAGGGGAAGAGACTGAAACCAACCACAAGAAGTCCAGAGGGAGTCGGCCTGTTGGCAAAGCTGAGGCGAGCAGTACTGACCACCGAACGCAGCTACAGTTTGTATAAAAGTAGATTCAAAGTTCAAGATTACAGAATGAAGTTTATGTTTGGATTAAAAAAGCAGCCTTTCTACACTCACACCATGCTGCCCTGTTGCCCCGTAACACAGCAAGTTGGGAGGGGATTTTGTTCACTAGCGTCCCAAATGCTCATCTGTATGTACACACACACACACACACACACACACACACACACACAAACAAAGCCTCTGCCTGCACACAATCACAGCTCAAGCTGCCAATCCCATAGAGGAAGGCAAACATAGTGCCAGAGCCAAGACCTTGTTAATTAGCCAATAAGCTTAACTCTCGGGGCCGACCCAACTCGCCTGTTAAGCTGTCATCACAACTACTTCCACCTGAGTGTATGAATCCATAAGCCCTCACACACACAATGACACACACACGCACACACAGAGGTCAGGCCCACAGGGCTCACAGGCCCTGTGTAAGTTCAAAGTTCAGTCATGCATTATAGCTTCATCTGCAGCTTAAATGAAAAAGCCTGCAGATGATTTAACCTTCAAACAGTATTACTGACAGGCCCGGGCTGGTAGCTAAGCTGCTAATTGAAAGAATGATCCATTTGTTCTTCGGTAACAAAAGAGGAAACTCACGGCTAATGTTTTATTCCAGGTAGAGCAACTTCAGCAGCACAGGTGTTTGCACTGAATACACAGAGATACACAAGTCAAGGATGCACATGTTTACACATAACTCCTAACCCGTCAGCTAACCACACCCCCTCCCCTCCAGTAGAGGACATACTTTCCACAGTTTGATTGGCGGTAACAGCAGAGATGTTGAAACAGGCTTTCAGCAGCGAGAGAGAACAAAGCGAAGCCTGGCAGAATGTCTCTATTGTCACAAAGAGACAGGGTTAGAGGAAGGCTTGGCCTCGTTCTGACCTCCTCTTCCAGCTGGGGAAGCCATTATATGGGTGATTGGGTGCCCAGCTCTGGCCTGGCCTTAACTCAAGACACAGTGCAGACTCCTCCAAACTGGACAAGACAGGCTTAAACACACAGTACACGGACAAGGCTCGTAAAAAACAGTAGCTGCACACGAAGCTGCAACTGGTCTCAAGACGGCATAAGTGTGAGGGATATAGCCAGACAACTGAAAACTGGTTTCACTGTATATTGATTATACCAGTCGTGTAGTTCACTGTGTCATTTATTTGTTAAATACATACAATAGTTTTGTCTGGTGTCTGTGAAGAGTGAGCTACAAGGTTTTAAAGCTCATGAAAACTTGTTTTTCTCTATAACATGAAATATTCATGACTCAGCAACAATAAGTATTAATGTTTAGGTTTTATTTCTGGGAGTCTGACATGTTAAAAACAGTTAATCTGCATCAGGACTGTGTGTGTGATTGACGGTGGCCTGGAAATACAAGGAAACGGTTCCTCAACTGTCGTCAGATTTAGATTCAGTTATCGCTCAATTATTGGTTTACAATCGGTGAATTTGTGACATCACCTTTTTCATACACAACAAGACAGATTTTTTTGAAACCTGTTTTGTGTTCATGAAAGACCCCATTTCTCATCATAAAAAGCTGATTGAGAAAATATGTTTTCATGTCCTTTAATCATTCGTTGCTTCTGTTATTCATCACATTTAAAACTGAAACGGGACGTCGGGGCAGGAAAGAACGTGGGGGAAGTACAGCTGAGCCGAGACATAAATGGAAAAGGGCTTTGTGTTTTACACTTAATTATGAGTTATTATAAGTTCAAGTTTCCGCAAAAATGAATCGATTCAAGACAGTCATGATGACTTCTGAAAAGAGAGCTGGGTTAGAAATGCATCATCATGTTGCCACTAATGCCAGACTGGAAGTTGTGATGTTGCCTGTTTCCATATGGCGGGAGGGGCAGATGGTGATGCTCACAAATCTGAAATTGTATCATTGGGTGGGATTTATATAAATATCCAGTGTATGGATTGAGGGTGAGCTGTTTTCCTTTTGTTGCAGATATAAAAAGAAATAAAGATATGGACTTATTAAATGCATTTTCTGATGTGATGGCGTACAAATCTCAGACTGATGGGTAACTGTGAAACAGCGTCTGACCGCCTGCCTGTCAACATTGTCAACGTTCAGCGATCATGAAAAAACATGAGAGAGAAATGTCCCATCTAATCAATGAGTTGTACTCTGCCTGACTCGAAGTCTACTTCCATCTGGTCACTCTACACGCTTTAATCTCTGAGGAAGAAAGCAGATGTGTTGTTCTCATATCATTTTTTAGAGGCTAAACTCGAGTTCCAGTTCAACTGCTTGAGCTGAATTCATAAATTAGTCACACAGGTGTCCGTTTTATAACCACTCCGGAGCAGTGCAGTGTGGTGGTAATTGAGCCCAATCTCATTTGCAAATGAAGCACATGAATCGTACAGTAATTCATACGAGCTCGGGTGGAAGCAGGGATTAGAGTGATGTTAAGTGTTTGCCAGGCGCCAGAGCTGCTCTGGGCACATTAGACGGCTGACTAAGTTGGCACGAGGGCACCATGTCCATGCCAGGGCCCGTTAGCAGTGGGTCGGCCCCGGGGAGGCACAACAATACAGATAATGATAATTCAGTCATTTAAACTAAGCAAGCTTGATTGCACACTTCACTGGGTTTAATGTCCATCATGCAGCATCCCAGAATGGTTTGGTTTGGCACTCAGATAAATGTGTCCACTCCTGACTGCTTTTCCTCTTTTTGTATTGAGGGCTCAAAGAGACAAGGTGAATTCAGATTAATGATTGCTAATGAGGCACCTATCAATGCTAAGAGACAGGTTATTGTTTGGGTTATTTCTCTGTTTATTCCAGGCTTTTATTTTCCATCCTCTCTATCTCTTATTTTTAGCTACAAAATGACAGAGGATAGAGAAGCGCCTCCATTCAACAGCGTGTCTGGTGCCCACATTTTTTCTTCTGATGTTCCCTCATCCTGGCCTTGAGCATTTTATTCAGTAACCAGCCTACCAGTTGAAATGCTAAGTGCTTTAACAGTATGGAGGAATCCTTTTGTGTGCAGTGTGCCTAAACCCTCACACAATACAGGCACAACTCAGCATAAATGCAAAATTGTCAAGAAAACATCAGACCTTCACCTTCAGGATTGTGTTTGCAGCTACCAGCTGTGGTAATACAGCTAGCTGACACAGTCTTAAAGAGTTCTTGGTAAAGCTTTTAAAAGCTGAGGCGGCAGTTGGGTGGAAAAAAAAAAGTCCCACATTGCAAAGCGAGGCCATGTCTATTCATTAGAACTGTCACAGGCACTTAGGGCTCCTCTGAGCAGCGGACAGCTAACAGTGTGCCGACAGGGGGTGAGCGCAGCACGAAGGCTAACAGCGACATCATCTACACTTTAGCTCCTGGCTACAGTGCACAGAGAGGTCAGTTATGTTAGGCTAAGTGAGCGCTCAGTGGCTAATAGGGTCTGTTCCATTTGATCATACAGCCAATCTAACCTGGGAGAGCTCAGCTGACTGAACCCTTTACAGCAGGAGGCAGTGGATGAGGCAAGGGGCAGCATTGTTCAGGCTTTAATGTGCTTGCCATTTGAGTGCTCGAATGATCAAATCTGGTCGTACTGCAAGAGGATTCTGAACAAAACCGTGTTTTAAGTGTCAGTCTAACTGAACACATGCCACTGAAGAGTCAGAGAAAAAAAGACTTGGAACAAACCTGTGGCGCTTTCCACCGTGCGTCGTTTGAAATACAAAACGAGCTCTGTGTCACACCAGCAATCGGCGCATAAGCCTATTTACCAGGATGGCCTTGCACTCCTGTGTGCATTACATTCCTTTAACAACACAAATAAATTAACAGCTTATGAATTTGGAATGCGTTGCCTTTACCAATAACACACAACAAAGCTTTAAATCAGGATGTAAGCAAGGTTGCCTGTTGAAGACCTACTCCACAAATGTGGCAAAAAGTGATTTGAAAAGCTCCTTGAAGGCATTGAAGGATAAAAAACAGAAAGGGAACAACAAACAGCATTCCCATCATTTGAGGAAAAAGAAAATCTAAAAAGACAATAACACAGTGAAGGAGAGAAAGCTGTGATTAAATGAAGAAGCATTAGTCAAATAAATTAATAAATGAGAAAAAGAAAGAGGGTGTGGAGCTTTATCACTCATCGGTTTTGAATGTAACTGCTCCACTGAAGGAGAACTCACTTAATGAATCATTCAGCCTCAGCCACCTATTGATCACTTACTCCCATTTTCACTAAATTCATTAGGGGGAAAAAAAAAGCAGAGGTATCTGTCAGCCTCCATACATAGGGCCACATAAAGCTCAGAATGAAATGCGTTGCCACAGCACTGCCTGCGTGAAAGACATTTTTACAATGCCTCCTCAAGGATCACTGCAATTCACATGAACATTTACAAGGCCCAGAGACAATGTTATTATTCCTGCTTACACTGTATGATTCAGTGTGCCTGGTTGTATTGCACATGTTTATCTCGTTTGTTTTTGTCTTAGCTAAGTGTTTGCAGCGTGATCAATACCACTTGTTAGTCCTCAGGGATAGCAGCTCCGCTAATTAACCAAAGGAAGAGCTCAACTCAATAGCAAGCTGTGTTTTTTTTTTCTGTCTTTCATTCTTTCTTTTTTTCCCCAAAGAGGAGGAAAAATATTCCATCTGAACCATTTTTGGGCATCACTGGATGAAATATTTCAGGCTGCATTTACAACAGAGCTGTGGTGCTGCTGATCTATCTTGTGTGTTTAAAACCCAGTGCTGATCTGTTTGTCTTTAAGCTTGTCTTTTCAGACACCGGACAAGACAGAGTCTAATGAAAAGTGCATAAGTTTAAAAAAAAAAAAATCACTTTTATTTATATTTTATTATCTTGTTTACAGCTGGGTAGAAGCTGCACCTCAAATCACCAATAAGGGAACCTCAAATTCAACACCATGCCTCTGTTTTCTGAATCTGGAAACATTATGCATTCTTTCTTCTTGCCACACAATAAGTGTTTGGAAAATAGTCTCTATGTGCTATTTGTGATCACAATCAATTCTGGTCGCAGTGTTGTTTTCTTAATGTAATGAATACCATGTTTCCCAAGGTAATAAGAAAACAACAGGAGGTCAAGAGTCATAATTTAATATATAAGAAGCCAGGAGTTACATGCTACATGAACACAAAGAATATCATAAAACATTTTGTTGACCACCTTTGTTTAGAATATGACATGCACAGTATGCATTGTCCCTCTCGTCACATTAAAAAAAGCTTGACATATTCCCTGAGCCAAGAAACATTTGCAAGTAAAATGAGAAATCCTGAGAAAACTAAATGAAGTTTGGTGAATTTATTTTTACTCTGGACAGCAGCAAACAGGAAAATTAGTCCTGATATTTTTAATTGTGCAGAGACCAGACACAAGATTGAAAAGAGGCGGAAGCTAAGCAGGGTCGAACCTGGTTAGTTGGATGGGAAAGGAGAAACCTGTACACGTGATGGAAAAAAAAGACACGCACTTGAAGTTGTCCCCCAGCATTTTCTTCCACTCTCGTCTTCTTTGAGTTGACAGGAAGATGTCACAACACTTCTGAGCGTACACACACACACACACACACAGTTTTTTTCCTCTCAAACCATTTTCCGCACCGTAGATAAGAGGCAAAGCTACCTATCTTTCAACTAGAGACGCTGTGTACTGTATTACGCCTCTGGCTGTCCCATTCTGGCCCACTTTACTGTATCAATAACAAAGTAAAACCTCTAAATGAGAGAGATCAAGCGCTCCTCTGATATCATCACGATTACTATGTGCACATAACAGTAAAGAGGGGTGCTAGATGGTTTTAGATCTGGCTTGCTGTGGGGTGGGAAGGGGCAAGCTGAGGCATGCTGGGAGACTCCAGCACTTTCCTGTGTTAGTGGTGTAGATCAGAGGAGCAGAGGAGAAAGGGAAACCTGTGTTTTCACTGATTGATATTGTGATCTAACGAGCGAGGGATCTGTCAGTTGTAATTTTAGATGTTCAAAGATCCTCAGGAGAGGATGTGTTCGGAAAGGGAAAACAAAATACAGGTAAGGCTGTTTTTGTGAGTGAAGAGTAAATGAGCGACATCCTGTCTATCAAATATGAGGGAATACACTGATTTAAAAAGCTTTTCAGTCCATTTCTATCCAGTCTGTTTAAAATCAACAATGTGCCACAGGGTTAAAACTTCTTTAAGGTTATTCTAAAGCTAAATGTGTATCTTATTTTTCTAAAATACCATTATTTATTGTTCTCTGTTTGGTCAGCTGTTGTCAGACATCAGCACCAACACATTTACTTGCTGGTTATGTGCTGCTCTTCAATCTGATTGCTCTCACTTCAATCCAAGACACTGGTTAGTTGAGTATATATTAATATATATTAATTCATCTAGATTTCTGTCAACATGCAACAACATGGGATGACATTACATGCCCATGCCATCTTTGTTGGAGTTGCAGCATCAGGTCTGAAATGGATTTCAGCTGTAACACTGGAGATATTTTAAAACAGCTGCACCAATCATTTCAGCTGTACAAGAGGACAAACAAAGCTCTCCAAGCAACTGTTTTAAAAAATGGCACTAAAGAATCACTTACACTTACTACGGCTGCTTATTCTGCTCTTAAAAGTTAAAGTGAGATGTACAAAAAACATGCACTTGAATAAAAGATTTATGAATTCCTGCAAAGGGAAATCCTCAACATGGGTGAGTAATGTAACCTCTTTCTTAAGCATCAAAAAGTGCTTGAATGGAAGTATTTAACCACAAATTATCACTCTCCCATTAATGAAATTTTCTTAAATTCCAAGTAGATTGAAAAATCATACGCTTCTTTATGTTTTCATACCACTTTTGTAAAACCTTATAAGATGGAAAAACTCTCTCAAAGCCCTTTAGATAAAACCAAACATGCTCTGCCATTTTTACTTTACTTTTAGATTTTGTGAAGCTCATATTTTGGAGAGGTTTTCATATGACAACAGCTAAATGCTTCAGTAATACTGGTAAGTGGAAGAGTGGCTATACTTGACAGCATCCAGGTCTGACCTCTTCTAAGTGTGTGAATATTAAGTGCTGAAATGAGGGTGTGAGTGTGTTTCCTTACACCGCAGATAAAACTCACAAATATCCACACGCGCAGATTTTGAACTGAGGACTTTCTCTTACCGTCTTGCTCTGTCTTGGTCAGCTCCACGAGCTTCTTCTGTTTCAATGTGTCCACCACGTCCGCAAGGCTTCCTTTGCGGCGCTCCGGCGTGCCGAATGCGAGGCCGATCATGGGCTCCCCGCGATCCCTGGAACACTCCTCTGGCTTGTGTGGAGAGGTAGAGTTAGTCCGGTAGGAGTAGACTGAGCAGCCTTTACTGCTTTCATTGTCCTGGGAAACAAATCAGCACATGAGAGTTCAAAGTTAGAGGCTGTACAGGGCATCCTACAGCTCGTATACCTCTTTACTGTGTATCCCCACAGTATTATTTTGGGTTTAGCAGATGCATGCTTAGCTGTGCTTTAGTTTAGCATGGACTGGCTGATGTGATGTGCTGAAAGGTCAAGTTTTGGATCGCATTTTGCCACTGACAGACTGTGATGACTGCAGTACTTGATCTATCTGTCATCAGGAGCCCTGTAGTGTCACTTTGTTACATTCCTTTAAATGGGTTAGGCCTCCTCTTCTATCTATTATTCTATTATTAAAAATGCATGTGAGTGTCATCCCCCCTCTCACCTCTTGTTTCCAGTCATCTCTCTGCTCTCAACTCTCTAATGAAGTCATAAAATGCCAACTGCTAACGCAAGACATAGTCTGGCCAGAATACACAGATGTCAGGGAACAACACAGGCAAAGAACTGAAACCATTTAAATAAAACTTTACAATGTACAGCTCTAATTAGGACTGATATTTTATTTATTGTCTTGAGAAATGGAATCACAGGTTGCTGTATGCAGTTGTTGTTTAACACAAAGCCAGTAACTTAAGACTTGTTGATGGTGGATGACAGATATTTAATGGTCCTTTCTATTTTGTGCTGCATGACCAGGGTGTTTGTGTCCCACTGCTGTTCACTCTGTTGGGTTATGAGTTAAGCAAGAGGCACAAGGAGTCTATATTTACCAAGACGATAAGCCCTTCAAGACGACCACATTGTCCCACACAACAGACACTTTAGCACAGGTGTTCTAACACCGGGGCTATTTCTGGACGCTTTCTCCTCCCCTTACAGAGTGGGGGGATCTCCAAGAACTTTAGGAGGCTTATGTTTCAAAGACAAGGGGCTTTGGCTAACAGCGAGATCTTAAGACGCCCTTGAAATGGCTCCAGCAGGCCCTGTTGTGCACTTTGTCTTTAAGCGGAAGATGCCTCTGTAATGAGGATTAGGAGATAGTGTGTCACTCATGGATTGTTCAGGTGTGAGTTTTCAGGTTCGTACATAATGCCGCCCTGGAGTTATACAAGCGGCATGATGCAGGCAGGAAGGTCTGATGGTCAGATCAAATTCTAAACTGAAAGGTCAAAAGGTCACATATTCACTCTCTGCAGCAGACAATGCATGACAAAACATGTGATGTTGTAAATTGTCCTTGGGCAACACACTAAACTCTGATCTGGTCATTTAACTGTGGATGTACCTAATGTGAAAGTATATCAAAAGTCTGTAGGTGATGTATCTGTGTAAACAGAGGACGGATTATAGTTCACCTTTTCTGTCCTGACGTTTTCAATCTGCCATTTTCTCCTCCTGCTGACCTCCTGTTCCCACCGATTTCTAATATTTCCACCTGTGTGCTCGGTTATTTTCTGGCCCCAAAAAACAAAACCCTTCCTTTTCTCCTGCTTTTTTCTTATCTAGAACACATTTAAAAGAATCAATTCTTTATAGGCCATCAGTCTCCTGTGGTAGCCCATGAGGGACAGTAGCCACATTCAGGAGTGAAAACAGTATGCAACAACTTAACAAAAAAAAAAAGAAAAGAAAAAGAAAGAAAGAAATCCGGTGAAATAGAAAAAAGTGAGCCTGCTCCAAGTATTCAGGAACATTTTTGCCTCAAGGCTGCTTTGAACCCTGATCACTGATGTTAAGCGAGTTATTGCAAATCACTTTTTTTGATGTTTAATTGCCTTATATGTCCTTATCATGCACTAAGAATGGTTAAACATGACTGAGTTATAATCTCGCATAAATATTATAACATTCATTGCCAAATTCAAATTCCTTTAAAAAATGAATAAGACTTTTTGTCTGGGAAATGAAGTCTGCCACAACACCGACGCCTGAGGAAACTTTATTCTCAGAACTTTCCTGTTCCCTCAGAGGCTGAAGACAAACACGCCTCGTCCATTAGGGACCTACAGAACCTGAAGCCAAGTAACAAACACCTCAGCACACACTCACACACTCTTTCTCTCTCTCTCAAAAAAGTGCTTGAATGGAAGTATTTAACCACAAATTATCACTCTCCCATTAATGAGAATTTTATTAAATTCAAGTAGATTGAAAAATCATACGCTTTATGTTTTTCATAATACCACTTTGTAAAACCTTATAAGATGGAAAAAACTCTCAAAGCCCGCTAGATAAAACCAAACATGCTCTGCCATTTTACTTTACTTTTAGATTTTGTGAAGCTCATATTTTGGAGAGGTTTCATATGACAACAGCTATCCTTCAGTAATACTGGTAAGTGGAAAGAGTGGCTATACTTGACAGCATCAGGTCTGACCTCTTCTAAGTGTGTGAATATTAAGTGCTGAAATGAGGGTGGCCAGAGTGTCAATTTCCTTACACCGCAGATAAAAGCTCACAAATATCCACCGCAGATTTTGAACGAGGACTTTCTCTTGATGCCTCTGTCTTGGTGGCTCACAGGCTTCTTCTGTTTCAATGCTGTCCACCACGTCCATAGGGCTTCGCTGCGAGGCGCTCCAGGCGTGCAGATGCGGGGAGCCGATCATGGGCTCCCGATCTGGGGCCTCCTCTGGCTTGTGTGGAGGCACGATTGAATCCGGTAGAATGAACTGAGCAGCCTTACTGCTTTCATTGTCCTGTTAAGTCAGCACATGGGGTTCAAAGTTAGAAGCTATGGGGCATCCTGGCTGTTCTCTTGCTGTGTATCCCCGTGTATTTTGGGTTTAGCAGATGCATGTAGCTGTGCTTTAGTTTAGCATGGGACTGGCTGATGTGATGTGCTGAAAGGTCAAGTTTTGGATCGCATTTTGCTAATAGACTGTGATGACTGCAGTGTGATCTATCTGTCATCAGGGCCCCTTGTCCTTTTACATTCACTTTAAATGGGTTAGGCCTCCTCTTCTATCTATTATTGTATTAAAAATGCACGTAGTGTCATCCCCCTCTCCTCATTTCCAGTCATCTGCCTTCAACTCTCTAATGAAGTCATAAAATGCCAACACTAACAAGACATGATCTGGCAGAATACACAGATGTCAGGGGGCCTTTGGGCAAAGAACTGAAACCATTTTAAATAAAACTTTACAATGTATAGCTCTAATTAGAACTGTTTTATTTATTGTCTTGAGAAATGGAATCACAGGTTGCTGTATGCAGTTGTTATTTAACACAAAATATTAACTTAAGACTTCATTGATGGTGGATGACAGATGTTTAATGGTCCTTTCTATTTGTGCTGCAGCCAGGTGTTTATGTCCCTGCTGTTCACTCTGTTGGGTTATGAGTTAAGCAAGAGGCACAAAGAGGTCTATATTTACCAAAGGCGATAAGCCCTTCAAAGGCGACCACATTGTCCCTGTAGACACTTTAGCTTTGGGTGTTCTAACACAGGGCTATTTCTGGGCCTTTCTCTCCCTTACAGGATCTCCATTTTGAAGCTTATGTTTCAAAGACAAAGGGGCTTTGGCTAACAGCGAGTCCTGGCGCCTTAAGAAATGGCTCAACGGAAGGCCCTGTTGTGCACTTTGTCTTTAGCGGAAGATGCCTCTGTGAGATTAGGAGATGGTATGTCACTCATGGATTGTTTCAAGTGTGAGTTTTTCAGGTTGGCACAATACACGCTGGAGGTTGCTTCTACGGCGGCATAATTTAGTAGGAAGGTCTGATAGATCAGGTCTAAACTGAAAGGTCAAAAAGATGCATATTCACTCTCTGCAGCAGACAATGCATGACGAGCATGTGATCATGTAAATTGTCCTTGGGCAACACTAAGCTTGATCTGGTGGGCAACTGTGGATGTACCTAGTAGTATATCAAAGTCTGTAGGTGATGTATCTGTGTAAACAGAGGGCCGGATTATAAGTTCACCTTTTTTCTGTCCTAGCGTTTTTCAATCTGCCATTTTCTCCTCCTGCTGACCTCCTGTTCCCACGATTCTGTCTTCCCACCTGTGTGCTCGGTTATTTCTGGCCCCAAAGCAAAACCCTTCCTTTTCCTGCTTTTTCTTATCAGAACGTTTAAAGATCAATAAATTCTTTATAGGCCATCAGTCTCCTGTAGTGGCCGCGGGGACAGTAGCCACATTCGGAGTGAAGCAGTGCAACAAGCAACAAAAAAAAAAGAAAGAAAAGAAAGAAAAGGAAATCGGTGAAATATAGAAAAAGTGGGCTGCTCCAAATATTCAGGAACATTTTGCCTCAAATTGCTTTGAACCCTGATCACTGATATTCATGAGTTATTGCAAATCTTTTTTGATGTTTAATTACTTATATAACCATATAACACTAAGAATGATTAAACATGACTGAGTTATAATCTCGCACCATCATTATGTTCATTGCAAATTCAATTCCTTTAAAAAATGAATAAGACTTTTTGTCTGGAAAGTCCTTACAACACACGGCCTGAAACTTTATTCTCAGAACTTTCCTGTTTCTCAGAACTGAGACAAACACGCCTAGATCACATTAGGAACCCTACAGAACCTGAAATACAGTAACAAACACCTCAAGCACACACTCTTTCTCTCTCTCTCTCACACACACACACACACACATGAAAACTGGCTGAGGAGATGAGAAGAACCAAGGGGCATAAGTCTCTAGAGGAGAGCCCTCACTGGGCTGCCTACAGCACTGCCTGCAGCACACAGGCCAGAGAGAACCACTGGTGTGTGAGGGTGTGCAAGTGTGTGTTCAGTATGTGTTTGTGTACAGGTATGTGTGTGCTGAATTGTGCATCATCATGATTATGAGGAGAATTTGCTCACCCCATGTACTCCTGTATATGTGAGTGTTTTTGTGTGCCATGAGTGTGTACACACACTAACCACATTTGTTTTATAGATTTGAGTGATAAGAACATATCTCAAGATAAGATATGGTCAATTTCTCAGCACTGTGTGTAATTCACTTCTGTAATGATTCTCCTGTATCATGGTTTCAATTATTTTTATTTCATTAATTCAGGTTGGTGTACAAGGAGGCGTCTCATGAGCCTCTCGCTCGTCTTTGGCCCAGGCCGCGTTGTCCTGAACTATCGGTTCCTCTTCCTCAGATGGGGGGTGAAAGGGAGGCGTTGCTCGCATGGAAGACATCATTCTGTGGAGGAAAAAAAACACGAACGTGTTCATTTTTGTGATCAGTGAATTAAGAAGGACAGAGATGAGGAGAGGACTTTAACACAGTCCTCTCAACCATGATGGAGTAAAGCTGAAGTGACTTATGAACTGCTGAAGGTCTAAACTTGCTGATCTCATAATGATAACGAGAAAAGATATTGATCACCAGTGACACTGTAACTAAAACCTTCTGGGAAGTGTTGAATGGGGTCGTTGTGGAAAATTTCACTCCCCAAGTGAAACATGAGAACGTCTTTCCACTCAGAAAGTATATTGTTGTCATTAAAGGGTATAAAAATCTTCCATTTTACAGTTAACATAGTGTATGTTTATATTCTGGTACTTCTTCAGTGCTTTTATTCATCAAGTCAAAGTATAGTTTTAATTTAATTACAGTATGACTTAAATCTTTAAAATACTGTAATTATTAATAGTTTACTATATTTATTGTAATTATGCTATTTAATTTGCTTAGGTGTATTTATCAAATGCATGTTAGTGCCTGCATTGGTTCTATTGTTTAAAGGTCAGTATTTATCAATTGTATTGTAAGTGCTATGATTTCAGATAAAGGACATAATGGACACATTTTATTTATCATTACTGAACTGCTCTTGAGAATATTTCTATAAATGGTTGTTTGAAAAAGTATGTTCTGCTTCTAGTCTTTAACTATGGAGAGAGACTTTACAAATATTTTAGTCAATCGTAGTCTTTTTAGCTCACTCACACACTCACACACACACACGTACGTTAAGCACATACTGCCATAGGGATAATCTATTAATCTATTAAGCAGCATCAAGACCTCTCATCACCTCAGAGCTGTTAAAAAAGCAGACGCTGCGCTACTGAGTTTCAGTGGAAAAATCTCTCTCTTTTTTTTTTCTAATAAAAACCGCAGGCTGGGAGAGTGATTAGGCTAATACATCATTTACTGTAATGACTTCCCTTTGTTGCACTATACTTATGAGGACTTTCATTGGCCACATTTATTCCCTAAAAACCTCCTCTCCAGTAGCTTAATCTCAGCCTTAAACTATTTTTTTTTTATCTAAACATAAGTACACTTTCAAGGATTTCCCTCATCTTTCTGTCCTTACATGGCTAATTGGTCCTTGTAAGTGATAAAACACCAGCACAAACACACACACACACACACACACACACACACACAAACAATTCCACAAAAACAAAAACACACCCACACCAAATTTCCAGGTGATAACTGTCAAAGCAAAAATTCCAACAAAATGGGTGTCAGACTGTCAGGAATTGTTTTTCCTCTGATTCCCGAAAACAGTTCCACACACACACCACTTCTGTGAAGTAAAACAGATTGCTACTTCGGTGTTAGCGCTCAGTAAATCACAGCAGGCTGTCCATCTCTGAAATATGCAGCCTCCTGGGTGCCCTTAAACATAGATCTGGTCCTCAGTCAGATGTCTGAAGGGACAGAGCAGGGCCACAGAGAGTGTGTGTGTGTGTGTGTGTGTGTGTGGAAGCGCAACAAAAGGTGAAAATACATAATTTACAGTTGGAGATGATAAAGAGTAAGATGAGAAACTGAGACTAAATGCCAATGTGAAGTAGAGTGAGAGAAAAAAGAGAGACTGAATGAAGGATGAGGTGAATAAGCAGGAGAGGTATGTGTAAAGCATATACTCAAACTGTGTGTGAGAAGACTGTGCAGTCTTTAATTGTTGAAAGAAAACTCTCGCTGTGACCTGTGACCATTATGAGTTAAGTGAAAGAGCTAATTTTCATATGAGTTTTCAATGATTCAAAGTGATTGCGAGGGTCACGATATTCCATGCATGTCTTCTTTTACTAGAACGCAGCTTCCAGTGGAGAGGAGGGTATGATAGTGTCATGAAACTGGGACTCTCTGACCTGAAGATGTTAGAGAACCATTAATAGTACAACATGTAACTACATCACCTTCTCCTGTATACTGAAAACCTGCTGTGATACTGTCTATTTTACTGTAATTCTGCAGAAAAATCCTTTCAATCCTTTCTCTCATTTAGCCTCAATTTCTATTCTTTTTCATCATGACAGGGTCACTCTTGATGAGGGAAATGAGGCTTATTCTATCATTACCTCACTGTGAGGTGTGATTGATATTTTTATATTAACAATGGATCAAATATCTATGTGCATGTGAAAGATGTTCCTCATGAGGACAGACCCACAGATACATATCAACCAACTCTGCAACTCTTTTAGCATCTTTTAGCTCATTGTTTTGATTTTACCACAACAAATGTTCATGTTTTTGTTCACGCTTGTCAGTGATTTTTTTTGCAGGTGCTGTTTTGAGTAAAAAACTGTATTCTAACTCATCATCACCAGACTGATAAATCTGGTGACTAGCTAGAAAAGAAGGTGAAACATTCAGCAGCTAAAGAGCCAGATATTTCCCTTGGCGGAGACAAAAAACAGAGCTAAAAGGAGAAGTCCATATTGAACTTCCATTTATCACGTGGCCAGAAAAACAACTCTAAATAAGTAAAATGCTAAAGGAGAAATTATGTGCATATCGTTATCAGTCCCAACAATGAGTAAAACTGAACTGCTAGCTCTGGGGAAAGTAATTAGACTGTACACTACTGAAATTCTGAGTTCTCACAGACTTCAACACGTTTTTGGGACAGATAACAAAGAGTTACAGTAATTTCCTCTGATGACTTTGTGAAGTCTAAGTTTGACTTTACAATAATTAAAGCATGTGTTGTTTAAAAGCTTTACTGGAAGTTAATGTATTTTGCTCCACCTATAAACTTGATTTGAATGATTGAAATAGCGCCGGCTGTCAGCCAGACGTATAAATTTCTCCAGACCTTCGATGTTTTACACAGCGGTATGACTACATGAGATTATAAGACCCCAGACAACCAACAAACAACTAATCACTAATCCGTGATCAACTCGTGCAATCCACACTGGAGCGATGAGAGAGCGATGGGGAGCAGGGGAGGGAGAAGACAGAGGAGAGCCTATATTTAGCTGACAATATTGCTGGTGCTGTGTTTACGGGGGGAGCTTAAGACTTAGTTTCTTGGAACTGGTGTCTCATATGGCCAGGAATGCCCAGCCTCATAACTTGCTGCCACTGATACAGTTTCATCATGCAACAGTACAAGGGTTTGTTGGTAAGCATGCCACAAGGCCTTTTGTGATTGGTCGGTGCAGGAAAACAGTGCACTTCACGCACTCTTTATCAGGCAATGAATCACATTACTGGAGTTTAGATGACTCCATTGTTTAACTAACACTTCATATATTAAGCTCTGACAATTAATTGTTCGAGGACATGTTGAAGTTTTTTGTCACATGGATTTTTTGTTTTGTTTTTTGCTGAAATTGTAGACCATTTTTGCACAATTTACAGCCACCAAATTACAGCTGATTATCAAATGAATTCTCCAGCTGTTCACAAAATAATGGGTTGCTATGGACAAAGACAAAATCTAACTCTAAATCAACAGAACAATAACAAGAAAAAGGGGAGGAACTCCCATCCCTCCCATTTATGTGCTGCCATCAGCTTGCAGCTGTTATCGTCATGACATGAAGAAAACAGGGAGATACTGCTCTGTATTTTGGGATGTCAGCAATCACTGAAACTGGACATCACTACTTTTGCAGAATAAACATTACAGCTGAGAGTTTTTCTTCTTACTGCAGCTCTAATTCCTGACAATATCAGGTCCTTCCCTACTGAGACACAGGAAGAAACTGAGTGATTATAGCAGAAGGAGCAACCCTCTCCCAGCAGGACCAACCAAAGAATGAGTTTGGATATGTGGAGACGCTTTCAGGAAACAGTAATGTGTCGATAATGTTACACTGACAGCTGAAAAACAAATTCATTTTTCGCACATGTCGCCTTGAGGTTCTCCAAAAACCTTTTCATATTGTCAGACATCTAGAAAAACATCGACTCTTTCCCCTGAAAGCTGCTCTCCTGTCTTAAATATTTCTTGGAAAGTGATACTGGTGAGATTGCCTGTTTGATAACCAAACACAGCACGCAGTGTTATAATTTTTCATCCTCATGTATTTTTGTTTTTATGAGCATGGAGTCAGGAAGATTATCCCACAACTATGATTAGCAGCCAGATGATAAAATCCCAGTTGAATCATGTTGTATAAAGTAATAAATAATCATAATAAAGGTATGCTCAGCAAGGTTACTTACTGTTCTCTTTGAGCATTTTGGTTTAAGTTCCCTTGCTTCCTTTGTTGACTATGAAAATTTTTACAGCCTTTAACTCAGAGACACATTCAACAAACTGCTGCTGGTGGACAACTAGCTAGGTCCCCCTCTGAAACGTGGACAGTAACTTAGAATCCCTTTGTGAGAGGAAGAAAAACGAAAACCGGGGTCGGAATTTGGCAGGAAAGCGTTGTTCAGATCTGGCCTGGAACCTGGCGACTTGGCAGAAACAATCAGGCATTGTGGAGCGTGGCCGGAGAGGGACCTGTGACAGATGAGAGCGGGAGAGAGAGGGCCCCCTCTTAGAAAAACAGTACACAAAGCGCCATTCACAACCCAGGTCCCTTCTGCCACTTGTGGAGCGAGAGAAGGGCTCCGACAAAGGCCTCCGACTCAACCAATTGGGTGTAAAATCTCCAGCCGTCCCAGCTGGATAGAACTGAGGAAGTGGGAAATACCAAAGAGAAAGAGAGACAGAGAATGAGAGGAGAGAAAGAACAGGCAGAGAAAGAAAACTGAGGACTTTCTTTGGAATTGTTTGTCTGCTGGACAGTCCCAACAAGAAAATACAGTGGAGGAGAGCAAAGGAAAGTTGTTTGAGGTTCAAATAGAAACACACAGGTGCTCTGTGTTAGCAAGGAGAAACTGTGGCAACACAAGCTAAATAACTGAAAAAGATTACATATTGGTGGCATCCTTTTTAAGGTACTTTTTATGTAGGTAACATTCAGTGTCCTTGAGCAAGGCACCAAAGAATCATTCAGTTCTACTTTTTTGGTTTTGTGATTTCTTCCTGTACCAATGACATTGAACTCACCACAATTACTGCTGAGATCTGGCTACATCACTCTAACAGAGTCTGCCGGGGAAAGAAAGAAACTAACCGTTAGCTGGTTTAACCACAATATTCCCCATTTTATTTTTAAAATGAATACGCCCACACTGTTGGCGATAATTCCTCATTATATACAAAAAGTGCAAGCAAACTATGGCAAGTTTACACAGGAAGGGAGCCTTTAAACTGTAACTGATGTTTACAGCTCAAATTTTGAGTCATAACTTTCAATAATCGGCCCACGTTTTATTTCTCTAACAAGTTTGACTGACCTGTAGGGGTTTGTTTAAAACCTGTGTGATGACGTGAGTGCTTGAGTTTCCTGCCCCATCAAACATATATATATATATATTTATATATATATATATATATATATATATAAATACTTATACAGTACTTGTTGCCATGTTTCCAGATATCAGTCATTAGTACAGTGCTATCATAACCAACTGAAATGATGGTCAAACCTACAAAAATAAGATCCAGTTATAAAGGTATACTTAAGCAATTTGGTGTTAGCATTTGGAGACGGATTAAAAAATCAAAGCATCAGAGGCTGAGGTATCCTGAGCTTTAGTTGGAGCTTAAAAAAAAAAAACTCCCATAATGCAACTTGATAGTGTCTCTCAAGTTGCCTCCTAAAAGTCCACTTCATTCATATCTAATTGCTGCAGTGATGTTGTTTGGTGGCCATCAGAAGAAGTCTGTAGTTGTACTGGGGCAACTCCCAGGTGTGAACGAGCAGCAGGGCGTTGCTAAAAAGAACATGTGTGCTCAGTTACTTTCCCTGGATAAATAAATGAAAAAAAAAAGCTTGAAGAGAATTGGCCTTGTATGAGAATGTCTCTCCCAGCTCCTAAATCTTAGGTCTGTCTGGACTCTCATTAGATCATCGCACAGCGCTGCAAACAGAGGGCACTGTCATAGGTCAGACATGTGGAATGTGAACACACACACACTGCCCTGTTTTCTCCCAGAGATTCCCTCATCCCAGCCCTTTTGCCCAAAATAGACATGTTCAATAGCAGCACCAGTTACCCCCAAACCAGCCCATTGCGTCACTGCCATAATAGCAAGAAAAGCAGTTTTGTTTTCTGAAATTCCAACCCATTAACATGGATTTCACTGTCAGAGACAGCTCTGTGGCTCTGTAGCCGGCCGAGCCAACAAGTGGCTGCTCTATTTCAAAGCTGTAGGTGCTTATTGCATGCAACTGTAGGTACTCTCTGACCTTTTCGTGACTTAAGTGAAACAATGAAGGGAGGTGAGCAGAGGGCGGATGCTGTTCGAGATGGTCAGGTCAGAGCAGCGTGTACATCAATCAGCCATCACAACCAAATCCTTTCATGATTCACAGGTAAACAGAAGTTATTGTGTGACTATCAGTATGTTACACTTTAGAGCTCCAGGTATTTAACTCTTAAAAAGCATTTACAACCACATGGTAGTCAGAGGAGATTGGCAAGGGTAGCAACCTTTTCTTAGCATTGTATTAGCCAAGCAAAGATATTCCTATTTGGTTATTTAGTTAAATAAAGCATGATAGACATTTTAATCTGTATTGGCAAACGCTGGGAGTCACCATGGTTGATCAGTCAGAGGGAAAAGATATCACAGTACCGCCCACTGTGTTTGACTGACACGTAATGTCTGGGAGGCGCAGGGCAGACACACCACACCAACACAAACATGTTAGTCACTGGGTCAGTGATGCAGCCACATTGCATTAGAATCCATAGCTTGATGGCACTGAGGAACAATCATCATCTGCCACTCATTGTTCTCAGAAACTGTCAAAAAACAAAAGAAGACAGCGTGTGGATCAGGTTGAGCCTCTTATGGTATCTTTTGGAAGTTATTTGACATTAGTCCTGCTGGGATCTTTTAAATATATTCTTCAAATTCATCAGTGAAATGCTGAATTAACTGTTTTACACTAAAACATTCTGTAATGCCATTTCATTAGGCAATGCTTGAATACAGATTGTTCTACAAGGTTTTGAAGTAGCTAATAACATTCATAATCTTGTCTTGTGGGATGTTCCATAATGCAAGTAAGAGTTTTGAGAGAGATAGGTGATCTAATATTTTGTTTTTGAAATGAGTCTCAATATAAAATTGCCACAACACACTCATTGTATCATGTGGAGAGAATTTCACTTTATCCAGTGACCACATTTTCACATATTCATTATTCACTACACGGACAAACATTGCAATTTAAGGATTTTGTCTCTCATCAGATGGACACCTGGTGCAAACATGGGGCCTGATGTCTCCATTAGTCCTCCCGATGGAAAATCTCAATTAAAGCCAATGATGGAGCACTCAAAAAATGATGAATGCGTCGTTTGTACAGTGGGCGTAAACACACACCACTATGCTTGGTCTCTGTGTTCAGGCTCTGTACCTCGGGTGATGCCGGACCAAAACCGCAGACCCCCAGAAATCCAGAAGCGCCCTTATTGACCAACACCCTCCCTTGTGCTTGTTATTTTTCCTGGCACACGAACACACCCCTAGCTAACACAAATACAGTACACATATACATTTATCTACTTCATGGCAACGATACAGAGTAAACCATTGAAGAAACCATTGAAGACCAAAGTCAACACTCGGTGGCTCAAAAGGACTGTTTGTCTGCTAACTCCCGCCCAGAAGACCTGGTCAGTGTGAACATTTTGTCTCTTAATCCTTAAAGTAGACCACATTGTCCAGGTAGGTATGCCATCACATAAACAGACAAATTCTGCCTATAAAATGGCAGACTTAGAACAGTAGTTAACATAAATAAACAATTAAATCAGGACAAGGAATCTTTGTATGTTGACAGTTTAAAATGTCTGTTAATAGTCAAAGACAACTGAAGCAGCCTGGTTAAATCAGCAGCTAACTTTATAAAACGAATGGACTTCAAAGACTTCAAATCTGCAAGTGATATAGTATTGCTATTTTTATGAAACCCCAGCATAATAATGAAATTAAATACCCAAAAGGAAAATGCTTTATGGAGAGGTAATACATGGATTCAAAACAATCACAGACCCGTACCACTGGGAATAGAAGAGGACCAAGACTAGAACCCTGAGGAACCCCATGAGTAATCGTCAGTCACCTAAATAAAGGCACAACAATACCTATATCAGGTAACTATGCCATGAGCAAAGGTAAATTGATGCCTCAACAGTACATCAGTGTAATTTCTGTTTAAAAACGTTTAAAAAAAACCCTCTGAGGACAAAGAGCCACTATAAACTAACAAATACATCAGGTAGTAAAATATTTTACAGGTAAGACTAATCTAAAAGACAGGAGGAAGCTTTTATTCAGTCAACGATGACATAAAAGCATCTGAAGATGACAGCTTGACATCCTCTGTATCGTCTTTCTTCATTCAAATCTAAACATGGACGCTCACTCTCCTGTCCTTCCCTCTATCATCTCCCTTTCTCCTAACCTCTCTTCACCTCTGATCTATATCAGCTTAAAGTGCACCTTACAGGTGGTAATACGCTGTTTATCAGCAGGAGCTGATGAAGCACCACACTGCCACCTGTCCTCTCACTTTAGGCCACTACCCTAATTATCAGACCAGTTGTCTTTGATCTCTTTGGGGACGAACATAATGTCACTGTGATGCGCAAATAAGCTTGTTACACAAGTTTTAAGCCTTGTTGTGCTTTGACCTCTCCATATAGTTGGCAGAAGCTGTAAACAAGGGGAAATCCTATTATCTTAGTATAAGAGATGAAACTATGGAGACCCTTCTTCCAAGGAAGAATTCTCCTAAAAGAAGATGCAAGTGGATATTTTTATAAAGCACCCAAGGAATGTAAATACTGTGCTTTATGTCAAATAAATTAAGCAGATTAAGCAATTAAAGCAGGATAGTTTTGCAAAGGGTTGAGTTTCAAAAGTGTCATTGGCAGTCTATTTCAGGGTGACATCAACAGTATAAAGTCATGATAGAAGCCTGTGGCAATACAACAGCTGCCCTCACACATTTTTCAGAGTGATTGCATTAGCCCTGAGGCTAGCAGCAAAAAAAAAAAAAAGTGAGCCTCAATAAATCATTAAAAGACTCATGGGTCTCTCTGCAGCTGAGAACAATCATCAGACATCCATGTTTACTGTTCTTCAACGTTTTTAATTTACTACATTTGTCCATCCCTGCTCCACATTTATAATTCAGGGAATGTTGATTTAAGATGACATGATGGCACAGAGGGACTAAATCGCTCTCAAACACTAAAGTGGAGATCATTTATAATAAATGTCAATTCTTCCTTTCAACTGTTGATTTGGTGACACAGATAATACAAAGCAAAGGCATCGTAGGCCGTTCACGTGTTCCTATTAGCATTAAAATCACTACAGTCCTTAAGAGCAATGAATGTACAGGAGTCCCTGGTTTAAAATCATACTGACAGAAGATACAAGGTCCAACCCTACAAACGACCAGAAAAACCACAAAACTTTTTTTTTTAGCCAATTCAAATTAATTTATAAAAACTGCATTGATGAATAAATCTGAATGAATTTGAATCTTCATAAAGGAAAAAACAAAACCATCTAAAATGTTACTGTAAACAAAAGAATTAGAATCAAACAAGAAGCTCTATGGTGTAACATCATCTGCAGGAGCGTCCAAACAGGTGGCTTTTAGAGCGCCCAGGAGGCGCGAAAGCCTGCTAATCCCAGATTAGGACTGACAAGTCGTTTCACTGGATGCCCCCATTGTAATCCCAGTTGCTTCTCTATCCTCTGACAATGAGCTTTGTTCCCTATCTGAGAAAGAGCTTTCAGAATTTCCTCAGCTTTGTTAGCATGAAATGGCTGCATTATTCACAGGCATGCTACTTTTGGTTGGTCGATAAACAACATATTTTTACTCAATTATTGACCGGCCTGAATGCATAATGTGTACAGATGGTTCTAGCAAGTCATCTGTACTCAGAACACAGGATTTAATTTCCACCCATTTTGGCTGTGTGTAACTCACATATACAGAAATGTCTAGAGGAAGAGAGATGTGTAGGAATGTAATTAAATTTTAAACACGTCACGCGTTTGTGTGACACTCTCACCCAGAAGGTTTAACAGTAAGTGCAACACAACAGTACAGCCTTTTACAATAAAACTTACCAATTATTTAAAAAGAGAAAAAACTAAATTAAACTCTAATATATTTAAAGAGCAGTTTTTACCTGCTGTTACAGCGTTACAGTTCATCCTGGTTTGTTTTAATGATAAAGCTCCATCTACTCCTGAACTCCCTGCCACTAATTCTGGACATGAGAGTCCACTAAGTGGGAGGTAATGCTGAACCAGCAGTGGAGCACCATGAAAACTTCTCCTCTCCAGGAGCAGTTGTCTTGTTTGGCGGTGGGAGGCATGTCAGTGTCCCTCGGCATGTCGAGCTGTCACAATCCAGACTAATCCTTTCCGCGGTGTGTCCCCTGGTCTTGCTGAAGCCAAACGTTATAGAGTGCACATGAGCGTGTTGAGCTGTATGTGTGTGTATTATGGGAAATGGGCTGCGTGATTTGAAACAGTTACGTGAGAATGAAAAGATATATCTGATACCGTGGACGAGCAGCCTATATTCAATAAACACATGTAGGGCAGAAATGTTGAAGGGGCAGTTCTTATACCAGCTGAGAAAGTAAATAAGTCGTGCTCTACCTTTTTCTGAAATACAAATATAAGCATGTAAAGAAAAAAAAAACATGTACAAGCACACATACGCACTGTCACAGCGTTGAGTGTAGAGAGGCGTGAGCATGTGTTACAAGGTCAGAGCCTCACTACACTGCACAAGGTATCCATTGTCCTTTACTGGCCCTCAGTGAATATACATTGTTCACAGCACACAAAGCCAAGCCATGTAGGGTGTTAATCTAGCCAATCACAGCAGCTGTTATCCGCATGGACCTAAGCCCTTGAATCAGGGCAAATATTTAAGACTCAGGTGGGATTGTTCAGTGCAACATGACATGACGTCAGGAGTGGAAAGTCTGGCGTGTGTGTATCAGGCAGTGAACCTCAGTTTCATCACAGTAGCATTTAAAACAGAAGTGACTCTATGGTACAAATGGTTTGGAGAAGATTTTACTTTTGTTTCTTCTGTTCTAGTTGACAGCTCTTTAATGAGAAACATATTCTGGCGCAGAAACAATGTGCTGCGTGGTCTGAGTCAGGTCGGAATATACAGGAGAGGAACAGATAGAGACTGAATGACAACCAAACAACTCAGCAACATTCATCACAGCACAGCTTCCACTGAAAAACCAAAATCACCACAGGCAATGACGTAGTTTTAAAAGAAACCTGGAGCTGGTAGATTATGGCTTTAAATGAACGTGTAAACATCCCCTCTCTTTCTCTCTGTTGTTGGTTGAACTGTGAGTTTAACGGTTACTCGACCAGCTGTTCCAATTTTTATCACATTAAGGATCATATCTGGACAAACGTCTCATGAGACTCACGCAAGAATTTCACAGTTGCTGGAAGGGAGCAGCGTTTTTAATAAAGCAGTGTTTCTTTTTGGCCTGGTGCTGTGCTGGACCAGGATACTCTTGTCCTCTGATTGCTCTCTCTCTCTCTTTTTCAAGCCATTTCTCTCTCCATCGCAGCACTGGGCTTACAGGCTGTAAATCACAATTAGGGGGTTCATTAGATATGGCTGATTTATTAAGACCCAGGGCTTGTCTCTGGGCCTTTCAGCTATATATTAGCTGACTACAAGATCTCATACATAGTTATGAGACATGCTGTTTACTGTATGGCATATAGGGTCACATGCCAATAGACATTAATTATTGAGTAAGACTCCATAGGTTAAATTAATAGCATCTAGATGATAAATCATTTGCATTTGTATATGTATATCTGTAGCGATGCCTGTACACAGCAGTTTTCAGTGCATATCTAAACACATATCTTTTAATAACGACAAATTGGCAGCAGCATCAAAACTGTGTCTCTATTATCAGCGAGTGATCCAGCATTTGAAAGGGAGCCAAGCATTTTGGAGCCTTATCCAAAGGCTTTAACAAACATACTCCAGAGCTGTTTGCCCTCTTCAACGCGCACACATAAATTTGGCCTGCATTCATAGCACAGTTACTCCAGTCTTAAGTGTCCCTGGCCCACATAATACCGTATTGTTTCCCCCGTAAATCAAAGTGCATTTATCGCGCTGCATATCAGCTATTGTCAACAATCGCCTGTAAACACAGGAACCAGATAAGGTGGTGCATATATCTTTCATCTCAAAAAGTAATACTGACTTAGTCTGCCACGTGCATACAAATTCACAATTTTCAGACCTGCTATTCCTGTCCTGCATGAATGACTTCAATAAATGACATTAACCAGAGAAACACACTGCAAAAACATCCTGAAACCACAATCAACAGCTTTTGATTTCCAAAACGGCCCCTCACGAACTCGGCCTGCATCCAAAATCATTTGTTTCTGTCTTTTTTCTCTCTCTTTCTCTCTCTCTTCAACATACCAGCATGCCTGCTCATCCCCTGGCACCTCATGGACCGGATCATTGAACCTCAGGGGAACTATAGAAATAGTTCTGGATTAGTTACAGCTTGAACAGGTGAGCTCCAACTTGTTCAGGCCTATTTATAGTGAGCATGAAATCCTATTGTTAAGAATAGAGGAGGGTTTACAGACACAGCGTAGATGGGAAGAAGAGATAAAGAGAGAGAAAGAGAGTCTTGGCTCAGTCAAAACGCTTCCTGTTCTTAATCTAGACACTGATCTGGTTCAAAGGAGAGATCAATTAGACCTAGAATCTAATGATATATACATTCCTGTAAAGTGACATAAAGATAAAGATCACAAAGAAAGTCTGTCTCAGGTTTGTGTATCTGAAAAGAACCTTTTAAGAACTAAGAGATACAACCTTCTCATGAGCATTTTTCAGTTTATACCATGATTTCCCTTCTACAAGATAAGAATTTTAGAGTTGGATTGACATTAAGGCAGCAACTAACAATTATTTTAATTCTTGATTAATCTCACAATTATTTTTAATTAATCATTTGGGGCCACACGAAGAGTTTAAAACCCAAAGACATTCAATTTACTGTCATAGAAGACAAAGAAAATCAGCAAATATTCACAATTGGAAGCTGGAACCTGTATATTTTTTGGCACTTTTGCTCAGATGTAACCAACTTCTTAGACACATAAATGCAACCAGCAGTTACAGTAACAGTTAAGTGTAATTAAACCTTTCAGGCATGGGCATGTATCCTCAATCACACGCTTTCCTCTGGCTGACTCCTGGTATCTGACTAATTGACGGTGACAGAGAACAAAGGAGAAGATTATGGGATTGAGTGTGTGACACACAGCCACAGGTCAGGAGGCGGTTTAGTCTCTAACTGTGATTATGGACGGGCAGGTGTCACCAGAGGACGCTGCCAGAGCCGATACCTCGACAGCCCTGCTGGGCTGCTTGTTCCAGGCCCAGTGGGTCAGGTCAGGTGGGAGTGCATGGTGCTTGTGTAACTGTGCAAAAATACAATGAGCTATAATGTAGAAGTGACATAGACTCTTTAGATGTGACGACTTCAGTCAGAGCAGGTATGTTTGATGTTTGATTCTTTAAAAGAAGAGGTTATTGCCTTACTGCCTAATTATTAATTAAAATAATTGTAATCTCTAAATTGAAACAAGGCCTTGGACCCTAAATTCATGGAAATAATTCTCATTGCAAAGCCTACTCAAAAAAGTCAGTATCTTAACAAAGTGAAAAGGTAATTCATTGTATGAGTTATGGCTCAATTGCCCACTTGTTATCTTGTGAGCTCTGAGAAACATTGTGTCATTAGTTTTAGTTGTCCAACCTCTTTATCAGCGTAGCCTCTAATTGCTCAACGGCTCGGCTGATTTTGAAGCTAACCAGGAGCGATGTCATCCCTCTGCTCTCGCTACAATGGGGCTCATTGGATTAAGTTCGAGCAGGCTTTGTTAAAAGCTGGTGCAAATCTAATCAAGGGAGAGACCTCAATTATGCTAGCATGTACTTAAACGAACAGATCACTAAAAATGGAGACACGGGGGAGGGGGCTGGCCAGTGTAGGAATGTAATCAGCAGCCATTAAGGCCAGTTAATTTTGGCTGATGGCAGCTTTAAAATGAGATGCAGGATTTTTAATGTAATGAGAATACTGTAATAATGAGGATGTGATGTTGTTAGTGTTGGTAGTAGATAGTGAGCTGTATTCAGGGTCAGTAAAACAGTGTTCACAAATGGGAAGCTGCCACAAGTCTCTCAGAAACAGGTGTTGGCATTGCAGCAGGAGTAATTGTTGCAGAGAGGGCACTTTGTGTCCTGACCTCCCCTCTTTCTACCTACACAGGCAACACTGCGTCCAAACACAAGCCATTAAAAACCCTCTGTTTTTTAATGAAGTGTTGACAGAAGCCAAACAGCTGAAAACAACCGTGTTCCAGCTCCGGCATGTTGAAGAATGTAAAAAGGTGAGGGAGCATATTGTTTGGGGAGAATAATATGCTGGATCACCGTAATCTGAGGACCAGGTGGCATCCCCCCCTGTAGTCCAGAACACAACAGCTGAAATTGACCCTGACCCCTGACCCTGGTGACCCATGACAGTTAAAACAGGAAGCAATTATCCCAAATGTCAGCAAATCTGGTGGCATTCCTCAACAAGAGGCCTGAAGCCCGAGCAGATAACACTTGTCACCAAAGAAAAGAGAGAAAAGACATGAGCACATATTCATGGAAAGACCATTAGTGTAGCCGAGTACTTGTTCAGAGTGTGTGTGCACACATGCAGACACACGCAAGCTGGATTTCTATCCAAGTTTTTTATTGCCTGTTGTGAAAGCAGAGTGGAAACTTTCCTTAGAATAACATAAATCCTTTTACACTTGGTTTTATCTATGAAGAAATTTTTAAATAGCCACTGACCTTCCAGAAATGTTGAAATATTGTTCTTCAAATTGTTGCAAAATATTACTGACAATTTCTTTCTGTGGATGTGATATCTGGCTTTGATGGAAGTGCATCAAAATTACAGATTTTCAAATTATTGTCTTCTATATTTTGTTTGGTGCTTTTTTTTTATGAAAAGCAGAAGAAAACACACACACTTGTTTACAGCCTTTCATCGTAGTAGTTTACACAAAAACACAGCTCCTCACCTACAGAGTCCAATGCCACTGTAAGAACGTACTCAACACATTTACTCTCACTTCTCTCCAACGTTTTCCCTGTTCTCCTCCAGTTTTAGCCTTGCCAATTCTCTGTGTACTACAGTTCGCTCCACTGCCAACTCCCTCATTTGGCTGTGTGTGTGTGTGTGTGTGTGTGTGTGTGTGTCATATGCTTTTTCCGAAGCACCAGCACTGAAGTTGCCAGCCATTTCTTTTCATCAGAAGGTCAATACTTCAGCAAAACAAAACAAAACAAAACTGTCATGTGAGAAGTTGGACTTATGTCCTGTTAACAGAACACTGGATGTATAGAGGGAATAGTCTCTTGTCAGGCACAGGAAGGAAACGTGTTCACTAAAGGATGTGTCCTGATCATTTGATAATCAGGTCAGTTACATTTGTCTGTACATCAATCACCATCGCACTCAGATTGAGTCATTTGAGGGAAGCAGTGACCTTACAAAAGAACACTTGCACACACTCAAAATGTGTTAGCTTGATGTTCAAAAAGAGAGTCCCATGAGAGGTTTGATGGCACCTCTTCGAAATAGTTTAAGTTAAACTTTAGGAGATACACCTTTGGTGTTGTTGAGATTTGACTCCAAAATGTCATTTAACCTCTAGAGTCGAAAGTGGGAAACAGGGATGTGCTTGCACGCCAACACTGTCCACTGTGTTTCCTCCATGCCATCCAGTGGCATATTTCATCCTAAAACTTACTGACACTAGTTATGGTGCATACCATATACATTAAGTTTCCAACTGGGGACCTTTACTGCATGTCATACCCCTCTCTCTGTCTGTCCACCGCCCAATAAAAGTGAAAATTATGCCTTTTTGAAATCGTTGGTGGTTGGAAAACAAGACCCTCAGAGCTAGTCCATAGGTCCCTCTTGGCCTTGTCTTGTTTCCATCATCAAGGCATGTGACCCACAGATGATGCTGTGGAGATGACCGGCAGCCACCAGTTGGTAACAGATCACACTGGCCGGCTTTAAGGAGGTGTGAATGTGTGGCCTCCATGTGAAGCAGGGTGTTACTGAAAAAGAGCATGTGTCCCGGAGGAAAGCCCTTTCCCTGGATAAATCAAAGGTTAAAATGTAGATTCATCTTCAAGCTGCTCTCCACCCTCACCTCCCTCCTTTCTCACTCTGCCTCCTCATCTAGCCCGTGCATTACCTCATCAGAAGAGGATCTGCCTAAAGCCACAGCGGTCACACAACAGACAAAAGCGCTCATCTCCAGGAAGCCGCTGCCGCTGCCTGTGGTTTTGGAGAGAGGAGAAGAGAGGGGAAAAAGTGACTCAGCCCCACGGCTCCTTTCTTCTCTCTGCCGACTTAGGGATAAATGGAGGGATAAAGCACAGGGGGAGATAATATTTAGAGCAGGCCCCATTTCAAGGGCAATAGAAGAGAGAAAGTGGGGTATGAGCTTGGGTGGTTTGGGAAGTAGCCACGAGGGTCGGTCTATACTGTTACTGGCAGCGGGCCTCGCACCGTGGATTTATGTGTAAGTGGGGAGGAACCGCTGCTGGCCCGGCCCTGCCTTAAAGCCTCGGCCGCTGCAGCTCCACGAGCCTCTTCAAAGCAAACCAGATGGGCTTCAGACGGGATGTTGATGAGGCATGAGTGTGCAAAACACAAACATGCATGCAAGCACAAACACAAATAAATTGATACAGACTCGGCCTGACAAACAACTAAATACATAACGCACAAACATATGTACTTGTCGCACGTGTGCTGGTGAGCTGGCACGCATGAATGAATGTGCTGACTTTAAGCGTGGCCATGGCAGATCGCTGAACTTCACCTCTCTTTTCCCACCGTTAAATAAGTTCCTTACCACAACCTTGCAAGGCATTCTGTCCACTCTAGGCCTAAGTGGACATTTCATATGTGTGGACAAATCAGATCAATTAACTAAATGCCCAAGCTCAAGAGGACATAATAGCTCACTGTTAACATAAGGTTAAGTACTGAGAAACACTAAATTTTGTTAGACACTGCCCATTAGCAGCGCTGATTCGTCTTACACTGCAACGCAGTGAAGTTCACATACAAAGCTGGAGTAAAAAGGAGCGGAGCAGAGGAGGACATTGTTTTAGGAAAGCAAACAGGTAACCTCAGTGGGTTCATTAGCTCGTTAGCTCATTAGCTTACCACAAATCATCCCAACGGCTGCTTGCTGTCTGGTCACTTTTCTAACTCTTTGCAAATGACTGTCATTACAGCGACCATGTGTAACAAGACAGCACCGCAAATAGGCCTGTCAGGACACATGAAGTAGCTGAAATCTTTTTCACTGCTACTTACAGCTGTATGTAAAACTCTGGCTTCAGCATACACTGAATATCTGAGATAAATATCTATAAATGCCATGCTAGAGCAACACGTGACCCTCTTTTCCTGACCAAGCACTAAATAGATTTTGGATGCACAAATAAAAATCTGGATCTGGTTCTCCACGCTTCGAAGGTAAACACACTGTAACCAATAAGAACCTCTTTCAAGGCAGATTTTGATGATGTCAGATCATCTAAAACATTAGTCATCGACACACGCCTGCTCTTCTGATCATTAGATATATACAGCAAGTCAAGCCCTTGATTTTGCAAATCCTCCAGCGCACAGCGCCGGCAGTCTTCCTTCCTAGAGTCCTATAAAACAAAGATGGCATAAATTGTTGCTGTCACGACAGGATCGGTGCCCTATAAAGACTGTAATTTTGTTAGGAGGGTCCACCTGTCATCTTACCGCCATGTAATTAAATTTGAAAAGAAGCAATTGCATGTTAAAAGACACAATAATGTGATTTCAAGTTTCCAGATGAACTGATGAAATTAAGGGAGTTTGATGGAATTAAAAGTGGTCCGGTTTTACCCGGTTGTGACACAATTCCTTTCTTCAAACGCAGAGCAATTAGAGTGAAAAAATATATGTGAGATCTGCATTAATTACTGTGATGTTTTCATTATTTAATAGCAGTTCAGCATAAACTACTAATCAACATCTATCATCAGAGATCCCTTATCTGCTCTAGATAAGTGTTTCCCAACTTTTTTGGCTTGTGACTCCTTAAAACAAAGTTATGTGTAATTCTCACATCTTGTCACAGTCTCATTAGACCCAGAGAGAGTGAGATTGTTAAAATTTTCAGTGGGTTAAGGGGATAAAAATATCAAGTATATCACAAAAGAAAAAATGTAAACATGTGAAGAAAGACTGAAAAAACATATATTAATCATCGCAGCTTTACTTTGTGACCCCGTATTGGCGTCCTGACCCCACCCTCTTGGATAAGAACCACAGCTATAGATTGTGATACAAGATGATTTACAGGAGCCATAAATCAAGTCTTTGAAACTGAACTCCCTGATCAACTGGCAGGACACAGATTATCACCCACAGCAAAACAATGAAGCTCATCTGTCCACCCTGCGAGCCAGCAAGAATCACAGGACACTTGTTGACCCAGCAGTGACACGGCTCAAGGGCCACTAGAGAGGGCCTTAATAAGTATTCTTAAACAGGGGGATTAGCCAGATGGTCAGATCACTCTTTTCTCCAACCACTCCCATCTGTACATTTCATGTGTCTCCTGCCTCTGCTGAAACCATCGAGATCGGCCACTGCGACCTCACCAGCTTAATTTGGGCTAGTGTTACCTACAGCACTATTTGACTCCAGATATAATCTTTATTGCTCACAGAGAGAAAGTCCATTAAAAGGCATACTGTAGGTCCCGGCGCTGAAAGGTTCCTGGAGTGATGCCTGTGAAAGTCTTTAAAAGACCCCTTTCTTCACCCAAGTGAAAGCAGCTATTGAGGGTGCACAGTGCAGAATACTAACTGGAGTGGAGGTCTGCATTTGCTGTGAAACAAATCAAAAGCGTTCTGTATGTTCCGATGGAGGGGAGAGAGGTAGTGGACATGCACAGAGTCAGCTATAGTTTTGTTAGCATGGACACACACACACACACACACTACACATGGTGCTGCTCTGCTGAAACAACCACTGGTGGAAAATGTGGCATGTTCAAACACCAGCAAGATTTGCTACATTCTGCTCTGAAGAGACAATAATGAAATAATATAATAATCTCTATGAGAACTTATCATCTGCAGTTTGGTGGAAGTAAACATCCAGAGTACCAAACAGTGGCACAAAAGCTGTTTTACAATACAACAAAATACATGTCATTTTATCAATCGATGAGGAAAACTTACAGAAATAAGAGACTTCAACTCCAACACCCTCTTCTTACTTGTGAATGACTTTAAAATTCATGAACGTCACCTGAAAAAGAGGTAAACAGAAGAAAACGATTAGATTTCTGCTGTCATTGTGTAGTAGTCATCATTACCAACAATTAAAGGGCCAGTTCTAAATGACAAAAAAAAGAATATTTTGCCTTTTATGTCAAGTGGTATCTACTGTAACAGGGACTCTGTTTGTGGAAAGTGATGGTGCACAGTATTAGGACGGAGGCAGAATCGTAAAAAAACAGAATTTTAGGTGAACCAACTCTGTAAAGGCCGAGTGTGTTGCCATACAAATCAGGAAACATCTTAATGAACACTGACTAAATTCTTCACATCACGCCAGCGTATGAAAATTTGAATTGGAAAGTGTTTCTGGAGCCCGGTGAATACACTCTCAGCCCACCTGAGGTCCCTCTGTAGTGGATGTTCGAGACAGAACAGAGGTCCTGTGTGAAGTCCACAGCAGAGCCAACAGAGGATCACTGTATTTCTCTCACAGCAGTTTCACTGCACAAACAACAGCACAGACTCAGCCACGCAAAGCCTAATAAACGACAAACAGAGTGATTCTTGTGCGTGGCTTTGAAGTCGAAAAACTGGCTGCAATCTGTCTTAATACAGTTAGTGATGCCTGATATTTTCCTGCAAAAATTTATCCCAATGAGAGCAAGAAAAAATACTCTTGTCAGGTGAACAGCTTTCCATTCCTGGGCTGCCCAGCTTAAACAGACCACTCTGACTCTGGGAGCTAACCTGGGGTCAGCCTTATTACAGTCTCACACGCACACAAGCACACACTACAAATAACCGTTTGCTAAACTGGGGTCATAGAAAACAAATAATAACATCAAAGTGGTCAAACTGCCGATGGATCGCTTTGAAGGTTCCCCCTGTTCAGGGCAGGACCGCCCCGAGAGGGCCCCAAATTGAGAAAGGATGGGATGCAGTCTTAATTGAGAGTGGGAGGCCGCTAATTAAAGAAAGAAAGAACTAAACAGGGTAAGGACAGACTTAAAGAGAGAGGCTGTGTTCACTCAGACTGGCAACAAAACATACAGAGCAGCGCTGTGCATCATGATCGCGCCTTAACGCAGCGTCTAAATTGTACAAAGAGCGCAATACAAACACGCCTTTGATTCTACAATTTGAGGCTAATTGAGAACAATGAAGAAAAAAGCCAACATTGGGCCTGTATGATCTTTTATTCATGTATTTAATCAACCAAATGATTCTCTTGGATGCATTTTTCTCTCAGGGCACAATTAGGGGCAATTCTGACCAGAACAACTCAAAGGCTTGTACACTAAGAAGTTCTTGAGATAATAATAATGATAACAAATAGTCGGCAAAAACACACTTCTGTGAAACACCCCTGCAAACATTTCTGTAAAATGCATCTTCTTTTTTCTCTCCTTTTCTGTAGAAGAAGCAGTATTGCCCGACAAAAGTTGAAAAGCCAAAGACACAAAAAGCCACCTTTTCAATCAAGTGACTGCGAGTTGGAATCCCCTGAGCACCGATCACACTCTGCAGCTCTCACTGACCCGTCTGAACACGTTCCAGATGTCTGCAGAACCAGTTATTCTGTTTCCTCTTCTTCTTAACCCCCCCACCCCTCCCCTCTTCCCTCCATTCCTCCGCTCAACATGCCTCGCCACTCATCTGCAGATGGCAGATCAGACACCTGGAGGATGCTGGGTAATCAGAGAGACAGCTGGCTGCCCAGTAGAGTAGCTGCAAGACGCACATGCTCTCACATGCACACACACACACACACACACACACACACATTCAGCATTAGACTTGCGTGCAGGCATACACACTAACACACATACATTCTGCACAAAAGCCCTTGGGTTTCTGCACATACTGACATGCAGTGAGCATACATACACACCTATATTTAAAGTGCACTTCCACTTTGGTAATATGCAGAAACCAAATGGACGTTTCAGTAGCAGGTGTAGTGCAGGGGGGCGAGGACACAATTTTAAATAATGAGATGTTTTATCAGTTACACTAACTGTGCAGGAGTGGTACCATATTGCAGTCCCTAAAGGTGTGGCAGCAGAGTTCATAAATATACAATACCTGCCCTTGTAGATTTTCAAGCTTCTACATGTGCACATTAACCCTTTGCGAGCTGTAGCTTCCATACATTCCATAGGACTTCTTTTATTTTCAAAACTGAGGCCTTGGATTTTACACCAACACTAATTCAGTTTTATCATCTTTCAACTTCATCACAATATGGCCATGTAATGCTATTGTACGCAATTCACCTTGTTTAATTGTGTGATTTTAGAATATTATGAGATATGTTTGAATAAGAAAACAGAGGAATGTCACAGACCTGAAGAGAAAAAACAAGAGGCAGTCCTCTGGAAGTGGATGGACAACATCATTGACATACTGGAACCAGTCAGCACTCAAACAGAAGCAAGCACACATCAACAGCTTCTTCTTGTTTTAGTGTTTTTTTTGTTTGTTTGTTTTCTTGTTCTCTCTTCTTTGTACACACACTCTTAAGAAAGCACATTATGTTTGTCTTTATGGGTTTTTTTTCCCATCTCACTCTCTTATTCATGATTTCCCACATGTCCAGTCTCTCTACTGCAGCTACTGCTCTTCTCATCCACCTCAGAGGGGGAGCTGACATAGGAGACCCAGGCTATAAAGCCATTTCAGGCTCCTCCTGACAACTGCAGGAAGTAACAGCTACCTTTTTGGCCCACTGTCCAACAGCTGTAAAATGGCACATGTTACCCTACCGTTGAGCCAGCAGCAAAAAAAAAAAAAAAAAAAAAGCACCTGTCTGGAAGAGAACCTTTGTGCAGCAAAACGAAAGGCCAGGAGCCACAGTTCTGGCAAAAGCAAAGCCATGGCATCATAGCCTCACAGAGAGGTAAGAGATATGGTGCACGACAAGGAGATATACTGTATTATATTCAGAGCAAGGCCTGCACCTGCACAATGAATGCACGCATTCACGCAACAAAATATGCACAGTCCCCAAATGTTGTCTTGTTGCAGCTGTCAATGCCACTTGTGCCGACGCGGACACACTGGAGTAAGAACAATGGAACTCTATGAGACAGAAGCTCTCTCAATGAGCTTAGCACCACATGGGGCTCTGTGCTGCCACTTCCATGTCTGCACCATAGGAAACAGAGTATGGTTCCAGCTAATCATATGGGCATTTAAACCAGAATGAGGTTCAGTTGACCCATAAATGATGAGCTTATAGCACAGGTTGACTCTCAGAGGACTGAAGGCTTCGTAATGTTTCTGTTATTAGTTCTCTGTTTTCACATGGAGGTTGTAGGCAAGCAGCTTCTCCCCCTGTTGTCACTGAGCTATTTTATTGCATTTCATACCTTGAAATTGTGACTGATTGGCTGTCAAACATCTGAGATCTAATGCTTTTGCTTGCAGCCCTATCTTCTAAAAAATATGTTTAATAACAAAATAATTTGCTTTACTAATACGTTTTGGAGAAAATTGCTGCTGGATTATGTTCATTGCCAATGTTTTTTTCCAAATCCTTGAAGAGTGACATCTTAAATGCCAGGGTATGTTTGAAACAAACTAGTTTGTACGACACGTTGTCCGGACATGTCTGAAGGCAAAAGTGTTTATAACTGTTCTGAGCAGCCTCACTCAAAGGCAGGGCGAAAAGCTGGCTGTCATAGAGAGGGGTGAAACACAATGATCATTCAAATGAAACAGACACACTTTCCTTAAAAGCACTGGTTGATTGATTCATACAAAAAATACTTAAAGCAGTTGCATGAAAAAAGAGAGCTTGGGAGAGAAGTTATCCTGCCTACTTTCCCAACTTCTGGCCATTCTCAGCGTAAAATGGTTGTGATTGTCGGGTTGCCAGTTTCAGAAAAATGGGAAAATTATCAGATGCAGAACCCCCAAATCTGACACCGTTTGAAGATCCAACAAGCAGTTCCTCTAAAGCATACTGACTCCTGTACAGAGGCTGGTTGGGTGCACAACTGCAGGACTTTGACAGTAGAGATGGTTTGAATCTTGTGTTCCAAGTGTGGTCATGTTTAGCTCAGCTAACACACTTGGTAAAGGTGGGGAAGGATGAATGTTTTTTGGTTATGTTGATAAAAAGCCAGTGTTGCACGTGGGTGGGCAAACTTCTACTCAGAACACCTTTAATAAGTGGAGCAAGGGAAGAGGATGTTTGCATGAGTGAAAAGCTTTTGTGTTTCCTTCACAAAAGACCTGGGTGAACATTACAGAGCCTTAAGTGACAACAAGTATTCTCTCCGAAGTCGCTGTTAACATGAAATATTGCTAAAGTAAGAGGTGGGAGGGAGGGAGAGTGATGGTAGAGGCAAGCGCCAGCACATACATCTAAACCTCGCCCCTCTGCTCGCTACCCTTAGGAGATTACATTATGGCGCTCACCATTGTCCCGCTTCTTCAAGACAAAGCCTGTTCCACTGTGCAAACAGCGCGCCTCGGAAAGATTGTAAAAACAAGAGGTGAATGTCAAAGGCAGAAGTGAATAGGATCTCTCCCTTCTTTTGTCAAGCTGGTGAGGTATGCACAAACACATTGCTGCGTGACAGAGAAGAAAGGAGGGCCTTGTTGAGGGAAGGAGCCGGAAAAAGTTGGAGCGTCTTTGCATGAAAAGGCCAATACCGTGAGAAGTCGCCTGTCTGACTCCTGGGTCTATAGAAAAACCCCTTCACAAGTATTTGGATGAAAGACCCCCAAAACACACAGAAGACATTACGCTAAAGGCGAAACACAAGGAACAGAATGATGACCTGTGGCTGCAAAGGGAAGCGTTTTCTGGGATATAGAGAATAAAAACTTTTTTGTATGGAGCAAAAAAAAAAGATACCAATAGTAAAAAATAATATATTCATCAAGAAAGTAAATTTTCTTCATTTGCTGCAAAGTGATATCAGATGTATGAGCACCAGCCAACCGCTGCTAAGCTTTCACTGTCCCAGCCTGAAGTCAACCTTGTCACGACCCAAACAAGGCTTTAACTGTCAGGGGCAATTAATGAGGGCGACCTCAGCTCCCTCTAATTTACAAGGCCAGCGCCAGCCTGTAATTAATTGCTGCGTGCATAAATGTAAATGAGTCCACTGGGGAAGCAGAGTGAGGAAAAAAACGGCTGTCAGGCCAATATTCCAGCAGGGAGCAATCTGCGAGAGAGGGAAATGATTTAGAGGACAGCGCACAAATCTGCTGCTCTGTAAAACACGGAGAAGCCGAATGTGAGGGGAGGCTTGTTGAGGTGGAGGAGGTAGTTGTCAGAAATGGCTTTAAAAAACGAATAGAAAAACTGTGGTGGCAATAAATATCAACTGTTTTATTTCAATCTTCTCCTCCCCCGTATGTCTACAATTTGTATTCATACGAGAAATCAAACATACAGTTTATCTCCTCTGCCAGAGCCAGGCTCCCCCTCCCCACACTGCTCTTACTTGTTGCACTGTGGTGACATGTTTTTCTAAAGAATTAATGTGCATATTTCATTTTATAGAAACCTTTAGCATGATGTAGACATTTATTAAGGATCAAGACATTTTCCTTTACTTAATTTTTCCACTGTTTTTTTTCACAGCTGAAACCGACCTCTTGCCTGCTAGACGTCTGTGAGATTCAGTCTGAGAGAGTGATTACATGGCTAACACTTATTGATCTGATATCCACTAAGCTGCATTTTTCAGTCCTTGGCGTTTTATGATGCTACTCACATTTTATGGTCCATCTCAATTTGGAGTTGGTTATCGTGGAAGCTCATTATTTTAAATCTTAAATAATCCAGGGAAAATTGATGGATTAACATATGTACACATTTGCAGCTGAAAATGTCCTAATTCTACCTTGTGGGCTGCAGAAGAAGCTCTGCAGGTGGAACTGGGCACTTTGGCAGATTAGATAAGTCAAGTAGTGACTTGTACGTTATAGAGAAATTAATCTGGAATGTTCTGACTTGATATGCGTGATATGTCAGACAAGTCTCTTAAGACATAGTTCTTTTCAAACATAAGTGCTTGGGTTATGTCAAATTGGACAGATGTTTTGTTCTCTTCAGGTGGATACACACCATGACTCCTTCCATCATCACCATCATTATCTCCACGAGCAAAAGACATGGAGCTGCACGATGACAAAACATGCAGAAAATCAAAGAGAGGCAGGCACATGAAATATGTAATCATTTGTGGCAGCTACAATAGCCGCTCTAATTCATAAATCTCCTGCACAAAAGGCCACCACTTAACTCCCTTTGTGTGCACCACGAAGAAACAGGCACAGAAACCATTGTCCATTGAAACCTGCACAAATGTGAGGAAAACACACGTGAAATCCGCAATGTATGGCTCAAAGTAGTGACACTTACAGACACACACAATGCACGCACGCACACATCAGGCCCCACAGCAGCCACAATAGCTTCTTTATGACATAAGCTCCTTTTCACTACAGTGCTTTAGAAAAGGCAAATGAGATTTTTCCTATAGCAGGCCTCCAGCAATAACAATTGACATCACAGGCCAGCCTACGTATGTTTCCCATATTAAACAGGGAGACACAGTGTAAGCTCCTTGAGAATGAGACTAAACAGCTTGCTGAGGCAGCGATTTCCTCCCCTGCAATGACAGGCCCTCCAACAGGGAACCATCATCTTGAAGCGCCATTTTACTTGGTTACACATCGGCTGCAAGCCAAGACAAATTAGCTACCTCTGACAATGCAGCGGTACAGTTGCTCTGATTGGTTATTTACAGCGTAGTCTCCTCTCAGACTGAACAGCAAAACAAAGTTTGCTCCCAAAACCTGTGGCAAAGCACATCAGGTGGGTCCCATGAGGTGGCTGTAAGTCTCCACAGTGCTGCTATCATTAAGTGTATCTTATGTGTTCTGGTGTGTGAAACCTTCTGGCACAAATGTCAACAGGCCACGATGCCGCCGTCCATCCCACCATCTAAAGTGTGTTGGATTACGTGGCGGAAACCTGAGGTCTGAGCCCAGTCAGCTCGATACCCAAGCCAGCGCCACTCCTCTGCACACCCCGTCATCACTGAATACCACACTTCATGCTTCTGCTAATCCAACAACGTGTACGTACGAATAGACATGAGCCAAGAGTGTGTTGTGCTTTCCCAGGCGATATACATATAGACCTGGGAACTTTACGACACAAGGAATGAACCTGATGAGTGCATCTCATGAAGACCGGCTGCTTTCAGAGCAGTCGTCAAGCGGTGTATTTCTATTCTGAGCAACAAAGTCGATGCTCAGCCTCCCTCATTCTCTCTCTTTCTCTTTTTTCCACTGTTGCCTCTATCACTCCACTGTGAGCCCAAACACTCACCACCATCTCATGATGACAACGATTAAAGACTTCTTTGGGGCCTGGAAACCATGGAAACGCCCTGCGTAGACAAGCTGGCCAGCGACCAATTGGATTTGGTCTTTGGCTTGGTGGGTGGGACCACGTTGTGCTGGCCCTCACTACTTCACCACAGGGTCATTTCAGAGGCCTCGCACCCCGAACCCCCCGCTGCCACGCCCCATTACTCCAAACCACTACGAGTGGTAAAGTGAAGGTTAGCCTGCCTGCTTTTAGACGAGGGTGACACCTCTATAGATGGGAGGAGCAGGACTATAAAAGCAATGTAAACACGAGCTGAGAGTACAATCACACCAGGTTTGTTTGCAGTTTTTTTTTTTTCAAACTGTAAAGTGATAATTCATCTAGTTCACTGTGTTTAGCCAGGCAAGAACAAAATCATTTTAAACATAGATGGACAGCTGAAGGGACACTCCACCAACTTTACACATCAAGATCAGTTTGCTAATGATGTCAAGTCTGAGAAAATATGTGGATATTTACCAAGATCTAATGAAGAGATGCCATTGAGTTGCACTAGAAATTTTGGTGCTTTACCTAAACTAGAGACTCAAAGTCAGGATATTGGAGCTACTGTTGCTCCAATTTGGATGATTTGTTTTGAAACCTTTTCATCAGAAGTCAATTTCATAGAAGTGCAACACTTTTTTCCATTATACTCTTCTCACATTCAAATAAAATATACTTGTATCCCAGAAAATTGTCATTGTGAAGGTTACAGACCCTCTTTTTCCAATTCCTCATATCTTCCAATTACAATCTAACCTTCTTCACACAATGCACTGATATCAGCCTGTTTATGACTGAACAGTATGAAATTAAATGAGTCACGTACTGTACAAAAGAAAGAAAAGTGAATTCCCTTTTTGTGGTTTGGAACGCAGAGAGCAATCTAGGTGTGACTGCTCTGTTATGAAATGTGTTTGTGTATGCCTTAGAGCACGTGTGTGCACTTGTGTACTGTACGCATGTGTGTGCGCACTATGCAGGGCAAAGCACAAATGCACAGTGGTGTGTGGTTCTGATTTGTCAGTCTGAGCAGTGTTTACCACTTTCAGTGACTCCCTCAAAACGGTCTCGGAGATGCTCATGAGAACAGCACAGGAGACCTCTCCTCACCACAAACATCTCAGCAAATTTCCTTTTTCTTTTCTGTCCTCAGATACTCAAATTTATGGTGGGAGCTCAGAGGGAAACATGCAGTGTTGTTCTGCAATGGATCTGGAAACAACTTGTATTAAAAATCTTTGTCAACATCAGATAAAGTGAGAAATGGCAATCATGTTCACTGGCATAGCATCTGAAAGTGATCCGTGCAACAACAGTATCAACAATAGACCTTCATCAAAAACCAGTGCGAATAATTGTTTTGTTTGTTTTACTCTGCAGGGAGTGCCAGACGGATGGGGTTTATGTGTTGTGACAATTCAGAAAGAGTCAGCTAGGCTGTCAATCACACAAAAGATGTGTAACTGTATCTTAAAACACTTTCATTAGATTGTATAAACTTTCTGGCACTGGTATTGTCTTATACATCAAACCCCACCCATCTGGTCCTTGGGCAGGATAAAACAAACCAAGAGATGTTTGCTAATGACACTTTCCCATATTGACTCATTGTATGATATTAAGCACAGTGCAGGCTGATATTGAAGTTCATCTTAGGGTATTTATCTAGAACATTTTGTTGATGACAGAATCAATTAATGTCTCAAATGTTTACAGAGCGTCTCTGTGGAGTAAGGAGCAAAACCCTCCAAACACACCACCAGAATGGTGATTTGCTCAAACCATAGAAGATATCTTCCCTATCCCAAACCCAGAAATCAAAGAAACATAACCTCAAGGGCTCCACAAAAAAACAGTGCTCAGGAAAAACAAAAACATCTTTCTGAATTAAGGCTGTTGAACAGCTCTGAACTGTGGTGTTAATGAATGACACTCATCCTTCATAAAAAGTTCCCAAACAACACAACTTTGTAGACAAGCATCATGTCTGCAACCCTGAAAAACAGTAACACAAATACTTCAAGCTGAGACAATGGCTCACAGACAGACACAAAACTGTCTTTTTCTTTTTTTGTCTTATAAGTCTCATGTCAGAATGAAATAAGCAGTGCTTCAGCCAGAAGAATTGTGTTATTTGTGTTGTGTTATTTGTTTTACGTGTTATGTTATTTGATATGAACTACACTGAGAGAATCTTTGGTTTACTGAAACAAAAGGCTGTTTTTTTCAGTCCTTATTTGACACTAAAATGAAGGTGGCTACTGCAGATGTTTAGGATTTCAGGCTGAGGTGTAAGTTGTAACTATCACTCTAAGATTATCTGTTAAGGCAGTTTGGATATGTTAGTGCAAGCCAGAGGGAAAGAAGGAAGGAAGGCACTCTGACAGAGACAGTGGAAGGAGGAGGAGAGACTGAAACCCTAAAAGCTCCTGGACATGCAGACATGCTCGCATGTGATTTCCCTTTTCTGTAAAATCATCAGGAGCAATGTAATTGCCAAAGCATCTGCTGCTGCTGCAGTCCAAGGCCACAACTACTGACTGACAGATAAAGAGCCACAGGAGCACCAGTGTCGGTCACCTGGTCACCCTATAGTCCTGTTAGAAATACCAAATGTCTGTAATCTGACTGGATGAACCAAAGAGACTGACCGCAGTATTTAATCCTGTAATTTATGTCCACAAATTAACAGAGAATCAACTGTGGTGGACATTTCTTTCAAGTGTATTTTTGGCGGCTGTGTCTGGCAAAACCTTGATGTCCATCAAGTACAACAAAGTCTGAATTATGTCTTTTTACAATCATTTGGCCTCTTTAAACTGAAACAATAAAGTTACAATGATGAGATTTCCATGACCAAGCAGCAATGAATAATAACTTGTGAGACTAATGTATTTTGCATGCAACATCGGAGAATCTAAAGATTTTGTTTTTTCAAAAGCAATATGTTTCTTTAGGAAAAATAATTACACAAAGATCAACATTAGATCAAGAGAACTTATCCTGTAAATTACTTAATTCACTTTCTGTTTTAATTTTACAAAAGAAAATGACTTATTGAACTAATTAACTTTATTTAATTAATTGTGTATCATATATCACAGATATAAATAACAGGATATGGATGTGTAACCTCATTGTTAAACCTTTTCTCCACTCCGATCTATGCACAGACTGACCCCTGTGTAACTGGGTTCAGTTTCACAAAGCATCTTCAGAAGATTTTTGGTTTTGTTAAAGTAATTTAATTCCATATGCTACCGTGCCTTTTTTGTCCCTTACACTATAAAGTGATCCACACTGGGATGCTTTATTGGACAGTTTAGTGCAGTTCCTCAGCACAATAAGATCAGTGTGCAAATGTTTGCTGAGCGCTTCAAATGCTGGAGCGGAGCAGCAAGTACAACAACAAGAAAAGTAAAGCATGAGCCATTTTGCTGCTCATCATTTAGTTTTTCATCACAAGTGATGAATGAATGACTCTCAACAGCGCAGACAAACGGCAGCTCTCTGTGATGTGTCGACGGAGAGGGTGATGGTGAGTTTTTTCCACTTGAGGGAAAAAAAGTGAGAGAGCCGAGAGAGCAATATGCCAAGTTGTTTACAAATCACAAAACAAACTGGAAAACTGAAAAAAGTAACATTGCAGACAGCAGTCATTCCAGATAATCATACAATATGAAACAAATTAAGTGGTTGAAGTTTAATATGGATTCAAGCCAACCCCTGTTATTTTTCTCTCTATCCAGGATGCTAGGTTTGTCACTGGATTAACAGTGCAGCAGTCATTTGTCAAAGGCTCTTGTGTAAACCATGTATTTATAAATCTTAGTCAGTCCTTTGCAGGTACATAATAGTTACTGTTAATATAGGCAGTGACACACACCCTGATGCATAAAGAAAGAAAAGTCAGAGAAAGAAAGGAGCTGAGGAAGATGAACTCAATGAACTTGAGCTGCATCAAGACGCCCAAAAATTAGGAGCTGCTACGAACATGACAAGGACACACCCCGATGCTGTATGTACTGATGCAGAACGCAGAGGATGGAGGGGTGAGTGTGTATGTTTGTGTGGAAGGGCTGCTGTTGCCGGTGTGTCAGGTAAGCTCTCGTCCTGGGCTTTGTCATTGTACGGTGGGGAGCAGGTGGTGGAGAATCAGCGGCAGAAAAGAAAGGTTACCCCGACCATTGAAAGAGAGGAGAGAGGAGAATGAACATGGTGTCTTGTTATTCTCCGCTCTGGGGAAAAATGAGGAAGCTGTTTCCAAGGTTATGTGGTGGTGGAGAACAGGGGAGAGATCCACAGAGCAACGCCCACCCAGTGGGGCACGCACACACACACACAGAGAGAGAGAGAGAGAGAGAGAGAGAATCACGAACATACATACATGCAGGCAGGATGGCCACCCAGTGTAGACACACAGGACAAGAACACACAACAAGATACACACAAATATGCTTTTGTATTACACGCCTAACTGTGCAGAAAGACATACATGCATACACACAGGTAGGCCCATGCACACACACACACACACACACACACACGTTTAATGCACATGACATGAGCACACAGAGGAACATTTGACAGGCTTGTTTATGTCCACAATCACAAAAACACAAAAGATACAAAATGCCACAAATACACACACACACGCACACATACTGTACATATGCACACCTAAGCTTGCATTGTGGTTGAGAAACTTATGGGCATCTGCCAGCGTGCCTCAAGTGCTCATTCTCCCGGGCCTCAACCTTTCTTTTTCAGCAGCAAGACTGCAATTTGGGTGTGCCGTTGGGCCCAAGATAAGTATAGGCTGACTAATATGCACTTAGGACCCAGGGAGAAATACTTAGGGCTAAATGTTTAATTTGTGTTTGTACAACACATGTCCAATTTGGGGGCTGGTGTCTTTTTCAAAGAGCCCGACAACAAATAATTAGGACTCTCCGGATCAGCCACAGGCTTAAAATGGTGGAGCAACGGTTTTCTGATGAAGGTGAATGACAATCTTCAAAAAAACAACATGTGGAAACATTTAAATCTACAACACCACAGTCAGAGGGAAGATAGCTCAATAAACAGAGAAAATAAAATAACAGTATTGCTAAGGGAGGTTTGAACACCATGATGCATCCTAAAACTGAAATTAAATACAGTTGCATATGCAGATCAAGCTGTTCTGGATATTTGATAAATGTTAAACTCACACTCACAGTCTTAAAATTCAGATCATCTCCTCCTCCTCCTCTTCTATTCAATCTCTCTCTTCTTCTCTCAGCTGTCAAATCCTTTAATCTTTCCAATTTGTACCCCCTTTCTGCCACTAAATAGTCCCTCTGCGTCACACCAGAGGAAAGGGCCTCGCAGGGTCTAAGAAATATATGTGGCATATTAGAATAACGTGTGAGCGATGGCTAGATTTCCAAGAATGAGAATTAGATCCTGAGGTTGGCCTTGCATTACATTAACACCAGCGTGCACATTTTCAGGGCTTAATGTTGGAAGCAAAGAAAGAGAAATATCTTTCAGTGGAATTTATTGTTTAAAATAATGTTTTGTGGTGATTATTAATGTCAGATAAACTAGTGTTGATGCTGGAAAAGAACATAAAGTGTGTGAGAGAGAAAATAGATTTGCCAATATCAAATCAGAAAATCGCACAAAAAATAAAATGATAACCTGTAAAGCTGCATTTTATTCTAACTAAAGAATAGAATTAATGAGATTTAAATACACAAAGCTGTTTCACATTATTTCAGTCTTGTATTCTAATTTCTATTTTATTACAGGTGGCGATTAATTCTTATTTGCTCCAGATCTGAGTGGCACTTTACGCACGGTTCGTGATTTCATGTAGCTGCTGACAGAGTCCTAATGGACCACACAGTGACCGGCCGCTGTGCTCAGGCTTGTCCGCCTGTTGTCAGCGCGGATCCCCACAGAAGACATGAAAAAAAAAAAGAAAAAAGAAAAAGGCTGCAGGTCTCCCTCAGACAGCGGAGAGAGAGCGCAGCCATGCAGCCCGGGACAATGTGCTGAATTGGCAGCCTATATATAAGTCTGCCATTTGGACACTCTAATGCCACTTTACCTTATGAGGGAACTTCAACCCGCAGCACCTGCTCAAAACAAAATGCCATAGGAGATCAACTTCAGCGACCCCCCCACCCCCCCTTGCTCGGATTGTTTTTCAGACAGACACTCTCACTTACAAGAGAGAGAGGGGGGGCGGTGGTCTATAAATTGTTCTGCCACAGTCCAAACAATTAAACAACTTGTTGGAAATTGTGATTTACTGCGTAGGCCGGTATGTGCAGGTCCAAACTGGCAAGTGGAGGATCTGTCAAGCCGGGCAATTATAACTCTGAATAGAGGAGTGATTTGATGTGCAAACAAAAAATGGTGATGCGTAAAACAATTAGCCTACAGCTGATGCTGGGAAATTGCGCACTTTCGCCAAACTCAAAAATAAATAAATAAATAAATAAATAAAAGAAAGGAAAGGAAAAGAAAAGAAAGCAAAGTGAGTGAGATGTGATGGTTTTATTTTGTTCAAAATATCCACAACTCAGTGAAACAATTATCAGGACTTTGCGTTTCCTGTTAAGCGGTTTTCAAACTCATTTTTATACGCGTGTGATCTCGCTCTCTCTCTCGCTCTGTCTCTCTAAAAGCTCCTTATCTGCAGGCGAGCAGTGGCTTATCTTGGAGGTGTAGTGTGGCTCTAAATGCGGGGAACACCCTCAAATGACTCTATCAGTCTTTTCCAGGCCGTTGTCGTGCGCTCTGTCCTCCCGTACCCCCTGTCACATCCTCACCGTGAACCCGGGGCAAACCGATTGTCCGAGGCTGCAGACTCTCCAGCCCCGGGGTAAGACTCTGCCCCTGCATGCACGACTCCAGTTCACACACACCCGCAATTAACTTCATACACAACCATCTCTGTCACTCTATCAGGCTGCGTAGCTGACAAGTGAAACTGACACCTTTCATCGTCCAGAAAGTTAAGAGGCACGGTCCAAACTTTCTTCTTAACGATGTAACATAAAGAAAGGCAACGATCGCACTGAAAATCATGTAGGAGGGAAAAAGGAAAAACTTACAGACTAATTTCTCAACTCTCCCGCCGTGCTGGGACACTGTCCTGTTTCCCCCGGTATTGTCTCCCAGTGGATCCGCGTTAAGACTCAGAGTCTATTTTAACATATGACTCACGCATTCTTCTAGGGTCAGTCGCCGTGACCTCCGGGGGGGAAAGTTAACTTGGGCCCTAAAGACGTCCCTCTTCCTCCCGCTCTTCTCCTCTCTGTAGTCTATTTCTCTCTCTATTGTATTCCGGTTCACGCGGTGCGAAACACAGGGTCACCACAGATTCGCTTGAAATGTGCGTCTCTGGAGGTGCAGCGGAGCCGGGGACGCGCACGAGGACCAGAGAGGTCCGGCAAAGCGCGAGGCATTCACGATTGCGGACAGAAGGCTACCGCTGTGTGGCCGAAGAGGAAACTACTGAGAAATCATCCCACAGACTCCAGCAGGTCTGAATGGGATGACTGCAGAAACCCTCTGATTACTTAAAAATACTTTCTGATTAAGATTCTTTAAAATCAAAGTTCAGTGGCTCTCGGGAAGTTTTTAATTTACTACACCAGCTTGGTCATTTAATACAAAGCTCATCTGCATACAGAGCTTCAGAGACTCTTTCTAAATGTCTCTTAATGGGTTCTGAGGCTACTGAACCATTTTCTGGTGCTACAGAGCCGCTGAACCACTTCTGTTAATAGCGCGTGACAGGGATGCAGTGGAGGATGAACCCCGTTAAACTCAAGTTTATCCTCTTCTTTTCTTACGCAATATAACTGCATCTTTTATGGCTGAAATTAACCTTGAATACCTTTAATTTGGAGCACATAGTTTAAAAGCTCAAACTGGGAAAAGGAGATGGAAATTCATTAGTTAAGACATGTTTGGAAGTCAGATTTGTGTGGTTTGCAGGGTCACAGATTTTATTTTTAGCCCTGAGATAAGTCTCAGAGGAAAGTAGTGCAAAATCACAACTTTTTGCAAAGTTTTTTTAAAATAAATATGTTGCACAGTTTGTGTGTGCTTATTATAAACTTAATATTGGTTATTATGAGACAGAATAACCAATATTTCTAATACTTTTAACTGTGTCATACAGTACAACTAATATACAGACTTATTAAAAATAAGTTATTACATGGTTTTATTGCAAACTTACTTTTATGATTTTTTTGTGACATTGTCTTGTTTGAAGTCAGTTGTGACATTAATAAATTACAGAATATTTTAGTTATTATGTAATAAATACGCTACAGAACTTTTCTGATTTTGAGTTAGTTTTTGCAGGTCGTGTAGGGTCGACCGAGTCTAATCACAGCCCAACCGCAGGTTTAAAGACACTGATGCAGCCTGAAATCTGCTGCTGTCATCGCTGTTTGTTGTGAAGCAGAGATAACCGGAGTGCGCACCGACTTTCAAAACAAGCAGCCCACAGGACGTGCCGGGTGACGGTCCCGGTGCTGCCCACACTGATGCAACAGGACGTTTCTTACCTGGATCCACTGATTCGACACCTCGCTGCGTCTTCCCTCTTGTAAACTTGCAGATTATTCGATGCGATGACGAACGGAGTTTCAGCGCTGAGACCAAAACGAGAGGAGTCAGTTCAAACAGCCTTCAAATCCCGTGCGTAAAGTCACCATCGCTGGAGCGTGTCAGGGACTTTGGTAACTCCTCTGTTTGCGCTCTGCCGAGGATCAGAAAGTAAAAGAGAACACTTCGGCGTCGTTGTCAGAAGAGAGTCTGAGCCCGAGGAGCTGTCATTTGGAGGATTTTCCCAAAAAAAGTATTTTAAGTTACTTCCCGTCCAGCACTATGTGGAGGTTAAGTGAGAGTGCGGGGCAGTGTCGGGTAAAGAGGCAGAGGCAGGATAACCCCTCCTCTCTCTCTCTCGCTCTCTCTCTCTTGCTCTTGCTCTCTCTCTCTCTCTCTCTCTTTATTTATCTGTCTCTGTCTGAGTCACTTTCTTTGTGCATTGTTCATTAAAATATAACACAGGTTATACGTTTCCTTTCTCTCCTCTGAACTTCATCTGAACTTTTCTCTTCACCTCTGTCTCTCCCTCTTTTCTCTGTAGGTGCATGTAGTTAATGCGCGCGTGTTCTGGTCACCTGCTCTTGGTCAGCAGTTTAGAAAGAGTACAAATAATAGAAATTGTTGCTTTTATTTCTTTTGTTTAACTGTGGGTACATTTTTCTTACAAAGTTTTTTGTATGGGTCAGAAATCAAACAAACTGAAAAACACAAATATTTATAATGTAAGTAAATTATTCTTTTATACTGACTTTAAAAATGTCTGCGGACTGTTTTTACATAAATGTATATCAAAAGTTTTCTTTGTGTTAATATTTTGCATATGTAATTAGGATATTTCTCACCGGTGTTGGTTTGTCATTAAAACATTTTCAAAGTCTAATTGAGACTGAAATTTGAAATCAAGTCTGTAATTAAAAATAAATCGCCTTCTCTTGTCGATAATTTCCTCTCCCAGCCTAGCTGATATTTTAAAGTCTCGAAAGTGTGATTATTCTTCATTTTGCTCAAGAAAAAAAAGATTTTATGGAAATAATTACAGGAAAATATCTGGGTTCAGTTTGGTTAATTAGACAAAACATGTTAAGCTAATCAAAAAGGACCTTAAGCGCAAAAGCAAACTCTTCTCGTTTAATGTGTCGATTATTGTGTAGCACAAATTGAGTTTTAGCGTCCTGTCAGAGGTGTGAGCTCCTCTGGGCTCTGTCCTTATTACATTTACTCTTACGCCACCTTTTGGCGGTTTTAATGCAAGTCATCCAGTCAAGAGTTCATTTTACACTGTATCACCCCACAAAGTGAAGGCTGGGAAGCTGATATCTAAATGGTTAAATGTTATATATATAACATATATAAATATATAACATATATAACATTTAACCATCTAGATATCAGCTTCCCAACCTTCAGCAGTATAAATATATACTAACACTATTTCTATGTAATTATGCATGGATTGCTTGAAGTAGCCTACCTGTCCCTTCATACGTCTGATGGTCTCTGACGTCGAATAGAGTGGCGCAGAAATGACTCCTAAAACCCGGAAGTAAGCTAGCATTGTAGCACCTCGCCCCAAAATCAAAGTGGTTTTGGTTTAATGCCTGAAATAAGGTCTGTGGTTAACGCAAGCTCGAGACATTTTCACGTTTTGTTCTACGACATTAAATTCACTACTTGGGTTTTTTTTTTTAAAGCATTTGCGTGTTATAAAAAAAGGTTGCTAAGTGGCTAAATGAGACTACAGATGTTGTCATAAACCGCATATGAAAACCGATCTACTCACCAGTCCGCCTTTACAGCCTCGTTGTGTTAATATTCACGCTTTTACAAACTATTACTAACTTTCTAAGAGGAAATGCATCTGTAGAGAAGGTTAACACGCTAAATTAAATTACAAGGCGGATACGACTGTGGTATAGTTTGTTGGCTTTTACGCTTGACGGTTGCATTTAGGCTTCACAAATCATAACAGAGGTGTTCGTTTGTGAAGATTGTCTTTCTGAACAAAACGTGTAAGTATCACAAACTTTTGTTGGTCACGCAGCTTATTTTCTGCAATAATGCAAAAACCAATGAAAAAATCGCATTGGCTTTTCTATGATACTAACTTCCGGGTTGGCCTACAAAATACGTCATCCGTGCGCCACTTTTTAAAAAATATATATATATATATATTTTACTGTGTAGGTCTCGCTGTTGCAATATTTTGCCTGGCCTAAATCAGTTCAGTACACCCCTACTTTCATTCAGTTTGCTGTTATTTGCAGTGTTATCAGTTAATTACACCTAAATATTGTAGTGTAATAACAACAGTTCTGCTATAGTCCGTACCTTCATGAAGGTTATGATGCTCAGTTTTTGCCCTCCTTGATATGGATGGCGTGGACAAAATAATAGAAACACCTGTGACAAAAAAGCAGCACCACAAACTGCAGCCTCCAAAATGATCACATAGTTGGAGGTTGCGGTGGGGCTGTAACGTAGCCCGCCAGTGCGTGGCAGTAGAGAGTCGATATAACCGTCTGCAGCACAAGCGAAGAAGAATACGAAGGAAGTGACGACACGGACGAGTGTTGACAAATCCAGCTAGCCTGTGCTAGTTGGGTGGCATGATATTTTACTGACATTTTACTAAAGTTTTCGTCCATAATGAGTTCTCCAGTGGACAGACATGGAACAAAACGACCTGCATCTCCAAGTGAAGTGAGTAAAGTAATAAAAACTGAGCACAATTTGTAGACGGAAGCTTTAAATCAGTTAGATGATGCTAGCGTCATGTTAGCCTGTTTGCTAACGTTAGAGCAATATCTTGAAACCAGAACACGTTTCTTGTCTGGTCCTGGACAAAGTTTACTCGCTTTTATAGTTTGATCTGAAACGTTCTTGCGTAAAACAAGATACACTTTATCTAATTTTGTAACAAATCGGTTTAAGACAGAACGATAACAGGTTTTTCTAATCGAGGTGTTCTATTCAGTAAGGAATAATGGCTGGAAATCACGCAATAATTTCCTTTTACTTTACCCATAGCGTTGGATTCTCAATTGTAAATAACAGCATTAAGATGCCCTGACCACCAGTACGAAAAATATTTATATGCTTCAGACTCTGATTGGGCTAATGCCTAAAATACAGTATATTCAAAATAAGACTGTAGGAGCCATTTAAATGCATTATTTTCTTCGACTGCTAGGCGAAGTATAGGTGTTCTTTGTGTTTAAAGAGGTCTGCAAGTCTTGAAGGTCTACACCAGGTGTATTAGTTAGAGCAAGGGAGTTCAGTTTGAGCACAACCAGTGAATATACTGAGGACAGGAATACTGTTGTAAAGATTAAATCATCCTTAATGTTGTGTTGAATGAGTCCCATAACCCCTCAGAGTTTATCATCAACTTGTCAAACCTACAGTACAGTACTTCCAAGGCCAAGTGTATTGGAATAACCTAATTACACGATTACATTTAGCAGCCATTTGGAGCTCTCAGCAGAATGTACTGCTCCATCTTCTACCTATTTATTTTAGTGAAGTTTTTTTTAAAACGATATTTGTTTTTTTTATTTTTTGTTAGCAAGGTGTTTTGGGTACATATTCTTTGTGCACAGGCTGCTTACGTCACGTAATGTGAATCACATAATGTGGTTCTAAATAGCCACTTAACCCTACATATATTTGACAGTTCCACATATGTATTGTATCATTTTTACAATTTAAGAGTTTTTTGTAAACTTTTAAATGAGTGTCATCAGAGGGTAATGGAACAGCTAGCCCTGTTGATTAGAAACAGTTTCTACTGTATTGTAAATATGTAATGTAAAATAACTGTACTTAATCTAATGACAGGAGCATTATGTTTTTAGTGCAATTCTGCTCTTATTGAACAAACAAGTCTTTAAGATAATAATGTTTTGCCTTGGCAGGATGGGTCTACTCAGTGGGCCTCAGCTGATCTGGGAAGTGATGAGAGGAAACAGAAGTTCTTACGGTTGATGGGTGCTGGCAAGGTTTGTTTTGTGTCATGTAGATCACTTTACATTCAGTTCAGTTTACTGTAGACCTGTAGTCCATAGCAAGAAATAAAAAAAATCTTTATGTAGTTTGTCACTGTCACTACAACCTTTGGAGAAGTTGTGATAATTGATTTAAAATATGATCATTTCCGTTCTCCAGAAAGAACACACGGGACGTCTTGTCATTGGTGACCACAAGTCAACATCCCACTTCCGTAGTGGTAAGCTTCATTGTTTAGCATTTGTAAAAAGTTTGTATTTGTTCTGCTCATGTAAGAAATGTCCAAACTACTGTCCCATGCCACTTACCCATGGTGCCTTGTCCTTATGCCCCATGCAATTAACCCCACTTTCCCACTACACATCCGCCGCACAGATCTATCCATGCATGGATAGGCCTGTAATGGCTGGGTGTGCTTGCTGTGACTGGTGTCTCCTCTACAGGACAGGAAGAGAAGAAGATCAGTGAGCAGCTGGAGATACAGTACCAGCAGGGCATGGATGGGAAACTGTCAGGCCGGAACCGGAGACACTGTGGCCTGGGCTTCAGTGAGGTGAGGACTCTCTCAGACCCAGAAGAGAGGGCATAGGTGAAATGTGTGGAATATGGCTGCTTCAGTTGGTTGGTTTGTTTTATTATGTGACTTTCAGTGATGGAAGAAGTATTCAGATTCTTCACATAAGTAAAAGTACCTTACGATAACACAAACAACGATCAAAGCAAGATTTTACGTATTCCTTCAGCAACTGTTCTGCTTGATAAAATTGCTTCATTTGTCAATGGAGTCTGGGAGTGATATATAGCAGATTTTTGTCTCTATCTAGTACTTACTCCCAAAAACATGGGAATATAAGATACAGGCAAGCAGATGCTTCTAGATGACCTTAAAGTTTGAGTATTTTCATATAGTACAAGACAGTAACAGATGGCAGACTGTGCAACATCTTAGTTTTCTTTTTGTCTTGACCATAAGAAGTTTGCTAAAGAGGCAAGTCACTCCTTGTCTTTTGTATTGTCTTTCCTGTGTCAAATTATGTGTGCAGAGCAGGGTGTGACTGCCAAAGAGCATACATAAGCTGTCATTGTTCCTTATGTAAGTAAATAAAAAGGTAAACATCTGCCAACACTGAACAATTTTCAAGTATGTTGCCTTTTAATTTCAGTCGTTCATCAAGGAAATTATCAGATCCAGATCCAGCAGGATCACTACCAAAATGTTTTTGCCTCTGTTTGTTCTTTGTTTTTGTACACAGATATTTCAGACAAACAAAAAAATCTTCATCTTTAAACACTCTTTTTGTTTTTCTGTTTATTCCCAGCCTGAGCCACAGCTGCCGTTGATTCCCACCCCACCAGGGGACAGTCAGACAAAAGAAACTGAGCCAGAGAAGTCAACCAGTGAAAAAGAACCGACAGATGCCCAGGAGGAAGTCTGCGAGCCCATCTCTAAGGAACAGACCTCAGACCAGGCCCAGCCCAGCTCTGATGGCGGGAGCGAAGAACGGAAACACAATTACAAAATGGCTTTTGTGAAGTCCACGTAGGGCTGACGGGGCGGGCATGGAGAAATTTGTTTTTGTAATCTCATGTACATTTTGACATTACTCATTTAACTATCGGCGATCAGTCGTCATTTTAGTTCTTTTACTGTGTAGAAATGGGTTCTCTACACAAGCACTCACCTCTGGACAACACTGGTGTGCATGTTGTCAAAAAATGAAAACATCAGTGTTTGTTTAGTGGTGTTGCATCATGTCAAGATGGCAAATGGTCTGTTTTTTATTTAGTTTGAACATTTTAACAGTCTGTATTTGCCATGAATTGTGTTGGATGAAATAGGGTCACATGCCTTTCAGAGTGATTGGTATACACATTGTGGATTTTGTGATTTCTCGTTTGAAAGCCAATAAAAGGAAGTGTCAGTTGTAATGATTGTTGTTCTTCATACTACAACTACAGTTTCTCTCCCAACAAAGGAGATGGTTTCTGTGTTTTTGTTTTTGTGTTCTGCATTATGTATTCTTGTGGATGAAAAGTAAACCCACTCTGTTTGTTTTGTGCAGGATCTAAAGAATGGAGCAAAGGGAACAAAGTAAACTGCCCAGAGAATCGCTATGAATGAAACGAGGTAAAGCTAAAAGTCATTTAAAATGCACTGAAACTCATTCACTAATGAGGTTGTTAATTTGATTTTGACAGGCATGTTGGAAATGTTAGTCACCAAGATGATGGAATATTTTAGTTAAACTGTGGTAATACAGATAATATCAGTGATAAGCCAGTGATTTTTGGGCCACAGGCCACACCAATCCTGAAAAATCTGCTGACATGCAACATTATGCGTGGAATTCAGTACTTGATGCTAGACTGACGCCCTCTGTAAGAGTTGGGCTAGAGGCCATCTTTCAAGTTTAAATGTCATTTTAATGGTAAAAATCTTGAATGGAAAATTTTCTTAACATTAAATAACTTAATACTCTTCAAATATACATTAAAATAATATAATCTATAGACTGGTATAATAATAAATATACATACCAACTAGGAAATAAACAGCTGTCAAAGTGCAAATGGAAAAGCCTGATGGTGACCCTTAAAATAGACCTAACTTCCACTTATACCAACTTATTTACCTACAGACCAGTTTATGGGCAAATTACTTGATCCTGCGCATAATGTATGAAACTTTGTGAAACCAAAGCAGTAACGCACACTGAAACATCAACCAACACGGCTGATGAAACATCCTGCTCTGTCAGGAACAACAGTAACAACAGGACGTCGAAAATTGCGGAAGAAACTAAAAGCGCAGGGTGCGAAGCAGCGGGTAAGACGCGTCTTATGCTTTCGCATACAGAAATTAATAGAAGAGACTCATGCATTAGTTAATCGTAATTGGATTAGTTTTTAACTAGTTTGGATCAGCTGTAGGCACTAACTGCAGTCGTTTTCCAAAGCCAGAAAGCAGAAATGTTCATCTGTGTTGTTTTAGGTACAAACCGACGTAGAACAATCTGTATATAAAGATGTAGAATGAGGATAATTTTCCTTTGTTGCCTGAATGTGAACCGAGCACCAGCGAGCACATAAGATTACATTGATTTAACGTTAACGATACATAGTGAGAATAAAAACATCATGAAATGAAACCGAAACGATCACAACTCAGGCCTGAGGCAGATAAAAATATAGGCCTATTCAGATCTATATTTGCTAGGATATAATTTCAGTTTTCTGTAGCAAAATGCAATATGTTAAATATTCTATATTGAAGTACATATTTGAATGAAATCCGTATCTCACAGGTGGGTATTGTTTATGTACGTAACGACGCACGTCTGCCGTGAAGTGTTCGCTGTTAGGATAGGGCAAAATGCGTCATGATAATGTTAAAATGTGTGCCTCATGGCCCACGTTATCACTGAGTATTATTGCTTTGTATGAATATTTATTTTATAAATATTGTGATTTTTTTCAATTGCTTCCATGTCGTGACCCAGTGGTTCAAAATCAGCAGGAGAAATGTTGTAATCCATAGCTCAGATGGTGTTTACCTCTAATATTTGTCATAAAATACTTCCTAACTTGATATATAACACTCCACAAAAGATACTCAGATATGTGGCTCTGTGGTATTTACGTTAAATATCCAAGATCATTTTCTTATTTGACCTAGTGTCCACTTGACATTGCCTCAATCCAGTCTGATCCAGTATAGTGTGTTGAGGGATTCAACACAGGTTCAAATGATTGAGATATTCCGAGATTTAGGACAGCTCATCGTTTTGTCCCATTGTATCAACACTGTGATGCTGATTGTAATTGCTGACTACTACTATAAATATGTACAAACTGAACAAAGAAAGCTGAAGATATTTTAGAGTATCTGTGTTTTTGATAACCGGAGAAACAAACTTATCAGAATCTCTTCTCAGTTAGGTCAAATGATGCAGAAGTTCAGTTTTAGTCAGACAGGTGTTGGGTTAGGGATAGTGCTGACAGGGAAACAGTTACAACATGACACTGAATTGGGCTGGGCAAAATGCAGAGGAGTCAGAAAATGGTATGGGTAGGGCAACACTTCGCCAGTTGTGCTTGCACTCTCTTGCAACCATAGGTTACTCCTCCTTCTCTGCTTACATTATATTATAACAAAGGCATATATACAAAAGTTAAATGTAAATAGAGCATTGAGTTTAACCACTGTACAAAATTTACCTTGTCTCTTTAAGACAAAAATAGGTATTGCCTTCAAAATGGATGCTGCTGAAGAAACTGGAAAGTTTCCTGATAGATCACAATTGCCTCCCTCATCCTGTGTGTCCATGAAAAGTGATGTCTCCATGAAGAATCCTCTCAATTTCACCAAGGAAAATACAGATAGGTACATACTGTCTGCTCTAGGTCTTAAAGTGTGGTACTTCTGTGGCTCTAGGGTTTGAAATGTTGGTCTGTCCAATTCTTTGCTCAAAGTATAATATCTAGACGCCCATTGCCTGGATTTTCCTGACAATTGATGGAGGCACCTACTGTCCAGTGACAATAAATTCTAACGCCTTTTTTTTTCTTTGCAGCTCAGTTAAATTTGAGAAATCAGACGTCACTACATTAAGCAGTGTGTCTGTGAAAAGTAACGCTGCCACAGAGAATCGTCATGACTTCACCAAGGAAAATAGGTAATATAGTCTAATGGGTACATATAGCCTCCTTGTGGGTCTTTAACTGTGGTAGTTCTGTGGCTCTAGGGTTTGAAATGATGGGCTGTGGTGAAACGGTCTTGCTTAGGAAAGTTCCTACCTGACTAAAATGACTAAGAAGTGGAAACCATGATAAGAGCTGGTTCGAATTCTCTAAATGCTAAGGAAAGCAATGCAATGCTTCCTTTATTATCACCTTCAGTATAGGGTACACTGGACCATCCTTTATGAAAGGAAAGGATATAATGCTGTTCCACAATTCATTGTAGCAGCAACATTTAAACCTACCTGGCCTACTATAACATCCACCATCCGATAATGACATAATTTAAGTTTATTCTGATTCTTGCAGCACCACGACTGTCTTTTCTTAAGTCCTTATAAATTTTCCTTCACATTTTTCCATGGCCATGTGACATTTTCCATTGAGGTCATAGCCTGTGTATCCATGAAGAATTATGAGGGTGCAGAGAGGTGCATATAGTCTGTTCTGGGTTTTAGTCATGTTGTGATGTGGCTCTAGGGATTTAACTAGAGTCCATCAGTCAAAGACTTTGGTCCCGAGTGGAATATCCTAATGATATAGGTGATTTTCACTTATCCATCACTAAATGGTACCTCTAAACATAATTGCTGGATTCCTGCTCTCATCAGTTGTTGAAGGAAGATTTGGAAATTTTGATTTGTTTTCTTTCCAATAGTGAGATGAGAAGATCCTTGTCAATCTCAGTAAAAAAGAGTGGCACTAGAAAAAAAAACTAATTTCTTAAAGGCGTTTTAAATATAGTATTAAATCTATAGAAACACTCCTTATATTTAGTGAATGAATCAACCAGTGGCAATATTATTTTAAAAGACGCTGCTTTCCACCAGATTTGATTAATCTTGAAATAACATTTTCAATATTTATCTCAAGAGTCCAGTATGACTGTTTGGAATCAACAGAGATGGATGGAAATGCCATATTTAAGGTGGGTCATGTCTCTAGTGTCTGTACTTAAAATATGGCTAAAATAACTATATGTCATCTTCACAAGAATGAAGTAACAGTGGTAATGATAGATTCTTCAGAAACAACAGTGAATTTGTTGATTTTCTTTTTGTTTTTAGAATAAATCAGTCAGAATTATCTTGGATGTGAACCTAATGCATAAAAGCTTTAGTCGTTGTACTTTTCCATTACAGTTGGTGGAAACCCACGGCATGAACATTTTTAAGAGTGAGCTGAAAAGGTATGAAAGGATGCTCTTTCCACATCAATCACAATCTTCTGAGAGAGAAAAACAGGACAAAGACAGCTCGACTACTGAAGATAAAAAACAAGACAACAGTGCCAGTGAGGGGGTTCTGAAGATAACATTGCATGTCTTAAAGGAAATGGGTCACAGTGCTCTTGCAAACAAACTGGAGAAACGTAAGTAGCAAGAGGACGGTAGTTCTCGGTTGTTCACACCTGGTACATACGCATTACTTTGCCATGCTCCTTTTGTTCGCAATAGGAACAGTCTAAGAGCTTTCTGATCACACCTTATATTATCCTATTTTGTATTTAATAATTTTCGTGCCAAATTTTATGAAAATCGATGAATTTGGTGTTGACGGTGGAAGAATTTGATCATTAACTTCTACTACACCAACATTAAGTTCTTGTTTTGTTTTCTTTGTTCAACTAGACATTTATGGTGAGCTTGATGTCTGCCAGCGTAAACTGAGACACAAATTGAGAAAGTTTGAATACATTTTCGAGGGAGTAGCACAGCATGGGAACCAGACACTTCTAAGCAAAGTGTACACCGAGCTCTACATCACAGAGGGAGTCAGTGGAACTGTTAATAATGAACATGAGATCAGGCAGATTGAGGCTGCAACCAGGAGACCAGCAACAGAAGATAAGCCTATCAAGTGTGAAGACATCTTTAAGCCACTACCTGGACAAGGCAGATTGATCAGAACCGTGCTGACCAAAGGAATAGCTGGCATTGGAAAAACTATCTCTGTGCATAAGTTTAATCTGGAATGGGCAGAGGGAAGAGTTAACCAGGATATCCAACTCCTAATTAATCTTCCGTTTCGACAGCTGAATCTGATGAAGAGACACTACACACTTACACAGCTTCTACATCATTTTCTTGCAGAGGCAAAAGAATCAGGAATTTCAGATTTTGGCAAATATAAGCTTGTGCTGATATTTGATGGGCTGGATGAGTGCCGCCTTCGCCTGGACTTTGAACACAACGAGCCTTGCTGCAGTGTCTCAGAGCCAGCATCAGTGGATGTACTACTGACAAATCTCATCAAAGGGAACCTGCTGCCCTCTGCACACATCTGGATTACCTCCAGGCCTGCAGCTGCAGATCGCATTCCATCTTATCTTGTTCATCGTGTGACAGAGATACGAGGATTCAGCAACCCTCAGAAGGACGAGTACTTCAGGAAGAAAATCTCCGATCAAAAAATGGCCAGTAGGGTCATCTCACACATTAAGTCAACCAGGAGCCTCCATATCATGTGTCACATACCAGTCTTCAGCTGGATATCAGCCACAGTTCTGCAGAGGATTTTAGAAGAAACAGAAACGGGGAGAGTAAAGGAGGATGGAGGCAGAAGAGAAATGCCTGAGACTCTGACACAAATGTACACACATTTCCTGGTATACAACTCAGTGATCAAAACAATGAAGTATTCAGTAGGAGAAGAGTCATCTGAAACACAGTCCCAGGTCAAAATGGATGAAGATACCATCTTGAAGCTTGGAAAACTGGCTTTTGAGCACCTGGTGAAAGGCTACTTGATCTTCTATGAGAATGAACTGAATGAGTACAATATCAACGTCAATGATGCCGCAGTGTGTTCAGGAGTGTTCACACAGATCTCAAAGGATGAATTTGGATTTCATCTGGAGAGGGCCTATTGCTTTGTGCATCTCAGCATACAGGAGTTTTTTGCTGCAGTGTACATTTTTCACTCATTCATCTGCTTCAATCAGAACTTGCTGGCACCACAGGAAACCACCACCATCCAGGAGGCTCCCACTGAAGTAACCCACCTCCTCAAGTGTGCAGTGGATAAGGCCCTGCAGAGTAAGAACGGACACCTAGATCTTTTTCTTCGTTTCCTTCTGGGCCTCTCACAGACAGCCAATCAGTCTTTGTTGAAGAGCATTCTGTCTGCAATGGGGAGCGTTTCACAAAACAATGAGGAAATTGTTGAGTACATCAGGGAGAAGATCAGGGAAAATCCTCCTCCAGAAAGATGCATCAATCTCTTCCACTGCCTCAATGAGCTGAATGATCAGTCTCTTTTGGAGGAAGTCCAAAACTACCTGAGTTCTGGAGGTTTGTCAGAGACTGAACTGTCAACTTCACAGTGGTCTGCTCTGGTCTTTGTGTTGCTGACCTCCAAGGAAGAGTTGGTTGAGTTTGACCTGAGGAAATATTCAAGATCAGAGAAAGGTTTTGAGAAGCTGCTGCCAGTGATCAAAGAATCTACAGTAGTCTTGTGAGTACAGAACATTAACCTCTGCACCCAACACATGTCATTAAGGTGCAATACATTCTGTAGAGTTAAATTATTTATTTATCATAGATTCAAACTTATGATTTAAGTTATATCAGTAGCATCTTGAAATATTAGTATTGCTAAATGTGTTGTAACACCAAGATTAATGAACATAGTGAAACAATGATATTTGAGATAATTGTAATCTGTTTCTCACATGCTCTTTAGGCTTTTTAGGTTTTGTGTTTGAAATGAATAGAGATGTTGTGAAATCTAAACCACTGAAACAATATATAATTGTTACGCCATATTTTATATATATAAAACAATATAAAATATGGCGTAGAGGCTGCCATTGTTGTCAGTTATTATATTTAAACCTTAAACTATAAAACTCTAATTTTAGTGAATTAAACCAATACAGCTATTTATTTGTATACACTTTTTTGCTGTTTTGTTTTTTAGGCTTAAAGAATGCAGCCTTACATGGAAATGCTGTGAAGCACTGGCACCAATTCTTAGCACTTCATGTCTGAAAGAAATGGACCTGAGTGATAATGATTTGCAAGACTCAGGAGTAAAGCAGCTCTCTGTTGGACTGGCAAGTCCAACATGTCAACTGGAAAAACTAAGGTTTGCAAAGAACTATTGAAGCAGATTATCTCTAACAATGAGGAAAAACACATGATGACAACAGCAATTTAAGGCAGATTGCCTTTGACATCATAATTTGTCAGTCTTGTTTTAATATGATGTTTCAAGTCAACACATTATAACAAAAGTTCCCAACCTTCTTCGTTTGTGACCAGTTAAAGCAAAGCTATAATATAAGCAGCCACTCATCAGAAGTTGGATATGTCTATGAACAGTTAAACCATAGTGATTCTCCTTTCATTTTAAGTATTTAGAGGCCAAAAGGGGTCAAATGACCATATTCTATTATCTTAATTTTTAATCTTCGTTCCATTATATTCTTCAATTTCAGGTTGGCGTTCTGTGGAATCACAGAGACTGGTTGCAGCTTTTTGGCTGAAGCTCTAAGGTCCAACCCCTCCCACTTGAAGGAACTCGATCTGAGTTATAATCACCCAGGTAAACAGGGGATTGAGCTGCTGTCTGCTGTACAAAAGGATATTGAACACCTCACTGTCAGGTAAAATTTTGAGTTAAGTGGCATGAGTTGATATATGTTTTATCATAAGGTACTTTAAACTTGAAAATAACACATTGTCTCTCTTTCCTAGTTTCAATGGCAATGCAGAGTGTTACTTAAAATCAGCACTGAAGAAATGTAAGTCTCGTTTTAAGCTTACAGATTTTTGGGTTTACGTAAACAAATCACTTGCTTGACACAAGCAGTCGTATTGTTTATCACTGAATATATGCAATTTAACTACTTAGTTTTACTAATACTGAAAACATCAATGAAAGACTATATTGTTATTTTAGGCACTGAGCAACAGCATTATTCCTGTGTACTGCATGTCATTTCCTGTTCCCATCAGATGCATGCAAGCTTACTTTGGACCCAGATACAGCCCATTCACATCTGTCTGTTTCTGATGACAAAAAGAAAATGACACGGATGGAAACAGCTCAGCCATACCCTGACAACCCTGAGAGATTTACAGACTGGGGACAAGTGCTTTGTAAAGAGGGTCTGTCTGCTCGTTGCTACTGGGAAGTGGAGTGGACAGGCGAATGGACAGGTATCGGAGTGGCTTATAGAGGAATCCTTAAGAACGGCAACAATAACTTTCGTCCTGTCTTTGGATACAATGATATGTCTTGGGGTCTGCGCTATTATCAAGGCAAATACACTGCCTGGTACAAGAATGATGCAATTCAAACTGTCCCCTACTTCAACTCCAAAAGGGTTGGAGTATTTTTGGACTGGTCAGCTGGCACTCTGTCCTTTTATGCTGTATCATCGAACAGCATGACTCACCTGCATACGTTTTGCACTGAATTCTCTGAGCCACTTTATCCAGGCTTCAGGCTGGGGTTTGCAAATACTTCATTATCTCTACAGCAACCAGAAAACCTGTGTCCATAAAGCAACTGAAAAATAAGGGTTCATTGTTTCAAGTGCTTGAGGGATTACTTTTGATGTGTTATTTCCAAATCAAACGAGTTCCTATCAACTATTATGAGACATTTCTGTCTGAGAGCCACTTGGCTGTCAATCAGAAACATAAGCCTCACAGTGACTGTTGCAGCTACAGGTACCTGTTGTTTACTTCCTAAGTACATATTTTGTGTAAAATATCTTGTTATAATGTTGTTATATAGCAAGTAACCTTTATTGGCTATGCTAGCAGCATGTCTCAAGTAGCAATGGCAGTCAGTCAGTCTACACTTGCGTTCAGACAATGAATCATGTCAGATTTTGACTTTTAATTTTACTCAGTGCTAATTAGCAAATGCTAGAATGCTAACACATTAATCTAAAATGGTGAAAATGTTGAAAATTATACCCCCTAAATACCAATATTGTTTGTATTGTCAGTGTCAGCAAGCCCACATTAGCATTTTGCTCAAAGCATCACTGTGTCAGAGTAGAGCCTCTCAGAGCCATTAGCATGGCTGCTTATGCTTGTCTTGGTTATTTAGCGCTTTGAAAAACAGAACTTACAAAGTGCCTCCTAGAACAAGAATAGAAGAGCACAGAAGAATAAGCCAAAGAAAACAAGTGGGTTTTTTTTACAGTGCTCTTCAAAGATGTGGACTGATGTGGTTTCTCTGAGACTTTATTCCAGAGTTGAGGATGGGCAACAGTGAAAACGGCTTTAAATAGATAGTTAAAGACTTTGCAGATAGACCTCTGTGAAGTGGTCTAGTTGAACACTGTTTGGGTTTAATAAGTCATTACTCACTAGCAGGTAGTTATCAGCTGACAACTGTGGAAACTGCATGCAAAATCATTTTCATCAAAATGGTTCTTGGATAGAGCTGGGTAACCAAACTTGGCAGGGCCTCCCAGTTAGGTGTTGGATTTTCTTGAAAAACTTCAACTGAAAAAATTCATGATATCTTGAAAAATGGTATTGCTCTTTTTAGTTATTCATGCTTGAAGATTGGATGTTTTGTATGTGTATTTTAACTCTCACCAGTTGCTTATTTGTCACTGGATTGGGTTTACATTTGTGCTGAACACCCATGAAACCTTAAGGATAATTTGCAGCATGTATTTGTGTAGCTGTTGCTGGATGTTTGTAGTATTCATATTTAATATAAATCATTTTTGCCCAAACATAGAATCTATCATTTTCAAAAATTAATATCTCCACTAGTTTTCAGTTTCAGAAGTTTGATTCTGTGTATATATTTTGGCTGTATAGTTTCTCAAGAAGGATTTTTTTTTTTTTTTTTTTTAATTTTGCAGACTGGTCTAATTAGTGTAGGCTGTCTAACCTGTGACCAGTCTGCTCTTGTGTGATGCCTCTAAAGCCAATGTCTGGGACATGCTCATGATCCTCTCCTGCTGCTGTAGAGCTGAGTCCAGTTCACAGTCCAGTTCTTCTATGCTTTTTCCAATAGAGCAGGGCTCCATGACGTCACTCACATCAAATTGCTTAATGATGAAATGAATTATGCCTGTACTGTTTTATATACTTCTGGTTGTGTTGCAGTCCATATTTCAATAATCTATTGAATCTAATCCAAACCCATTTCATGTGGGATTAACCTACCTGAAACAGGTTTGGGCCACCAGGTGATGATGTCAGAGAGTAGTTCAGTGAAGTTTGAAATTGTGAAATATGTGCATTGATGTTGTTTTCCTTTTTAAAAAAATGATATATATATATGATGAACAGCATATACCCACATATTTAAATTTATTTTAAAAAATATCATATGTATCGCATATTTGTGTACACTGTTTATTGTTCCTAACTGTAAATCCTCCTCTACTGTACTGGACAGAATCAATACCTACATGATACAAAAAGAACATTGCATCTAACTTTGACTAAGACTATTCAAAAGCACAAAAAAATTAAATACTAGCCTTTAAAGCAAATATAGTTTTACATACAACACAAATACCATGTTTTGTACAAGTGATTTTTTAAAACAAAATTGCAAACATCTTGTGGAAACAGATATCACAGTTAACTTGCTTTATAATAACATTTATTTTCTGTAATGACTCCACTGTTTTTATGTTTTTGTTTTTTAATGTTTATGTTATATTCCAATACATTCAGTGTTTGGCATGACCTTTATCTTTGTCAGACCGTGTCAAGTTGAAGCAACAAGTTTGTTTCCTGTCATTATATAAGCTTAGTTAATTAGATTTTTTTTTTAAAAACTTATATACAGTCTATAGGATTTACACAAGTTTACGGTTTGTTTATCTCACACATTCAGGGTTACGTTTCCAGGTGAACACATTTTGAAAAGATTGTTGGTATTAGTTTGTAAGTATTTTATCATAACCATTTTTGTAACCACTTGATATGATGGGCGAAAGGCCCCAAGGTAGAGAAGAATAGGATTACTGTGCACAAGGAGTGCCTACCTCTATGTTTTGCTTGTCTGGCCATATCACCAAATCATAACATTTTTGTACTAATGGTGCATAGACATCATTCTAAAAATGTTTATTGAGATTGTCATAAGTTCTTTTGTAACTAACTCTAGTTAACACATGGCTATACCCCAGATCTTATAATACATCTAAGGCGTCTCTCAATCTCTATGTATTTCTGTAGACCAGAATCAGCGGGCCAATCAGTGTTTTTCTACCAATGTTATCTGACGTATGTCGTCATTGGTCATGACCTTCTGGGAGGAGGGCAGTAGTGATGTGCAATACTGCAAAAATTCCAAATCAATCCAATACCAAGTAAATACAGGGCCAGTATTGCCAATACCGATACGATACAGACACTTTTTACTTATAAAAGCAGCTTATGTATTTTGATGTAGGGGAGAACAGTGTGTCATGATTTATGAAATGAATGCATCAACAGCATACTGAATCTGAACACATTTTCAGTTTTGCTATCCACTGTCAATTAGTTACTATAGGTAATCAGTCTGTAAAGTAACAACTATGATGATCACTTGCACTTTATGCTTAAGATCTGTCATGAGTGACTAAAATATTACTTTCGCCACCACATAAGCTACCTGGATATTTGCCTCTCTGAAGGGACTCTGCCAGTAACCTCTGTCTCTGTACCAGGGTCTGGGTCTGTCTGAGGGATTTTCCTCCTCTCTTAATTTCTTTTGTAGCCCAGAGTTCTCTTTTTTGTGGTTTTTCATGTGTTTGTATAAATTGGTGGTGTTGCCACAGTAGCAGATAGCCTTCCTACACATATCGCAGCTTGCAGTGTTTTCGTTTACAGCTGTAAATTATCTCCACGACACTCCTTTTTCTGCCTGCCATGCCCTCACTCACTGCAGCCTACAGGTGTCTGTTCAGCCTCCGAGTCATGTAAAGACAACAAAAGCAGGGGAGGAATACTAGCTAAGTGTACTTGCAAAATGTGAAAACAGTATTTGCAGACATGTCTACTTTTTGATGAAATAGAAGCAACGTATTGAATGTAGAGGACAGAAACTGAATCTCAAGTATCGATCCCATCACGTTAGTATCGATCCGATACCAATACTAATGCTATATCGAGACTATCCATATGTGGATCAATCCGCCCACCGCTAGAGCACAGAGAGACGGAGAAGAAAAGTTGGAGAACAGATATTTCCACGTTTGGACCGTTACGTTTGTTTGCTGGTAGTGTGAGAAAACGTTATCATAGAGACCTGAATGCTAAAACAAACTGGAGCTGCTTTTTGTCGAACACGAGTGAGACTGGACCCTGAACACACCTGTGACGCGAAGGTAAGTCAAATTGTTACCAGCTAGCGTTAGCATTGCCTTGTAATGATATAATTCAATTCAATTTCAGTTGTTTATATCGCGTGGGTAAGAGTGTGTTTGTGTTTCTGTGTCAGAGGCTTCCCTGACACGAGTTGTGGGCTGTGTAAATCCCTCTTTGTATTTGTTTACGGTCATTTTACCGACATTTTGCGTTTCTTTGTGTCCCATCCTGATCATTTTTAACTAACGTTTATGGTGGTTTATCATGCCGTGTCATCCGTTTGACGATATTTGTGGTCATTTTATATCATATTGCGTCCCTACTTGGCTGTTTTACACCTGGGTGTTAGTGGCGAGCGTTAGCATTACCCTTATCATTTAATGATATCTGGGGTTTCCCCCCTTTTTGTCGTTTTATTTGCTTGGATTAAAGTGTATTAGTATAGTCAGTTTGTCTGTTTACAACTCGTTTGCATCTCTTTACAATTACTTTGCAGACGTTTACTGCTTCTTTGTAATGTTGTGCTCCACCTTGGTTATTTTAAGTTAGTTTATGGCGGATTATGTCGTTGTGATCATTTTGTGTCTGTGGTGGTATTTCATCGTTTTGTGTCTCTAGCAGGCTGTTTTACGTCTACCAATGGTCAGCTTCTTAATGGTTGTTTTGCATCATATCGTGTCTTTATAGTCCAGAGACTTGAGGCCTATACTACGAAGGGAGTTTAACCTTCTCTGATTTAACTCGGGGTTATCAAGGAAAGTCGGGGTTGACAAACCCTGACTGTCTCAATCTGTGTTAAACGGTACTACGACGGTGGTTAAGATGTCGGTAACTTGAGTCGGTGTTGCGCGTGCATAAAACGGGCGTGCAGTGTATCTCTCAGATGAAGAGGGCACGTTACGAGAAATTTAAAGAGACTGTAGCAACACAATGTAAAACCGCGGCTGCCAACAAAGCCAGGGAGACTTGTCACATGTTCTCTGGGTTCTTCATTTGTAATATGAGATGTAAGGACACGGAAATATGTGATTATTTTTCGGGTACTTGGATTACAGTCAACACGTGGGTCACATGTCTGAAAATGTTTCTCACTGTTAATGATGTTCTGCCTGGAACACTCAGGCTGTATGAATGTAATGCTGTTATGTTCAGTATGAACTTCATGTTAACAGTATTTCAGCCTCAGTGGAAACTGAACCTGGATGAAATATAAACATTCTATAAAGTGCTACACATTCATATTTCCCATCATTAATACTGCATGTTTTGATATGTCGTCTACAATTACAACAGCCTGTCGCATTATATTGTTGTTATATGTAATTGATAATATGCAACACTAATGATGCTAAATTCTGCTGCTTGACTGTGGGAAAAAAATATAAATTAAAATAACTGAAAGTGAAAATGGAAAATGCAGAGCATAAAAAAACACAATCCTTTGGTCCACATATCTCTACCATCCACTACATACTTCTTTATTTTTTATTTTTTTGGTGGGTTAGGGTTAGTTAAGTTTCTACTGTTTAGTTTTCAGTGTTGTATTCTTTTACACTGTTAAAATCTTGGAACTATTCTTTATTATTTGTTTTTCAAATGTTGTATTTTCTAGGTTTATTCGTTCAGCTGCTGCAGCCTGGACAGAAACACCAGTTCTCACCTGACAAACCAAACAGGTAAGTGTCCTAAAGATTTACCCAGTCTGAAAAAAATATGTTGATGAGCTGAATTATTAATGATTTCAATATTGATTATGATAATAACTGATTAATCATGTCTATAAATTGTCAGAAAATGCTACTATTTACAATGATTTTTAAAAACTCAAAATAGTTGTCAGTTAATTTTCTGCCTGTGGACTGAAGTATAATTAAAAATAAGTTAAAACCTTAACTTAATTTTTAACCTAAACTTAAGTGAAAGTTTTTATTATGCAGTTCACAGCAATGTACATGATTCCTCCAGCGATTAGTTGACAGACAATTAATATAGACATTTAAGATTTAAGATCATTTTAGTTAATTTTCCCAAATATTTATAGTTATTGATTCTTAAAGATGTGATGCTTTTTCTTGTCATATGTGACAATAAACAGCCCATGTTTTTCTACACTCTATTATTTGGAAAATGTTCTGGTTTGGCTGTAATGTTGAATATTTCTGCATGTTTTTTGGTTAAATTGTTGATGTGGAATAGTATAGTGTCCATGATCAGAGAGTGGCCTCCAGGTAATTCACAAACAGCTTTACATCAATTGTCCAACACAGAGCACCAACATTAAATTATATATCTTCAGTAATTGATGTGAAGTCTGAATAGTTTGATTTGTCACAAACTACTACTAGACTGTACAGTTCAAAGAAAATTAAGAATTTAAACATCAGCTCTGTCTCTTTCTGTCTGTCTCTAACTCTCTTCCCCTCCTCTCCCTCTCCCTACCTCCCCTCGTTCTTGCTCCTTCTCACTCACTCTCCCTCTCTCTTCCTCACTCTTTTATCTTTCTAATTCTCACGCTTTTTCTCTTTCTGCCTGTTCTCCAAGGCATCTTTCGATACCGGGTAGTATCGAAGCATTTCGGTGCCCAGCCCTAGTTAAGTGTCACACTAGAAACACTGTCATTTTGCTTTATTTTGGCTTCTAGTTAAGTTAAAATTTTAACAGACTTTGAAGAAACAAATATTTCCATCCACTGCTGTTGTGTGAATATCAGGAGCTGGTGGAGTCAGTTCTCCAGTCAGAGCATCTTCTTCTGTCTTATTGTACAAAGCAGATTTAACTCTTGGCCTAGTTCTGATTAGTACAGAACCAGTTAGTCCACACTCTGGTTTCTTTGTAGATTTAGTGTCTTTTATTTCTCTATCTTTTGACAGTTAGAAGTTCAATACCCAGAAACATTCTGTGCTTTTATTTTGATGTGTTAAAAGTCACATATTTATATTAATGTTTGTTGTGTTTTTCTCCACAGGAATCAACCTGTAACCATTAACTTTCCTTTGGCATCCTGTGCATGGCCACATCCAAGAGTTCCTCACTGACAGATAAGTCTGCCTTCACACCTCATAAAAAATGGCTAGATGCACTGTATCAGTATCGCCAGTGCTTTCATCAGTGGCTAATTAAAAAGCCAGAGAAATGCACACCTCTTCAGCCAGCTGTGTCGTCAGTTTTTCTGCTAGTTCCCTGACTCGGTCTGTGATAGTGTTTCTTGACAAGCTTATATTGTTAAAAGCCTTTCTCTGGTCAGGGCACACCTGTTCACATACCTTCAGGAAACACTACTTTAAAAATGTACCTTCTGAAAAACACTTTTAAGCTCGGGCGATTTCTTCAGCCACAATAAAACTCTCTTTCACCACTGCATCATTTTTTGCTGTAACTTTTGCAAACATACTCTGCTGAGAATGCAGCTTTTTTATTTCTTGGACATACTGTTGCTTTTCTTGGTGGCTAAGGTTAGCATACTTAGCCCTGTGCTTGGTGTCTAAGTGCCGACATAAATTGTATTTCTTGGACACTGCCACTGCCTCGTAGCAAAGACGACATACTGGCATGTCTCCATTAAGCACAAATATGTATTCGCTTTCCCATCTCTCATTAAATTGCCCTCTCTCTGCATCAACTTTTTTTTCTTGAACATTTTGAGACTATTTACTTTTTTTTTACTTTTTTTTTTTAACTAAAAAACTGCTGTAGGAAATGGCTGATATTGAGATATTGAGTTTGACCACTTTGTTATAGTCTCTCATCCCACATTTAATGTAGTGATGAGAACATGTGATATGCTTAAACTCTAAACATCTAAAAGAACATTTAACTAATTTTGTTGTCCTCAGGTGATTCAGTCTTCTCCTCCTGCAGAGACATGTAAATCACAGAAACTGTCCAAGCTCCAAGCCCTGAAACTTTATTACAAATGCAATTAAAGAAGAAAAAGAAAGTTTAATTATCCCACAAATGCCTATGTTACTACGTAAGCTTTTCCTGTTCCTGTTGCTTGTAATATTACAAACTGTTTTCAACTGTTGACTGTTTTTGACGCCTTACTATGATATTTTTTGATGCCACACTATACTATTACATTTTTATGCCTTACTATGTTATGACATATTTTTGACGGTCTCTGACTATAGAATTACATTTTTTTCACTTTCTCTACGCCTTACTATTGTATGACATTTTTTGGACAGTCTTTGACCCTTACTATAGTATGAAATTTTTTTCACTTTTTCAACATCTTAGTATACTATGACAAATTTTTCTGGCGCGTAGGTATACTATGAAATTTCTTTCACTTTTTTTGACACTTTACTATACTGTGACTTTTTTTCTTTTTTTTTCACTTTTTTGACACCTTACTATACTATTACAAATTTTTCCTTTTTTTGACACTTGGTATACTTTGATATTTTTGGACCTTTTTTGACGCCTTACTATACTATGACATTTTTGACATTTTTGACACCTTACTATACTATAACATTTTTTGAAACCTTAATATACTATGACATTTTTTGACAGTTTTTGATGCCTTACTATAGTATGACATTGTTTTTGACATTGTTCTTCCTTACTTTGTTCCGACTTTTTTTTTGACAGTCTCTGACTATAGTATTAATTTTTTTTTCACTTTTTCAATGCCGTACTATATTACATTTTTGAGTGGTTCTGGACGCCTTACTGTGATATGACATTTTTTAAATGTTTTTTTTTGATGCCTTACAGTACTATGACATTTCCTTTTTTTTCTTTTTTTTTGACGCCGTAGTATACCATGACTTTTTTCCTCACTTTTTGACACCTTAGTATATTGTATTTCTTCACTTTTTTGATGCCTTAGTATACTATGACATTATTATGCCATTTTTTGATACCTCACCATACTATTACATTTTATGCCATTTTTACGTTTTAATATACTGACATTTTTTGGCACTTGACTATGACATTTTTTAAGACAAAGGCACACACATATTCACACACTCACACCTCTACAGTGTTTGCGGTTAGCTTAAATTTTGTGGTTGTCATTTCCTTATGGTATTTTGCTATTTCAAACAGTGCAATATCAGTACTTAATCTATTACTGTATACTGTCTTGTTTATACTGTTCATATTATTTAGAGTTTACTTTGTGTTATATATTATTTCATAGCTTGTGTATATCATACATATTACTGCTTTTGCTGCTGCAACCCCTGCTGTAGGACTGATAAAGGATTATTTTACTGTTATGCCTCTCTAATACATCTGAACATTGAATATTTTGCTGGTCTGTTTAATATTGTGTGAAAGTGAATATTTAGCCAGAAACCACTTGTGGCTAGGGGTTAGGGTTAGGGTTAAGGCTTTTGGCCACTCGTAGCCAGAGGTTAGGGTTAGGGTTAGGGTTATGGCTTTTAGACACTCGTAGCCAGAGGTTAGGGTTAGGGTTAAGGCTTTTGGACACTCGTAGCCAGAGGTTAGGGTTAGGGTTAAGGCTTTTGGCCACTCGTAGCCAGAGGTTAGGGTTAGGGTTAGGGTTATGGCTTTTAGACGCTTGTAGCCAGAGGTTAGGGTTAGGGTTAAGGCTTTTGGCCACTCGTAGCCAGAGGTTAGGGTTAGGGTTAAGGCTTTTGGCCACTTGTAGCCAGAGGTTAGGGTTATGGTTTTTAGACACTTGTAGCCAGAGGTTAGGGTTAGGGTTATGGCTTTTAACCACTTGTAGCTTAGCGTTAGTGCTTTTAGCCAGAGATTAAAGTTTTTAGCCTCAATTATACCTTTTAATTGCAATCTGCAAGTAGAGACTAGTTGGCATTTCTGCATTACAAAATCATTTTTGTAATATTAATTAGAAAATACAGAAACTCCACTCAAAAGTTAAGCAACTTTATTGATTCTATTACAGACAACATTTAACAAACCACAGCAAAGATAATGACAGATTTTTGACCATTTGGAGACACTTTAATACAAAGGTGCGCATATGAGGACATACTTATTAAAATCTTATACATCTCTAAACATCTTTAAGAACATTTAACTACTTTTATTGTCCTCTTCAAATGATGCAGTCTTCTTCTCCTCCTGCAGAGACAGAACATGTTAATCACAGAAACCGTCCAAAGCTCCAGGTGCTGAAACTTTATTACAAATGAAACAGGAAAAATAAAGTTTAAATTTCCCTCAAATTAAAACATACAACTTATCTTGTTGTTGCTTGTAATATTACAAATTACCTCTTAAATTATATAATAGTATGGTTGGTTTGGATGATTTGATGACATTTTTGACGCCTTACTATGACATTTTTTGACCGTTTTTAATGCCATACTGTACTATGACTTTTTAAAAAAAACTTATTTTGACCTTTTTTGACACCATACTGTACTATGACATTTTTTGATTGTTTTTGACGTCACATTATACTATGACATTTTTTAGCACTATACTATACTATGACATTTTTTGACTGTTTTTGACGCCATACTATACTATGACATTTTTTGACATTTTTTGATTGTTTTTGACGCCATACTATACTATGACATTTTTTGACCGTTTTAAAGCCTATGACATTTTTGACATTTTT
>BRZM01000047.1:668783-680753 GCA_033238685.1 Lates japonicus | reverse complement strand
ATTTTTTGACCGTTTTAAAGCCTATGACATTTTTGACATTTTTTGACCGTTTTTGACACCATATGACATTTTTTGATTGTTTTTGACGCCATACTATGCTATGACATTTTTTGACCGTTTTTGACATCACATTATACTATGACATTTTTTAGCGCTATACTATGACATTTTTTGACATATTTTGACCGTTTTTGACGCCATACTACTATGAAATTTTTTGACCATTTTTGACGCCATACTATGCTATGACATTTTTTGATGTCACATTATACTATGACATTTATTAGCACTATACTATACTATGAAATTTTTTGACATTTTTTGATCGTTTTTGACACCATACTATGCTATGACATTTTTGACATTTTTTGACTGTTTTTGACGCCATACTATGACATTTTTTGACACCATACTATGCTACATGACATTTTTGGACCGTTTTTGACACCATACTATGCTACGACATTTTTGACATTTTTTGACCGTTTTTGATGGCATACCATACCACAACATTTTTAGGTGATTTTTACTGCCATACTATACTATGACATTTTTTGAGCGTTTTACTATAACATTTTTGACAGTTTTTAACACCTTGCTATACTATGACATTTTTTGATGCCTTACTAAACCATGATATTAAACTGTATACTGTTCAGAGTTTCACGTACATGGACAATGTCTCTGATCATGGACAACGTCTCTCCTATCTTTGGATAAGGTCTTCTGCAATCATGGACAACGTCTCTGATCGTGACAATGTCTCTATCCTCAACAATGTCTCTCCAATCATGGGACCATGTCTCTGTGGATTGTGAACCACGTTTCTGTGATCACCACAATGTCTCCGCAATGCCGATCAACAGGGACCAAGTCACCACGAATCATGGACAATGTCTCTCCGATCTTTGACGATGTCTCTCCGATCTTTGACGATGTCGCAGACGAAGTGGTGACACCTGGAGGAAATCAAAGAGAAACATACAAAAGAAAATGATCAATACACAACTTCCTATTCCTCATCAACATTTTAACCATGAAAACACAGATAAATATTCACAGTACAGCTGGACCAGAGAAGTTAACAAAAATATGTTATGCCTTATTATACTAGGACATTGTCATTTTTACTATAGTATATTATTTTCATAGAACTTTGATATCACTATACTACCTAACCAGTTGAGGCAGATACGCCCACCCTGAGTCTGCCCTGTTCAAGGGTTTCTACCTCTTAAAGGTGCTTTTTTCACGTAGTGCTGTCATGGAATTGTTGGTCTCTTTCATAAATATTATAAAAGAGCACGGTCTAGACACTATACTATACCATGACATTTTTGTCTTATCACATTATGACTTTTTGACAGTTTTGATGTTTTACCACTGTGATTTATTTCGTACTACTTCTGAGATTGCTAATTATTTTTACATTACTTCTATTAATACAGATTAATTATACATTGTTTTTATTTTGCTTATTTATTTATTTTATTTTACTTCTACTTACAACACGTTTCTAATATACTGACTACTGAGCATAAACAGTTTAATGTCAGTGCTCTGTGTTGGACAGTTGATGTAAAGCTGCTTAGAATTACCTGAGGCCTCTATCCTGGTCTCAAAGAACTTCCTCATTGTATCGGGTAGGTTTCGCGATCGTGTGGACTGACGCCCCGTGATCGCGACAATGTCTCTGAGATTATGGACAAAGTTCCCTGTGATCATGGACAATGTCTTTAAGGATCGTGGACGATGTCTCTGAGATCATAGATTTACATCTTATGGATCATCAAATGTCTCATGACCATGCTCATGTCACGAATCGAGGAACCACAGTGTCTCTACCGATTCTCAGCGCAGAGAGCTTCCCACAAGTATGGGACAATGTCTCTGATCATGGACAACGCCTCTCTCATCTTCGACAAGGTCTCGCAATCATAATAACATCTCTGATCGTGGATGTTCCCCATCTCAATAATGTCTCTCCAATCATGGACCAGTTCTGTGATTGTGGACGGCGAAGTGGACGTAAGCGTAAAACCTGGAGGAAATCAAGAGAAAACATACAAAGGAAAATGATCAATACACTACTGGGCTCATTCTTCATCCATAGTTTAAATCCATGAAAACTGCAGATAAATATTCAACATTACAGCTGAACCAGAACATTTAACAAACATTAGAGGGCTGTCTCAGAAAATCAACAGTTGACCATCTACCTGAAGAACCAACAAATATTTGTAAAAAGTAAAATGATTATTAATTATGTGTCATGAACTAATCACTGAAGCAATCATGTATGTTACTGTGAACTGCACAACAATAATAAACACTACCAGTAAAGTACATTTTTGAATACAAGACTTAAACTTTTGTTATGTGTATTTCTTCCACCTCAGACGATCACTAACAGAACCATTATTTCACATTTCAACCCTCTTCTTTTAAAACATATCTTAAATGTTAATTTGTTTTGTGTTGTTTAAAAACCAAATTTACAAAGATCTTAACAGCAGCTTTTGTGAAAAAAATTTAAGTAGTTAAGAAGTGTAGAACTGGTCTCTATACAGTGTAAAGACATTTTTAAAATCACCCCTCTGACCAACAATTAAAACAACACACATTGGCGAACAACTCCTCCAATATTTTATTTAGAACTGGATATTGTTTTGTACGTGCAGTCTAGTGTGTCTAGTACATACACATGATTAAGAATTTTGATCATGTACAATCAACTGAATTTAAGAGATATTTTTCAATCCAATTTGACTGGTCTCAATAACAATAATCCAACAAGGAAAATTTAGCATTTGTTGGTTCTGATGAGTTTGATATTTTTGACCACATTCTATGCTGTGGCATTTTTGATGTCTTAATATAGTGTGACATTTTTACTGCTATTTTGGATTACTATTACTTCTGCATTGCTTTTACAGATTACTTTTACTGTTCATTCTAATTTTAGATTACTATCACCATTACATATTACTTGTCTTATTATATATTACTTATAAATTTACAGATAACTTTTACTGTTCCAAACTACATCTAATGACAAATTTCTTTAGCAATATCAGAAGTAAGATATAATTGTCAATTACTTTCACATTACTATACAGATTACTTATACATTATTTTATATTGCAGATTATTTCTATTATTACACTTTCCTGATACACTGAATACTGAGCATAAAAAGTTTAATGTCAGTGCTCTGTGTGTTTGGACAGTTGATGTAAAGCTGTTTGTGAATTACCTGGAGGCCTCTATCCTGGTCTCAAAGAACTTCCTCATTGTACGGTGGCTCTCTGCGATCGTGGACTACGTCCCTGTGATCGCGGACAATGTCTCTGAGATTATGGACAAAGTCTCTGTGATCATGGACAATGTCTTTATGATCGTGGACGATGTCTCTGAGATCATAGACGGCATCTCTGTGACCATCAACAATGTCTCCATGATCAAGGTCATGCCGGGCCGAATCGAGGAACCACAGTGTTCTACCTACTTCAGCAGAGCCCCACGGTTACATGGACAATGTCTCTGATCACGGACAACGTCTCTCATCTTGACAAGGTCTCTGCAATCATGGACAACATCTCTGATCGTGACAATGTCTCCCTCTATCCTCAATAATGCCCTCCAATCATGGACCATGTCTCTGTGATTGTGGACGATGAAGTGGACGGAGCGGTAAAACCTGGAGGAAATCAAAGAGAAACATACAAAGGAAAATGATCAATACACTACTACCTATTCTTCATCCATAGTTTAACCATGAAAACTCAGATAAATATTCAACATTACAGCTGAACCAGAACATTTAACAAACATTAGAGGGCTGTCTCAGAAAATGAACAGTTGACCATCTACTCCTGAAGAACCAACAACAAATATTTGTAAAAAAGTAAAATGATTATTAATTATGTGTCTATGAACTAATCACTGAAGCAATCATGTATGTTACTGTGAACTGCACAACAATAATAAACACTACCAGTAAAGTGCATTTTTGAATACAAGACTTAAACTTTTATGTGTATTTCTTCCACCTCAGACGATCACTAACAGAACCATTATTTCACATTTCAACCCTCTTCTTTTAAAACATATCTTAAATGTTAATTTGTTTTGTGTTGTTTAAAAACCAAATTTATAAAGATCTTAATATAGCTTTGTGAAAAAAAATTTAAGTAGTTAAGAAGTGTAGAATCATACAGTGAAGACATTTTTAAAATCACCTCTGACCAACAATTAAAATTAACACACATTATGAACAACTCACTCCAATATTTTATTTGTAGAACTGATATTGTTTTGTACGGTGCAGTCTAGTGTGTCTAGTACATACACATGATTAAGAATTCCTGATCATGTACAATCAAACTGAATTTAAGATATTTTTCAATCCAATTTTGACTGGTCCTTAACAATAACAATCCAACAAGGAAAATTTAGCATTTGTTGGTTCTGATGAGTTTGATATTTGACTACATTTCTATGCTGTGGCATTTTGATGTCTTAATATAGTGTGAGTATTTTATCACATTGGATTACTATTACTTTGCATTGCTTTTTACAGATTACTTTACTGTTCATTCTAATTTTAGATTACTACTAATATATTACTTGTCTTATTATATATTACTCTTCTAAACTTCATACAGATAACTTTACTGGTTCCAAACTACATCTAACACGACAAATTTCTTTAGCAATATCAGAAGTAAGATATAATTGTCAATTACTTTCTACATTACTATACAGATTACTTATACATTATTTTATATTGCAGATTATTTCTATTATTACACTTTCCTGATACACTGAATAATTGAGCATAAAAGTTTAATGTCAGTGCTCTGGGTATGTTTGGACAGTTGATGAAGCAGTTTCAGGAATTACCTGGAGGCCCCTATCCTGGTCTCAAAGAACTTCCCCATTGTAATGGTGGCTCTCATGATCGTGACTACGCCCCTGTGATCGCGGACAATGTCTCTGAGATTATGGACAAAGTCTCTGTGATCAAGTGGACAATGTCTTTATGATTGTGACCTATGTCTCTGAGATCATAGACTCGCATCTCTGTGACCATCAACAATGTCTCCATGATCGCGGTCATGCCGTCAATTCCAGGAACCATACAGTGTCTCTACCGATTCTGCGCAGAGCTCTACGAAGCATGGGACAATGTCTCTGATCATGGACAACGCCTCTCATCTTTTGACAAGGTCTCTGCAATCATGGGATAAATATCTCTGATCGTGGATGTGTCTCCTATCCTCAATAATGTCTCTCCAATCATGGACTATGTCTCAAGGATCGTGGACGATGAAGTGGACGTATGGCAAACCTGGAAAATCAAAAGAAACATACAAAGGAAAAAGATCAATACACAACTTCCTATTCCTCATCAACATTTTAACCATGAAAACACAGATAAATATTCACAGTACAGCTGGACCAGAGAAGTAATAAAATATGTTATGCCTTATTATACTAGGACATTGTCATGCCTTACTATAGTATATTATTTTCATAGAATTTTGATACTTCACTATACTACTCAACCAGTTGAGGCAGATGGCCGCCCACCCTGAGTCTGTTTTTCTGTTCAAGGTTTCTACCTCTTAAAGGAAGTTTTTTCTTGCCAATGTCGCCTAGTGCTGCTCTTGTGGGAAATTAAGGTCTCTTTCTGTTAAATAATATAAAAGAATACGGTCTAGACACTATACTATACCCATGACATTTTGTCTTACTACATTATGACTTTTTTGACAGTTTTTGGATGTCTTATCACTGTGATTTATTTCGTACTACTTCTGAGATTGCTACTTTTACATTACTTCTATTAATACAGATTAATTATACATTGTTTTTATTTTGCAGATTACTTCTATTTATAACACTTTTCTAATATACTGACTACTGAGCATAAACAGTTTAATGTCAGTGCTCTGTGTTGACAGTTGATGTAAAGTAGCTTGTGAACTACCTGAGGCCTCTTGTCCTGGTCTCAAAGAACTTCCTCATTGTACGGTGGGTTTTCTCAGGATCGTGACTACGTCCTGTGGATCGCGGACAGTGTCTCTGAGATTATGGACAAAGTCCTGTGATCATGGACAATGTCTTTAAGGATTGTGGACGATGTCTCGAGATCATAGACGGTGTCTCTGTGACCATCAACAATGTCTCCATGATCGCCGGGGTCAAGCTCGTCAATCGAGGAACCACAGTGTCTCTACCGATTCTTGCGCAGAGCTCTATCACATGGGACAATGTCTCGATCATGGACAACGCCTCTCATCTTTGACAGGTCTCTACGACCATGGACAACGCTCTCTGATCGCGGACAATGTCTCCCTCATCCCTCAACAATGTCTCCAATCATGGGACCATGTCTCGCGATCGCGGATTTATGTCGTGGAGGCAAACCTGAAAATCAAAAAGTAGTCACAAGAAGGAAAATTATCAACACACTACTACCATTCTTCATCCACAGTTTAACCATGAAAATAGAGGTTGTTTAACATTACAGCTAACGAGAACATTTAACAAACATTGGAGGGCTGTCTTCAGAAAATGAACAATTAACCGCTCATGCCTGAAGAACCGAACAACAACAAATATTTGTTAAAAAGTAAATGGATTATTAATTATGTGTTAGCCAATAGAGGCTGTCTCTAGAAAAATGAACAAACAAATAAACCTGGAAAACACAACTGCAATACTGAATACTGATTAACAAAATTAATACAAAAATAGTACTGGAAACTTTTCATCACTAAAACCCACACAGCCTTGCCAATTACAAATAAATTTGACTGACCTAAAGGAAAAGCAATGTAAAAAATCTGAGTTAATTGGCTTTTGACTCTGAAGTTTAAATTTCTTCTTGTACGTCTAACTGTAATCTCAGCTCATACACTGTGGAGGGGCACAGTCAGGAAGGTAGTTTTCAAGCCTTTAACTGCTCAATCAAGCATCAAGTCTAAAACAAACAAATGACTAATATTAACTAATAGCTGAACCAGAGCATCTCCAAACAATAGAAGAATACCAGAAAATGGACTGTTTACTGTCACATCTGGACAAGAAAAGCATCACATCCTTGAAGAAACAACAACAACTAAACTAACTAAATGTTAAGGAGAACAGAATTTAGTTTGAAGCTTGAATTTAACATACAACCGAACTCAATCAAGTATTAAGACACCACAAACAAATCTCTCATCATTAATATACAATCAGGGTCAATAGATAACTATGGACAGATTACTGCCACAAATCTACGTGAACAAACAAAATGACCGATAGAAAACTAAAATGAGATGCTTAATTACAATGAAACAAGAAATAAATGATCAGAATGACACAGAACTGCAGACGCAGTAAGAACAAAGAAGCTGGACCATAAATAGATGGAAAATAGTTAAGTGATGCAGTAAGACCACAAACGGACTCATAAAATGATCACAACGACATGATAATCCGCTTACAAACTGACTTAAATGACCAAGATGGAACACTAAATACAGCGGTATTGTAAAGGGCATGCAAACGGAGTTGTAAAACAGACTAATAAGGTTACCTTGCCCCGTAAGGTGCCTACAACCACAGCGTCAGGGACGTTATAAAAGCTATACACGCTAACGCTCGCCACTAATGTTGACATCCAGGTGTAAAGCAAAACCAGGTACAGACGCGAACGTAGAAGACAAAATGACCACAAATAGACACAAAGCGATGACAAGGACAAGACAGACCACTACTTAATTGTGTTAAACAGATTTAGAATGTCACAAAGCGCAAAGAGCAAAATGTCGGTAAAATGACTGTGAACAACACAACATGGATTTAACCGGCTCATCAAGAGCTCATGAAAGCTTTCACCCATCCACGCTGAGGTCCACAACTCATGTCAGGGACGCCTCAGCCACGGAAACACAAACACACTCCTTTACTCACGCGATATAAAATGGCTGGAATGGAACTATGTCAAAAGATATCACTGAAAGAGTATGCTGTCGCTAATACCGCTAGCTAGTTCGCTTCCTTAGCCTACTGAGCCGCAGTATTCCAGCGTCCAGCCCTCAGTAGAGTTCGACAGAAAAGCAGCCCAAAGCTCGATCCAGGCTTCGATGATAAAGTTTTTGTCACAGTACGGACAAACCGAGGTAGTCGACTCAAACGCTGTTTCAATTCGTTTCAACTTCGCTTTTGCCTCTAGGCTCTCCCAGCTGGCCAAGCTAAATGACGACATGACGAAGCCAACAATAACGCCAATCGGTTTGGTCAACAGTTCATGGTTCTGATTGGTTGAATTACCAACAGTTTTATTGAAGAAAATGTACAAAGTGTAAGGCGAGCATTCATAACGAGTAATATACCAACCAATATTAGCAATACCTAAGATGGGTGCGCTTTATAATTGTGATCAACAACCAAAGAATTTAGATAGGATGATAGTATTGACAATTATTAATTTGAGTTTTGAACAGATACCAAAACAATACTGTTATAATGTATAAATATATTTTTGTTATATTTATCCAGCCAATGAACTGGTTTCTGGCAGAGGAATACAAACAAAGAGGTGGTCTGTTGTTTCAAATCACTTTACTAAAGCAAGAATCTGCTTTCAAATTACCTAAAAAGGGTAAATAATTATTCTTTGTGGGAATTTCTTTGTTTTGGGTGAAGTGGATATTAGTTAAAACAAAGTATGTTGGTTTTACATTTTAGTGCTGATGCACCTGATTTGATGGTGGTTTGACTCTGTGCTGCCAGAATAATACCTTTCCCCATACCCATATTCAGTGTATATGTTCATAAACATGATGGAGACTGAATTGTTCTCTTATCTGTGCAGGGCAGGACAGATGATATAGAACAATATACAAAGATAAAAACAACTTATATCAACTTTATATGCACATAATCTAATATAAAATGAACAGCACTGGATTATCCTGTATATGTTTTATTTATATTATGACAAAGAACAATGTTTTGTATCAGTGTAAAACAGGAACAGGTGTATTATATTTTTTAAAACCATCTTAAACTTTCAAAGAAAACACAACAAATAATTAACTTGTTTTATCTAATATTTATTTTGTGTAATGACTTCACTTTTTCATGTGTTAAACTATTAAGAATACCCCAAGGTATATGAGTTGATTGATTGGACCATGTGTGACAGTGTTGAGAAAATGTAAAGTAGAAATCAAAAGCAGGTGAAGCCACAGAATGAAATAAATAAATCATGTCAGATCATTACTGTTATTCGAGCATGTTTCATTACAGTCTTTGTATTAACTGATAAAATAGCAGCCCAAACTGCATGTAACAAGTAATTGCAGATTTAAAACAAACAAAAACAAAACAAAAACGCCGTGTTAAATTACGAAGTTGTGCAATGTAAGTGCAGAAGCAGTAAACTTTGACTCTATTTCAAATCTACAAATCATCACTCAGAAATATGTATGTAGTTCAGTCATATGAAAAGGCTTTGCTTACAAGTGAATCAATTCATTGGTAACTGCTGAAAAATGATTAGATCCTTCCCTTCACGAGGAATCTCCTGTTTTGTGGTGTTATCGCTGTGGATCAGTGCTCCTGCAGCAGCTGCTGAGAAGAAGAACACAGTGAAGACATCAGTATTTCTCCTGCACTCAGCATCTCACAGGAACAAACATATCTTTAATTTGGATCACAGGTGTAATGCAAATTAAACATACTTAATTTGCATAAGAAATTTGATTTAATAGGCTCTAGAACATTTAGACAAACTGCTTCCAGAAGAAAATTGTTTTGTGTACTTTAGCAAATCTGATAACTGGGCCAGTTATATATAATGCTAACTTGAACTCACAGTAAACAAACAGAAGAACTGGATTTGCCCTGTCCCATTTGATGTAGACTGGATTTATAGAAGTAAAATACATTCTTGGCCTGCAATAGTTCAATCAAGTATTTTTTTAAATTTATAGAGAACACAACTTGCACCAAAACACCATTTGCACACAGGAGGTCACCACATTACAGAAGCAGCCTTTACACCAGAGCCACACTAATCAAAACAACAGCTGGAGCCCAGAACAGAGAAACCAGGACTGCACACAGATTTTTTTCATCGACTTGATATATAAACAGGGAAGAAATTCCAACAACAACTACAAAACTGTCAAAGTTAAAATATGTTACTAGTAGTAGTGTATTGTTTCTCACTGATCTATTTTATTTTTCTGTTTCCTCACTCACATTATGCACAAATTTAATATGGTTATCGTGGAAACAGAATATTTTCTTAGGTTTACTAGGAGACAAAAAAGTAGTAAAAATATTATATACTGAACATCACTAGCAGATTTTTAAAAAAGAAAGTGTGTCTCAATAGTTTTAAGGCTCTTTTAGTGTAATTCAGTATTTCTGATCAAAGAGCATATACTGAACACACAAGATAACAAATCCACACCACCAAAAGGGAAATGGGCAGGTTATACTCTGACCAGCCATGCTCACCTCCCCACTCTCCAGCCACCAGTCCTGCACACCAGGCATGTAAACGCATAAATCACATGTTGTCAGCCTGGGTGATTTATTATACAACAACAGTTGGCCTGGGCAGCCTGTATGTAGTGGGAAAATAGCCTTCTTTTTTGTGTTTTTTGTTTGTAGATTCACAGTATGTCTTTTTATAATTAATTGAAGGTTTACACTGCTGGGTTTTTTTTTTATCTTCTCCATGAGGCTGTTGAGGCTTACTTGTTCTAAATAGAATTATTTAAACTAGAGCATTAGGAGATGCCATACCTGTGAAGGTTGATACTGAGGTTAACGCTGCATTCACAACAGGTCAGAAAGTCGGAAATTACAAGCTCAGATTCAGGAAAAATATTTGAAATGCATGAACAGGCTTTGATTTTTACCTCAGAAAACTTGCATGGAGTTCAGGTCCCATATTTACTTCAGACTTCACGCCATAATAATTCATAATCATGGGGTCCTCGTCAGGACTGGTAGGAACAGTAATATCACAAAACACTATTTAACACCATTTTTATCAGGTCATTCACTATTGTATGTATATTTATATTCTTAGTATATTAATGAAGGTGCTAATACTTTGCAAAGACATTTGTACATTAGCTCACTAGTCTACAAATACAGGACATGTTCTGGTCACAGCAAGCAGAGGCAATAACTGTTAATGTGTTCCTGGTAAAGACAACAAGACAGTGTGAAGATGTTACCACGGGCATCCAAATTGTTTTCAAGCTGATCTGTGAACACTGTTTTTCGCAGAATTGTGAAGTTTCCACCAAAAGCTTGAATTTATCGTCGTCCAAATGCAGCATAAGCCAAGGGAAGAGGTGAGCACATCAACCTGCAAACTAGTCTGTTTTCCTTGATGCCTCTAAGGGCCAGTGTTTGAGACTGCGTTCGCGATCCTCTCCTGCTGCTGCCAGGGCTGAGTTCAGCTCACTGAAGTCTAATGGTGCAGATGGCTGTAAGTTCTGAACACTGTCAAAAAGCCTTTTGAACACAACTGTAAACCAGGGAGTTTTGGCATATTGGACAACTCAAACAACTGACTAATCACCTTTGAAAGACATGACACAGCAGCAGTGAGACTGACTATTCAGAAGAAGCACACTGGAGGAACTGGTACGTTTACTTCATATTCAATCTCTTTAAAATCAATATAGTGGTAGTTTGATAAAATGATCCTGTTTCTGACATTACTGTATTCTTTTATGTTACTGTCTGGGCCTCAAAGCAAAAATTAACAAGCTATGACATAACACTCCAAGTCCTGGGTTGGTGTGTCTACCTAGTTGTGGGGAGGTTCTTCGTCTTGCTTGGCCTCTTGACGTTCCTCAGCTCCTCTGCACTTGCAGGCTCGTCAGGGTCCAGATTCTATGTAAGCGCTCTGGGATGGGAACACCCAGTATACGTAACCCC
>BRZM01000047.1:645358-668695 GCA_033238685.1 Lates japonicus | reverse complement strand
CATATGACTCAGATAATACTCCTTTAGTAAGACCCAATTGTGCTCTGGTATTAGGGGCTGTCTCCAGAAATCAACAGTTGACCATCTACTCCTGAAGAATAACAACAAATGTGGCATGAAAAATCTAAAAGTAGTTAATTATGTATCTACAGACAATCCATGAGCAATCCTTTTGCTGTGAACTGCACAACAATATCATACTACCAGTAAGTGTTTGAATCTGGACTAAACTTTTGTTATGTATTTCTTCCACCTCAGGTGATCACTAACAGGACTGTTCTTTACATTTCAACCCTCTTCTTTTAAACATATCTCTGATATTGGTTGTTTTGTGTTATTTAAATAAATTTACAAAGATCCGCAGCTTTTACAGAAAAAAGATTTAGAAACCGTTCAGGTAGACTGGTCTGCTGGTCGAGGCATTTTAAATCACCCTCTGACCCAGCAATTAAAATTAACACATTGAACTCACTCAATGTATTTTATTTATGGGGAACTGATATTGTTTTGTACGGTGCAGTCTAGTGTGTCAAACGCACAGATTAAAATTCCTGATCATACAATCGACTGGTTCAGATATTTTCAATCAATTTTTGACTGGTCGCCAACAATAACAATCCTTGAAGTTGCTGGCGGTTAGTGATTTGATATTTTGACCACGATTGCTGGCACACAGTATAACCATCTGGTGTGACATTTTGCTGCTATTTTGGATTCTTCGCTACCATTGCTTTACAGACCTTTTCTTTGATTAATTTAGTTACATTACATCTTTGTGCCTCTTGTTATATTACTTCTGATTTTGGATAACTTTTACTAACCAAGCTTTACATCTAATGACAAATTTCTTTGTAATATAGGCTGAATCTTTGTTCTCAATTACTTTCACATTATTATTACTTATACATTATTTTATATTACAGTTAACGCTTCGCCACCTTTCCCTGATACCACTGAATGCACTGAGCATAAAGGTTATGTCAGCAGTGCTCTGTATGTTTGGACAGATTGATGCCAGCTGTTTGCCGTTACGCAGGCCTCTCCTGGTCTCAAAAGAACCTGTTGTACGGTGGCTCTCTGCGATGTGGTTCACGTCCCTGTAGTACGGACAATGCCAGGATTACTGGACCGAAATCTCTGTGATGTGGACGTCTTTATGATCGTGGGCGGTATCTCTGAGATCATGGCGGCATCTGCAATAGCGCCTCGGCGGTCGCCATTCGGGTAAGCCGGTCTCTACCGATTCTTGCGCGGAAGCTCTGAAGCATGGGACAATGTCTCTGATCTGGTTCGCGTCGCTCTTTTGTGGAATCTCTGCAGTATGATAGCTTATCTGATGTTGGTTAATGTCTCCACTATTCTCAACAATGTCTCTCAATCATGGACCATGTCTCTGTGATTGGTGTGATATAAATGGACAACCATTCGATCAGAAACCTTGGAGATAGTCAAAAGCCACTACCTATTCTTCATCCGCCGTTTAACCATGGCTCAGATCGTCTTCAACCTTCCGGCAGGCCAGAACGTTTAACGACATTGAGGGCTGTCTCAGAAATGAACAGCAGTTGACCAGCATCTACTCCTGAAGAACCAACAACAAAATATTTGCCAAAAAGTAAATGATTAATTATGCTGTCCGTTCCGTCACTGGAAGCAATCTATGCGAACTGCAGCAATAATAAACACTACCAGTAAAGTGCATTTTAGATACAAGACTTTTATGTGTATTTCTTCCCTCAGACCCGATCACTATGGAACCAGTATTTCACATTTCAACCCTCACAAACATATCTTAATGTAATTTGTTTTGTGTTGTAGTTTGAATCTTAACGCTTTGAAAAAGTTAAGTAGTTAGAAGTGTAGAACTGGTCTTTATACAATTATAAGACAGCTTTTAAATCACCCTCTGACCAACAATTAGGTACTTACATGCTGAACAACTCTCCATGTTTATTTGTAGACTGATAATGACATTTTCAGCACGGTACGAAATTCGTGTATCCCCATTACCCTTTGCACCAGATTAAATTCCCTGATCATGTACAATCGACTGCAATTAAGATATTTTTCAATCAGGTTTGTTGGTCATATATGCACCAAATCAACAAAATTTAGCATTTGTTGGTTCAAATGGTTTGATATTTTGACCATTCTTTGCCGGCAGGTATCTTAATATAGTGCTTGTTGTTTACCTTTGGATTACTATTACTTTCATTGCTTTGATTTACTGTTCATTCTAATTTTGAATTACTATACTTGTATTATATTACTGTCTTGTATATTACTTCTAAACTTACAGATAACTTTTACTATTCACATCAATAATGTTCTTCTTGTAATAATAAATGAATATAATTGTCAATTGCTGCATTACCTGCCAGTCCTTATTCTTCCTGTGGATTATTTCTACTTTCTCTTGAATCTTTTAAGGTTAATCAGTGCTCTGTGTCTTTGATGATAACGTGCAAAAGCAGTTTGTAAATTACCTGGGAGGCCTCTGTCTGGTCGAGAGCTTACCCTCATGCGGTGCCCGCTCTGCGGGCTCGTGGACTACGTCCCTATGATCGGACAATATCTTCTGAGATTATGAATAAGTCTCTGATCCTTGAACCGTGTCTTTATGATTGTGGGCGATCCTGAGATCGCAAACATCTGCGACCATGTGTGCTCTCTGTGATCGCGGTCCATTACCGTGAATCAGGGGAGCCTGATGCCCGTTCTTGGAGAGCTCGCGACATGGGACGTATCTCGATCCTGCGGACGGCGTCTCTCTCATCTTTGACAGAATATCTGCAATCATGGACAACATCTCTGATGCGACGGACCATGCTCCTCCCTCATCCTCTAACAATGTCTACCAATGTGGACCATGTCTCGATCGTGATGAGAGGTGGGCCGTCGCAAAACAGGAAAAATCAAAAAACATACAAAGGAAAAGATCAATACACACAACTTCCTTCCTCATCAACATTTTAACCATGAAAACACAGATGATATTACGGTACGACTGGATGATTCTCTCAATATCTTCTGCGCATTATCTGGTTGTGCCTTACTATAGTATTATTTTCATAATTTTGATATACTATACACAACTAGTTGAGAATGGTCGGCGCCCCACACAGTCTGCCTATTCAAGTTTCTACCTCACTAAAGTTTTTTCTTGCCGGTATCGCCTAAAATTGCTATATTGGTGGGTGTTGCGGTCTCTGTTGACAACCTCAAAACCGTTCGGAGCCACGCATATATACTATACCGCGGCATTTTTGTACCTACATTATGACTTGCAGCAGTTTTGATATCCTTTTCGGTGATTTATTTGATACTACAAATTGCTAGTACTTTATGGTCGTGCCATTGTTTTCTTTGGTCGCCTATTGCGCACTATGCCTTCTATGACGCCAGTTTAAATATCGTGTATGTTGGACAGTTGATGTCGCAATTTATGGAATTACCGGAGCTCATCGCCATTAAAACCTCATTATACGGTGGCTCTCTGCGTCTGTTTGAACCGTCCTATGTTGCCCAGACGGTATCAGATTGCTGGATAAAGTCCGTCGAACACGTATCTTTCGCAAGTTGTGGACGATATCTCTGAATCTGCTAAATGGTGTATAATAATCTCTCCATGATCGCGGTCATTGGTCGAGGTCACAGTGTCTCTGATTCTTTACTTCTGAGCATGGGACAATGTCTCTGGTGGCAGATAACGTCTCTGTCTTGACGAAGGTCTCTGATCGCGGACAGCGATACCGGTGGACCAATCTCCCTCATCCTCAACTTTTGTGTCTCTCAATCTGGATATATCTCTCTCGAAATCATGGGCGGTCACCAGCGGAGAAGTGGCGCTGAAACCTGGAAAAAATCGCAAAACGCCTGAAAATTATCAATACACTACTACCTATTCTTCATCCACAGTTTAACCATGAAAACACAGATAAATATTTAACATTACAGCTAAACGAGAACATTTAACAAACATTGGAGGGCTGTCTCAGAAAATGAACAATTAACCGTCTACGCCTGAAGAACCAACAACAACAAATATTTGTTAAAAAGTAAAATGATTATTAATTATGTGTTAGTCATTAGAGGGCTGTCTCAGAAAATGAACAAACAAATAAACCTGGAAAACACAACTGCAACACTTGAAACACTGATTAACAAACTTAATACAAAATAGTACTGGAAACTTTTCATCACTAAAACCCACACAGCCTTGCCAATTACAAATAAAATTTGACTGACCTAAAAGGAAAAGCAATGTAAAAAAAATCTGAAAGCATCATTTTGACTCTGAAGTTTAAATTTTGGTGTAATGTCTAACTGTAATCTCAGCTCATACACTGTGGAGGGGCACAGTCAGAAGGTAGTTTTCAAGCCTTTAACTGCTCAATCAAGCATCAAGTCCAAACAAACAAATGACTAATATTAATCATTGTAGCTGAACCAGAGCATTCTCCAAACAATAGAAGAATGTTTCAGAAAATGGACTGTTTACTGTCACATCTGACAAGAAAAAGCATCACATCCTTAAGAAACAACAACAACTAAACTAACTAAAATGTTTAAGGAGAACAGAATTTAGTTTTGAAGCTTGAATTTAACATACAACCGAACTCAATCAAGTATTAAGACACCACAAACAAATTTCTCATCACTAATATACACAACTGTGGGTCAATAGATAACTATGGACAGATTACTGCCACAAATCTACGTAAACAAACAAAAATGACCGACAGAAAAACTAAATGAGATGCTTAATTGCCACAATGAAACAAGAAATGTAAAATGATCAGGAATGGACACAGAACTGCAGAGACGCAGTAAGAACAAAGAAGCTGACCATAAATAGATGGAAAATAGCCAAGTGATGCAGTAAGACCACAAACGGACTCAAAATGATCACAACGACATGATAATCCGCCATAAACTGACTTAAAATGACCAAGATGGAACACTAAATTACAGCGGTATTGTAAAGGCATGCAAACGGAGCTGTAAACAGATCACTAAAGGGTTACCTTGCCCCCGTAAGGTGCCCACAACTCATGTCAGGGACGTTATAAAAGCTAAGGCTAATGCTAACGCTCGCCACTAATGTTGACATCCAGGTGTAAAGCAACCAGGTACAGACGCAACGTAAGACAAAATGACCACAAATAGACACAAAGCGATGACAAGGACAAGACAGACCACTACTAATTGTGTTAAAATGACGAGAATGGCTCACAAAGTTACAAAGAGCAAAATGTCGGTAAAATGACTGTGAACAAATACAACATGGATTTAAACGGCCTATCAAGAGCTCATGGTGTTTTCACCCATCCACGTTGGAGGTCCACAACTCATGTCAGGGACGCCTCAGCCACGGAAACACAAACACACTTTTACTCACGCGATATAAATGGCTGGAATGGAACTAAGGTCAAAAGATATCACTGAAAGAGAAGGCTAATGCTAACGCTCGCCGCTAGCTAGTTCGCTCCTTAGCCTTACCTTCGAGCCGCAGGTGTATTCAGCGTCCAGCCTCAGTAGAGTTCGACAGAAAAGCAGCTCCAAAGCTCGATCCAGGCTTCTTCGATGATAAAGTTTTGTCACAGTACGGACAAACCGAGGTAATGACTCAAACGCTGGTTTCAATCTGTTTCCCCAACTTCGTTTCTTTGCCTCTCTAGGCTCCTCCCAGCGGGCCATGCCAAATGACGACACATGACGCAAGCCAACAATAACGCCAATCGGTCGGGTCATTGTGCTCCGCGGTTCTGATTGGTTGAATTACCAACAGTTTTATTGAAGAAAATGTACAAAGTGTAAGGCGAGCATTCATAACGAGTAAAATATAACTGAAATTCATTATATTAGCACACGAAGATGGGTGCGCTCTTTATGAATTTAGACTAACAACTAAAGAATTTAGATAGGATGAGTTAGTATTGACAATTAGTTTAAATTTTGTGCCTTTTAAACAGATACCAAAAACAATACTGTTATAATGTATAACATTATATGGTTTTGTTATTTATCCAGCCAATGAACTGTTTCCAGAGCAGAGAGTGAGAACATAAAATGAAGAGGTGGTCTGTTGTTTCAAATCACTTTTACTAAAAGCACATGAATTGCTTTCAAAACCAAATCTTCATCTAAAAAGGGTAAATAATTATTCTTTTGTGGGGAATTTCTTTTGTTTTGGGTGGAAGTGGATATTAGTTAAAACAAAGTATGCTGGTTGGACATTTTAGGTGTGTTGATGCACCTGATTTGATGGTGGTTTGACTCTGTGCCAGCCAGAATACCCTTCCATACCCATATTCAGTGTATATGTTCATAAAACATGATGGAGACTGAATTGTTCTCTTATCTGTGCAGGGCAGGACAGATGATATAGAACAATATACAAAGATAAAACAACTGCATATCAACTTTATGCAACAATATACAACTCAATATAAAATGAACAGCACTGGATTATCCTGTATATGTTTTATTTATATTATGACAAAGAACAATGTTTTGTATCAGTGTAAAACAGGAACAGGTGTATTATATTTTTTAAAATAAAACCATCTTAAACTTTCAAAGAAAACAGACAACAAATAATTAACTTGTTTTATCTAATATTTATTTTGTGTAATGACTTCACTTTTTTCATGTGTTAAACTATTACATTATATTCCAAGGTATATGAGTTGATTGATTGGACCATGTGTGACAGTGTTGAGAAAATGTAAAGTAGAAATCAAAAGCAGGTGAAGCCACAGAATGAAATAAATAAATCATGTCAGATCATTACTACTGTTATCTGAGCATGTTTCATTACAGTCTTTGTATTAACTGATAAAAATACAGCCCAAACTGCACAACAAGTAATTGCAGATTTAAAAACAAAACAAAACAAAACAAAAAAACGCTCGTGTTATAAATTACTTAGTTGTGCAATGTAAGTGCAGAAGCAGTAAAACTTGACTCTATTTCAAATCTACAAATCATCACTCTTGTAGAAACATGTATGTAGTTCTCAGTCATATGAAAAGGCTTTGTTACAAGTGAATCAATTCATTGGTAACTGCTGAAAAATGATTAGATCCTTCCCCTTCACGAGGAATCTCTCCTGTTTTGTGGTGTTGGTCGTTGCTGTGGATCAGTGCTCTGCAGCAGCTTTGGCTGAGAAGAAGAAAACACAGTGAAGACATCAGTATTTCCTCTTGCACTCAGCATCTCACAGGACCAAACATATCTTTAATTTGGATCACAGGTGTAATGCAAATTAAACATACTTAATTTGCATAAGAAATTCTGATTTTAATAGGTTTCCAGTAGCTTTCACGAGGACAAACTGCTTCCAGAAGAAAATTGTTTTGTGTACTTTAGCAAATCTGATAACTGGGTCAGTTATATATATAATGCTTAACTTGAACTCACAGTAAAACAAACAGAAGAATCGATTTGCCTCAACCCATTTGATGTAGACTGATTTATAGAAGTAAAATACTACATTCTTGGGCCTGCAATAGTTCAATCAAGTATTTTTTTTAAATTTATATAGAGAACACAACTTGCACCAAAACACCATTTGCACACAGGAGGTCACCACATTTCACAGAAGCAGCCCTTTTACACCAGAGCCACACTAATCAAAACAACAGCTGAGCCCAGAACAGAGAAACCAGGACTGCACACAGATTTTTTCACTGACTTGATATAAACAGGGAAGAAATTCCAACAACAACTACAAAACTGTCAAAGGTAAAATATGTTACTAGTAGTAGTGTATTGTTTTCACTGATTCATTTTATTTTTCTGTTTCCTCACTCACATTATGCACAAATTTAATATGTGGTTATCGTGAAACAGAATATTTTCTTAGGTTTACTTAGGAGACAAAAAAAGTAGTAAAAATATTATATACTGAACATCACTAGCAGATTTTAAAAGAAAGTGTAAATCAATAGTTTTTAAGGCTCTTTTTAGTGTAATCTGTGCACATTTCTGATCAAAGAGCATATACTGAAACACACAAGATAACAAATCCACACCACCAAAAAGGGAAATGGCAGGTTATACCTGGACCAGCCATGCTCACCGACTCTCCAGCCACTCAGTCCCTGCACACCAGGTACAACGACAAATCACATGTTGTCAGCCTGGGGTAGATTTATTATACAACAACAGTTGGGCTCGGGCAGCCTGTATGTAGTGGGAAAATAGCCTTCTTTTTTGTGTTTTTTGTTTGTAGATTCACAGTATGTCTTTTTATAATTAATTGAAGGTTTACACTGCTGGGTTTTTTTTTATCTTCTCCATGAGGCTGCTGAGGGCTGACTTGTCTCTAGCTAGGACTATTTAAACTAGAGCATTAGGAGAGGGCACATGCCATACCTGTGAAGGTTGATACTGAGGTTAATGCTGCATTCACAACAGGTCAGAAAGTCGGAAATTACAAGCTCAGATTCAGGAAAAAATATTTGAATGCATGAACAGGCTTGATTTTTATTCTCAGAAACTTGTATGAAAGTTCAGGTCCCATATTTACCAGACTTCACGTCATAATAACTACAATCATGGGGTCCTCTGTCAGGACTGGTAGGAACAGTAATATCACAAACACTATTTAATTACTTTTATCAGGTCATTCACTATTGTATGTGATATATTTATATTCTTAGTATATTAATGAAGGTGCTAACGTTTTGCAAAGACATTTGTACATTAGCTCACTAGTCTACAAATACAGGACATGTTCTTGGTCACAGCAAGCAGAGGCAATAACTTGTTAATGTGTTCCTGGTAAAGACAACAAGACAGTGTGAAGATGTTACCACGGGCATCCAAATTGTTTTCCAAGCTGATCTGTGAACACTGTTTTTCGCAATTGTGAAGTTTCCACTCAAAAGTTTGAATTTACTGTCGTCCGAAATGCAGCATAAAGCCAAGGGAAGAGGTGAGCACACTAACCTGCAACCAGTCTGCTCTTCCTTGATGCCTCTGAGGCCAGTGTTTGAGACACGTTCATGATCCTCTCCTGCTGCTGCAGAGCTGAGTTCAGCTCACTGAAGTCTAATGGTGCAGATGGCTGTAAGTTCTGAACACTGTCAAAAAGACGCACACACACGAACACAACTGTAAACCAGGGAGTTTTTGGCATATTGGACAACTCAAACAACTGACTAATCACCTTTAGAAGACATGACACAGCAGCAGTGAGACTGACTATTCAGAGAAGCACACTGGAGGGAACTGGTACGTTTACTTCATATTCAGTCTCCTTTAAAATCAATATAGTGGTAGTTTGATAAAATGATCCTGTTTCTGACATTACTGTATTCTTTATGTTACTGTCTGGGCCTCCAAAGCAAAAATTAACAAAAACTAACATGACATAACACTCCAGAGTCTCGATTTGAGTGTTGTCTACCTGGATTTGGCCAGGAGGTTCTTGATGCGCTTGGCCCTGCGGGAACGTTCCTCCAGCTCCTCTGCACTTGCAGGCTCGTCAGGGTCAGATTCTATGTAGCGCTCTGGGATGGGAACTTTTTGCGGTTTGGACAGCTGCATATTGGATAGAAAGAGTTAGTTAGTCCCAAGGTTTAAGTTCCAGCCTACACCAAAACTATTGGCTTCTTGTGTTCTCCAGGGTTTCCATTACAGTGGAGATATACAACAGATATTAAGTCATTTGCTTGGTAATATATTGTCCATGATGACAGTGAGGAATTCCCTCTCAGATTTTATTATTACATTACTACATACATACAGGGGTTGAGCCTGTGGAATGTAAGTTAAAACCACAGACTGTACATGAAACCCTTGAAAGAATTAGCATGAGAATTTACTGTATAAACAGTTGAACTAGCCATTTTCCCCCATTCATAATATATCTAACCTGTCATGTTGAAAATTATACTATTTAACGGTTTCTGACATTGTGTGTCCCTTTTTTCATGGCTGAAATATTGTAGATGTAATATAGACTATATAATCAGAACTTTAAACAAATTAATATTTTTTACATACTTTGTGCATTCACAAGATTTAACAAAATTGGACTGGAGGTGGAGAAAATTAAGTACACTTACACCTATCCATGTTATGCAAGATCATGGATGGTGTGAGTAAGCGAGGCAGGGACCTTTAAGTGCATATTAAACCTGATGCATCACAACAGCAGTGGAGGTATTAGAGGATTAAAGGAGCTTTTTTCGTCTTCAATCCTGTGACTCTCATAGAATGACTGCTTCTGAAATCACCTTCTATGTTTATTTATCAGGACTGAGACAGAGATCAGTCAGGTGTGTGTTTACCTCTCGGCTGATATCCAGGTCGTAGTCAAGAGGCTCAACATCCACCTCTCGTATGCGTGTGGCCGTCACCGTCACCCACTCATCTGATTGAAACCTGCCTCTCTCCTTCACTTGGTTCCGTCCTTCGTCGCTCTGACCCTCTGCCCCCAGTCGCTCCTCCTGCCAATCAAACACCTACAAAGGGCAGGAGTCAGGATTACACAGCTACCCAGAAGACTGCGAAAAACAGAACATCATTTTTCAGATGTTATTTAATCACAAAACATCAGTGTTACTGAACATATGTTTTAACTAGTTGTATGTAAACAGTATGCCTCTACCTGTGTTGATTAATCAGTTATTCAACTGATAGTAAATTAATTTGCAATAATTTTGACTCTATTTTTATTTTATTTTTAAATAAAATGCAAAGAATTTACTGGTTCTATGTTCTCAAAACTGAATACTTGTTAGCAACTAGGAACTGCTGATCAGACAAAACAAGCAATTTGAAGAAGTCATCTTGAGCATTTTTACTACTTTTGGAAAAGAAATTACTGGTTGCAGTCCTAGCATTTTTTATATATCAGTGAGGGTTAATAAAAATGACTTTCAATCAAGTGAAAGAAAAGACAAACCCACACGGAGCAGAGGCAGGCAGGGCAAAGAAGGGCAGTGGCGATCTTTTTGTGAGCGAAAGCAGTGGGGTTTATGGGGAGATGTTAAAACCAGCACTGACAGTAACACTGTTGTAACATGAAAAGAGGTATTCTTCACCATAGTCTCACTAGTTTACAGGATTTTATACCAAGGTGTTTGGATGTTTTCTACAACATGTATTGTGTATTAAAGTGCTCCATACAGAGATGCTGTGAGCTAGTAAAAGTTAAATGTTAAATATAACATATCACTGCGGTGAGTCTTGCCTCAGGTAGAGGGAGACAAATACAAATTTAACACCGCTGAACAAACAGGAATAATTAAGAGTTTATCTTGGGATTTGAAGGATGATGTTTAGAATCATTACGACAGAAGGGACCCAGGCTGATGATTAGTCTGCGTTTCTGGAAGCTGTAATCATACACATATATACCACATCCTTCTCCCTGATGTACACCAGCACATTTGCATCTATAAAAATACTCTCTCATTTTCTGATGAGCACTTGTATGTGTGTGTGTGTGTGTGGTGAGGGGTACTTGTAAGTATCCATCCAAGGAGCATCAAAGCCATGCATGCATCCTTCCCACTCCAGTAGCCTGCAGCAGGGTCTGATCTGTTGCTGTGTTCACATGCTCTGAGAAACACTGCATCCCATGCCTTGGTGTGCTCAGGAGAATCAATTGCACAAAAAAAAGGACAGAGAGAAAGAAAACCATGCAGATTCACAGATTCATTAAAACCCACACCAGATTAGGAAGAACACAGCCAAGAGGAGGTTCAGAAGCAAGAAACTCTTTATTGTCGAGTGCAAATCTCTACACGATAGAAAAGAAAAGGGAAAAGAGTTGTGCGTTGCTTCTCAGTTACACAGAATTAGGTGATGATTAGCTGTTCGTTTCTCTAAGTTCTCTACTATAAATTCTACTCTTCAGCTGAGCAACCTCCTGTAACTATTTTTCTCTTTGAGCTGATATACTGTACGTAGCTGTGGAAGGATAAAAGCAATATGGCAGAAAAGCTCTCCAGATTAATACTTGTCAGAAAAACAAGGAGCTGACAGCAGCACCATGGAGAACCAAAACTGGAGTACGACACAACACAGATTTTCAAAAGAATCTTCTAGAGCGCAGCGAAGATTATTCGATTTGTCTGTCAACAGGACGTTATTCAACAGTTTAGATAATTCTTTACGTAATTTATCAAGTAAAAAAAAAACGGAAACACCTGCAGGTTTTTGCTGCTTTTCTGCATGTTATATATCTCTGGGTTTGAACAGTTGGTCTAATAAAACAATTATTTTTCATCATTTTCAGCGATTTTATTGACAAAAAGATCAATCAAAAAATGCAAAGCAGTCAAACCTTGCCACTGTACATGACCTATACTGTCCCTTTCTGACTTCCCACACACACATACCATGACAAAGTTGTCTGCTCCTTGTTCATACGTTTTAATTTTTTTTTTTTATTGCGTTTCAGCCCAGTTGCTTGAACCTGTCCTGTATACTTATGATGCATATGACAGCACAGCATAGGCCACTTAAAAGTACTCAGGTTAGAGCACAGCTTCTCTTCCCAACTTTAATTGCGGCAATGTATTTATCAACCACTGTAAAACGTTAACAATAACCTTTAAGTCCATACAAGAAAAGGCTGTATTAATGAGAATGTTAATTCAAATATAAAATGGTGTAAACATGTTTTATGCTGGTGGAGTTGATAAAATAAAATATGCTCTGGCGTTTATGGTTATATGCATTAAAAAGAGGTGAAAAGTAGTGGCAGAAGATCACAGGCTATGTATTGCTCACTGTTATTGGGAAATTCAATATCAAGGATTTATGGGAAATGTAGTGTGATTACAGGCAGATCTCACAGCAGTCTGGTTATGAATATTTAACCTGTAATTATTATACCAATCTAGTAGTTATTATATGTCATGCTATCTTAACGGAAGACTTTGACATTTCTGATGTTACTATATCACTTTTTTCACTCAGGTGTGTTAGCATTGTTAGCATTCCTCACTGAAACCAAGGGGTACAGCTAGCTGTTATCTAGCTTTAGTTTAAATGTCAAAGTCCTTTAGGGGTTAAAACCAGCAGTGTCCCCACATCTCCCTGACTTAATTCTGCGATCACACAGAAAAGCAACCTTAAAGCTAGCTCTTGCATCGTTTCTGTAATTCTGTAGTGGAGACGTATGCTTTAAACAAACCGTGATTGATTGGAAATGTTGATTAAGGAGGTAAATTTGGGACAAAGGCAAAAGGATCATCAGCAAAACAAGGCACTTGGATTTCATCTGAAGAAAAGAAAGCAGGGAGGTGTGATCATGATTTGTGCCACTAGCATTGCCTCTTTCTTCATTTCATCAACCTGAAAACTTATTTTTTTTCTATTTTCCAACATTTCCCCCACTCCTCTATATACTCTATATACCAAATCTCTACAAAATATAACTGTACAACTGTATACTGAAAATATCCCTCAGTAAATAAATAAAAGTGTACAAGTACACGGTATGTAGATGTACATAAATGGGCTCTTCTCTCTACTCTCTGGTGATTAAAAACAGAGAAAGGAAGGCAGGGTGATGCCTTCCGTTCCCTCCTTTTCTCAATGGATTTACATTCAGAATTGTGTCAGTGAGGTCCCACCAGGGGGCAGTGGTAACAAGGTTCACTTTAACCCCTGAACCTTTAAAAAAATAAAATAAACAGGGAGCGACTCTGTCCCAGTCCAAAACTAGACAAGCATTCCTCTCAATCCCTGTGCTCGTTTTGTCTCCCATTGTTCTTAAAGCGTTAACCAAGCTAGCTAGCCAGCTGTAGCCAGTCCTGCCCTTTAGCTTGTTAGTGCTTGCGGCTAATGTCAACAACCAGTGGTTACACAGCAGAGAGTGCTAGTGTGTTAGCATTCCTGCAAGGTTATTATGTGGCTGGGGGCTGAAGGGTGGCATAGCAGCAGTGGTGGTGAACGTGGTGCTCCCTGTGTCTGCTGCTGCTGCGCTGGGGTGGGTGGTAACGTACGGAGGGCGGAGGATCAGAGGTGTTGGAGGGCAGCCTGGAGGAGGAGGAGGAGCGCTGGCTGGTGATGGTGGAGGTGGAGAGGCCCGTGGAGGAGCGTTCCCCCTGGCTGAGGTTCCTCTTTCGCTCGCGGACCAGCGCCCTCTGGTGCCGCTTCATCCGCTCCAGCTGCTCCTCGGCGGTCATTCGGCCTCGAGTATGGCTGCTCGGGAGCTGCAGGGTCTCTGTAGGGGATGACAGAAGCTCCAAGGCACTCTTAGGTCTCTCCTGGTGAGACAGGGAAGGAGAAGAGAAACAAGGGGAATTGGAACAAAGTCAGGATGGAAATGAGAGAGGAGATGATTGGTTAGTAGCTTATGAGAAGATGAAAAGCAGAGAGAAAGAAAAGAGGATGAAAGATGGAGGAATATGAACAATGAAATAGTGTAGTGGAAGACAAGTGTAAACAAAATGATGAGGGAGGAATGGGAAACAGCAATAATGAAAGCGACAGATTTAAACACTAAAGACTTGGCCTGTTTTCCTGAATACAATTACAAAGACTATCTGTTGCCATCATTCACTCAGAAAGTCTATAACCTGCATATCAAATGGTGCTTGTACAACCTATTTGTGTTACATATATCAAAAAACATTATCTCTGTATTGTGAAACCGTGAACTTGCCATTAAAAATAAGATTGACAAACCAGGCCTGTGCAAACACTGAGTTTCTCCAGCTGATCACAGTTACTTGCAGATACCTCCATCCTTCTTGTCTGGACTCACCCTGGCTGCAGAACTCCCGGGGCCTCTCCTTAGGGTGACGTAGGACGCGATGGAGTTGGATTGGTTCAGCTGAGATGAGGATCCTGACAGACGTAGTTGTTAACAACATGAAAAGAAGCAGCACAGTTTGGTTTAGTTGCATCTGTGTTGTGAAAAAAGCAGGCAGGTCATAGAATGAAAATGCAGTGTCAAGTGTACATCAGCAGTTAGAAAACCTGCTCTCAAAGTTTGTTGTTACCTTAACTTAATTAATTAAAAACATTAACATTTTCACAAAATTAGAGTCTTTATTTTATAAAGACTGTCACCGAATTTAGAAGAATTTTAATAACACTCCACATGGTGGACCGTCTCCTCGAAACATCAGGCTCCTCTCAAGGGTGAAAAATTCAATTATTGAGGTAGAATTTATTACCAAGGTAAGCACTACATTTTCCACATTTTAACTGATGAAGCCTCTAGTCTGAAGATTGGATTTCTAATGAAAATTTGAGTCTTCCTGAACACAAACACACTTGCCAATACATATTTAAAGTTTTAATTAATTTATCTAAAACTTGCTGAAAACAAATTTCACAACCAACCACATCTCATTACACTTCTTAATGAGTAAAGTAAAAATTGTATGCAAGTGTGTGATTCATTATGTATGCATTAATGCTTGCATTTTAAAATAAGCTGCAGCCAGGTTGTGGGACACTGCTGGGGAATCACTGGCCTTAATAAAAAGGTTTGTTAAAGGGAAATGTGCAGTATATTTATGTCACGTGTTACTGTCCAGACACCTTTGGTTGGGAAATACTGGTAATCAACGTCAGACCCGGTGTTGTGGTGACTAATTCCTGGCAGCTCTGGTTCACTCAGGTACGATCGCAAGTCCGTCTGAAACCAGAAAAGTTTAGACAGGAAGTTGGAGTGGCAGCTTTTAAAGTGAAATCTTAATGGTCTTCATCTAAAGTAGGGCTCGTAAAGAATGTGAATCCAAAACACCAGATTAGATTTCTGAACCTTAAATCCCTCAATTTAAGATTAAACACGAGCATACCTTACAGTCTCCATTGACAACATACTGCCCGCTCTCCCTGTCCCTCTTTCTCTCATCTGATTGACGTTTTAGTCCACGCACCGACGTATGGCGAATGACCGAGGCCTCTTTGGGGAGAGGAGGCACCACAGGGGGCGTCTCTTCATAGTCATAGAGGCGGGGCAATGGTGGCCGGGGTGGAGCGCTGTCCTCTGCCTGGACAGTAACCAGGCACAAATGGAGAAAGTATTTCTGAAGTGCAGTAAGTGGTGCTGTACTGCTGATGCACAACAAACACAATCAAACTAAACCCAGCAGTCATTCCTTAACCTCCACTGCTCTGTTGTTTTTCCAAGCAGAAGCGTGATACTCACCCACTTTGGCACGGTGCTGTGAGGCAAAGTATGGGAGAGGATGCTGGGGATGGAGCTGCGAGGAGGAGGCTGGACCTCTGTGCTGTGAGAAGGCACTGCCGGGTCCGACACCGAAGGCACTAATTTCCTCTCTGGTGGGGTGTGCAAACACAGACGCATCAAGGTAAAGATTAAAACCAATAAATCTGGACCTTTGTAGCATCTTAAAAACTCTCTTCCCATCTTTTTCTATTTGTCATCAACTGTGAATCATTCACACAGTTTTCCCATTAAATACTGTCAGTGACTTTTTGTTGATAATAACTGCCGGGCTGCTTTGGTCTTCCCACCTGGGTTCTGGACAGAGTCAATGGTGATCTTGTAGTTGGCTTTGCTGGCGCTCAGTCCTGCCATCACATCTTCGATCCTCCACAGCTCGCGCTTCATCTCCGCTTTCTCTTGCTACACATGGATGCAAACATTCACCTGTTATTTGTAGCTTTCACTTCTGGCTTGGATCAACTTGATTTTCAATGTCACACATTTGATAATTTATAAACGTGCTGTGGAAAGAATTTAATAAAAGGACATGGAAGATAAACAGTAAGTAAGATTTCAAATTGTCTGGAAAACTGACAGACCGTCACCTCAGCAGAATCCACACATACTGTATACAAAACCCAGCCTGTGAGAAAAGCTAGATGCTGCACTTGAAGAACCAGAGCTGGTAGTTTGGAGATGAACTCTGAGCCACAGAATCAGGTCTCACCTGAGGGGTGGCGCTGTGGTTCATATGTGCGTGCAGCGCTGTCCTCAGCTGCTCTACTGATCTCTCCAGCCTGATGTACTCGTCCCAGGCTTGTGCCATCTCCTGCATCACACACAAACACACATACAGACATGGTTATAATGGTGTTTGTTGTTGTTTCTCCCCCTGCAATCACCTCATGATTTACTTGGTTTAAGTGTTAGCTGGACAGGGTACAGTAAAAAACTGCAAAACATTAATTGAAAATCAGCAACACTTCTGATCAGCACCTAGTGTTAAAAAACACCCACAGTAAATACCTTAAGAATGAATCTAAGGGTATCTCTGTAGATTAGGACCTGATGTTAAAATTTGACCCTTTAATTTTACTGTGTGCAGATACTCTGCCTTTTAGATAAACATACATGCACACACACATAGGCACATACCGTGGAAAGGCGAGATATCTGGGCCCTGATGGTGACCAGATCCTCCTGCAGCAGCCTCTGCTGATAGGCGATCTTGTGGACGTGGGTCGGTTGCTCCTGGAACTGCTCCATCTGCTGGTGGGACACATCCAGTACGCTCTCCAGTTTGTCCTGAAGGGGTGAGCAGAGAAGCAGGGTGAGGTCAAATAAGGCAACTACAGGATACTGCTCTCTTACAGTGACTATTCAGTGGGTAATCCTGAAATGCCTCCAGATGGCAGCATGTTTCTACTGTCAATCATGAGTCAACTTCTTTGGCACTGTCTTACTTATGTTAAACTTGGTGCCTTCAGTTGGGGTTCTAAGTGTTTCTGGTCAGAGGCCTTGTAATAGTGGCAGATTTTCCCGTCAAGAAATCGAGAGGCAGAATGTGTAAAATCAGTATCCCTTCCTCCCCTTCAAAATAATTTCCACTGTATGACTGAAAACCTCTCCTCTGTGGCTCAGTTGATAGCAGCAAATAAAACTCTGTCCTTGAATGTGGCACCATCATTGTAAACTATCCTCTAATTTTCCAACATATGTGCATGTAGACTCAGACTGACTGAGGTCAGCTGGTAAAATGTGACAGTTCGACTGACTGAGAGCCTATATACAATAACTAGCAGAGTCTTTACCTTGTCCTCCTTCAGGGAGCTGATCCTCGCCTCCAGATCCTTCAGGATCTTGTCCTGCTCACATAACCGACTCAACTTCACCTGCAGGGGGAGACACAGAGCTGAGCAGGTCTAGAGAGATAGAGGGGACGTTGGAAAAACTGCACTCTCCAAAAAACGCTTCTCAAGTGCTCACCAACATGTGACTTCTGATAATTAAGTGGCCCATTTACTTAATTACAGCTTCCCCTTATCTCTGCAGCTGTAAAGGAATGTGCATGTGTATCTGGGTGTGTATAATTGTGGGATTATGTATAGTGATGTGTGTGTTTTCGTGAATGTTTACATATGTCTTGTTCAGTGTTTGAGTACAGGCATGCAGGTTTGTAATACTTAATATTCATAGTTTCCCGTCTCCTCTGGACTCGCTCGGGTGTAATTACTGTGAGTGAGCCCATTAGACAAAGTGGGTGCGACCCACCTGACACTTTTAATTACAGTGTCATGGAGGTTCTGAGCCTTGTTAATTAATCCCCGATTAAACTCAGCAAACTTCAAGGCAAAGGTTGGATCACTATCATCCTGCGGTGAAACAACAGTCATGTAATAAGCTCGTGACTGAGCAGTTTGATGGGAACAAAGAGCTTATCCATACACATTTTACTCTATGGTAGTTTTTATATTTCATCAAATAAATTATTAATCCTGTTGTTGTCTCCACGGTGATGTTGTTGTTGGATATAATCAAATATTCATCGCAGACAACGCACTCATAAATTGTTTAAACACTTGCGTATGAGGCTTATGCTGAGAAATACTTTGCAAGTGAAAACAAGACTGTTTGAAAAAGCTGCAGGGAATTGTTTGGATTATCAAACTGAAAGAGTTATGGCATTTACCTACCAACACTCTCTGCATGCTGTTTTCCCCATTAAAGCTATGAGTAAAAGCTCACTACAGCCTCCCACACTTGAACCACAAGATCCATATTTTGTTTAGCATTAATTACCCTCACTTTTTTCCCAACTGAACCACAGCAGTCAGAGCTGCTCCCCTGAACAAACTAGAATTTTATGTTTGCTTGTCAGGGGAGGAACAAAACAGAACAGTGTGTGTAACTGAACATGGCTGAACAATCCTACAAATTTGTTATTCTAATGACAGAAAACTACATGTAAATATGCAATATATAAGGATAGAAAATCATCAAATTTTGAAGATTTTTTCATACAACTAAGTGCACCAGTTTATCTGAATCTTGCTGACATGTTTGGGAGACATGCCACAAACTAACAGAGAGAGTGAACCAAAATTATAACCTCTCTGACAGTGTCAAAAAAGAACTGGGTTGTAGTTAATGCACCCAACAGTGTAAGGGGGTCCTGAGCTGGTACTTACATCCACATCACTTTCTGCAACCTTCACAGGTTTCCCTGACTCCTTAAGTGTCTGACTTCCAGCGACCTGGAAATTGGAAAATAAACATTTCCGGCTGTTGGTTATACGGTAAAACAAAGTGTCAGACTCCATGGTGCATTAGTGCTGAAATAAAGGCGATACAGAACACAGAGACCAGCTACAAACTATTACAAGGCTGAGGCTGAGACAAACTCATCTGTGACATGTTCTCTTAGCCTCGTGTACATGACAATATGAGTGAGTTTTGGCACACAAAATCAGCTCTTGCCATGAAGAACACGATGGCTATGGACACGTTGAAGCCCTGCACAAAACGCCATATCCATAAAACATCTATACACAATGTCCCCTCCATTCAAAAAAGTTGCAGTATTTTTTTTTTCTGAATGGGAAAATATTTGTTTTAGGAACACACAATGGACTGCCTGAGTTCAGGCTCTCACTCTGTGTTTTACTGGGGTTACTGACAGGGTTCTACAGTGCTAGAAAAACCTCCTGAAACACAGTTTGAAAAATGTTAAAATAGAGCATGTGTGCAAATTCAACAATGAGAAAATCAGCAGCTCTTTCTGGCACAGTAGAGCCCTGTGTTACTGTCAAGGAGGTGCAGCGTTTCAGAGACGATGGTAGAAGCAGCTGGCTTTTCAACCACCGAGGCCACAGCCACAGCCACAACACATGCACTGCCGAGCCATCCCATGCCCGCTATTCGACAGCACTGTCAACATCGCCACATGGGAGGGGAGGGTGGAGAGGTCGAAGGTCACGTGGAGATAAGACATTTGATGCCAAGCCGTGAATGCGGTGCTGTAAGCAATGGGATGGTCTCTCTAGAACACGGACTCTCTAGACGCACACACTCACATACAGACTACACACATGCGTCCCTATTCTGTAAAAACATGCACAAGCATAAATGTACACACTACAATACCACATTATACTTTTTTGCGGTAACGTACTCTGCACACAGACACACACACGCACACGTACACATAGAGCTTACGTTCATTAGAGGCCTGAGTGGCCCAGCAGTGCAGTGCAGTAGTAAACTGTGAACTGCGAGGATCAGGGGCTCTAGAGCTCTGATCTGGGAGTTAAAAATCACAAAGACATGGAGCCGCAGTCACAAAATGGCGGCTGCTTTTGTGAGATGCTTCTAAAACCAGTCAAGAGTTAGAAGATCACTGCAAGAACTTGGGGATATTTGGTCCCGCACAGACGCCTGAACATCTCCATTTGTAGCTGCAACACACTAATGTCTTGGGGTCAACAGTTCAACATGGGCCAGAGTGTTGTCAGTAAGAAACACCAAGTTTGAGCTAGAGACAGAAGTAAAACACTAAACAGAACTTAAGCAAAAGAGAAGTTAAAATAAGTAACAGGGATCAGGGGATAAACTCTGTCCATCTCCATGTCTCACCTTTAGGTCCAGATACTCCAGGTCCTTCTTCAGCTGCATATAGGTGTCATCAGCCTGGAGAGTGAGAGACATATGAGTGTAGATTTTTTAGTTCTGAATTAAACAATTCACAGAGTAATCTCAATCTACAGAAGCTTCACTGACAGTTTATTTAGAGGATGTGGTAAGATTTGTGTATCGAGTATGACGTGTTAACTGCCGATGTGTGTCTGAGCTAACATGCATCACAACACTCACAAATACAGTACAAACTCAGTCATTAATCTTATGTTCAGGCGCTCCTACAGCAACAAACAAAAGACCAGCACAAACCAGATCCATTAGAAGCTGCAGGTCCTGAAACTTCACTGAATCCAGCTTTGAATTCAGCTCACATCACTTCAACGAAAAGACAAGCTTAAGTACGGCCGAGAAAATGAGAGGTTCACGAATCGGAAGACCAAACTAACCGTCACATCCACAGCCAGCCAGTTAGCCAAAGCATGGGATGGCTTTGTGTGGATGTTGAAAAGTTAGCAGCACAACATGCTATGGACAGTATTCACTAGAAGCACAATATGGAAACTTGACCAGCCAAAAACAGCACATGGAAAAAGAGGTGAATGGTTCTATGACGGCAGCCGGGCCAGCGCTCACAGATTAACCATGCCCAATGTCACACCACTAAAGCACGGGAGCATTCGGTTAGAGGTTGCCACTAATATACTATGACCAGGTGTTGATGCAGGTGTTGTTTTAACTTTTGTGCCTAGCTTGATCTTTATTTATCCTGGGATAGGTTATTTTTCACAGCATTTCATATTTAGACACAGATCTTTACAGTTGCAGACTATAAAATACAGGAACATCTGAGAGTTATGGGACTGGTCTGGATGTGGATGGTGGACTATCAGTGAATATGAACGCCACATTATGAAACCTGTATTTGATAAGTCTGCTAAATGGGAAACATTAAAGTGAGTTTGTATTGACTTTTTATGTGGTTAGAGCGTTTTTGTGATGACACTGTGTCTGCAGAAAGAGACAATCTCAGTGAGAACTGATGCAGTTTATCTGTTGCTTTTAACTGCTGCTGCTTTTTCAGAGTGTTTCTTGGTCAGATCCATTAGTGGTGGAGGGGTGGGATGAGTGGGGTGAGTGGGGGGGCGCCTGTCAGAATGTTTTAAAGTCTCCACATTTTAAGGTATTACAGACATTTCAGAGCAGTTTTGAATTTAAAGGTTATAAAAGCTTTTTATCTCATATTAGGCTGCAAAAACTGCTGCTTGTTCGCTGTCACTCAACAGTTACAGTGGAGGAATCTGTTTATTATCATTTATTATAGCATATTTATTAATATCCAGAGTAAATTTAATGTAAAAAATAAATTACCTTTCATGAAATCTGGGTAAAAATCAAAGCGTTGGAAGAATTAAAATTGAGAGAGTAGCCTCAAATTGATTAGATTTCATCTTCTAGTTTTTATTTTTCATGAAAAGCCATGACGTTAGTAAAAATAGTTGCTGAGACATTCACTCTGGACCAATGATGGACAGACAGACAGACAAACTGACCTACAGTGGCATCCATAGGACCATAAATACTGGGCAAAAATAATTCTATTACTCATTAAAAAATGATATTGTTCCTGAGTTATAAGCATGAACTAAACAACAAGAAACTAACTCTGGTAGACATGGTTTAATTGTACTTTAGCCCTGCAGTATGTTTAATGGCAACCTCTACCAGCCCACGGTGAAATGAGGGGCAGGCATTCAGGCGTGCCGCAGGGGGCCCCCACCTGGGTGTTGTAAGGGCCTAGGGGAGCTGAGAGGCCCACGTGTCCGACGTGGGACACAGGAGAGGGGCCTCATCTGAGCAGTGGGCTGGTGCTAGTGGTAGTAGTAGGAGGTGGTTGTGGTGAAGGGTTTTGGATCATGGAGCTGAGCTGGGCTAATGTGTGCTGGCGTATGGAGGCTATCTTTGCCTGATGTCAAGAGTTGAATGAGGAGCAGAGTGAGCCTCGGCTGTCAGGCACACAGGACATTAAATGTGGCAAATCTAACTCTGACCACACCAAGCTTCAGTGACACTTCTCTTGTTTTAAATGAGTAGCTTACTCACAGTGCTAGTAGCCAGTTTGTAATGTGACTGACTCTATGGCTAATTTGAACAAGCACAGAACTGCAGCTAAATTAAAGAGGATTAATGGTGTTGAAACCAAAGGGCAGGCAGCAACAGCAGGCTGGTAAGAAGCATTCTCCCAAAAAGTTCAGCTACAGCCAACCGTTAATGTTTGATCAATGAGATAACATTTTACTCGTAGCAGAGAAGGAAACACAAGTGGTCACTGATTTCTTTAGTGCTGACCGATGCTGACAATGTGAAGGCAATCAAGTATATACCGGCAAATGAATGTAAAACCTAATGTATCGTTTGTTTAAATGTTAATACTTGGTAGTATTAATTTGCATGTTTTGCTAATTATTTGTAAAATATACCGCTTTTGCCATGAAGGTTGGGTGCACTGACTGTGTGTGTGATGTAAAGCCAGAGGAGGCACGGAT
>BRZM01000047.1:606070-645258 GCA_033238685.1 Lates japonicus | reverse complement strand
GTTGTTCTACTGAACTGAATTTGAACTGGTGGCTTGTGTCACATTAAAGGCTTTGTCATTCCAACTTTTAGGACAGGGTTAAAATACACCTCAGGGCCAAATATAAAGCTGGGGCAGATGACAAGCCAGCTTTGCGCCAACCACAACTTCGTTTTAAAACACATTAATGAAATCCGTGGTAAAACTTCCGGGCTACAGAAACCGTGCACGTCTCAGAAATTCACACCAAGCACACACCAAAGTTTACTTTAAAAAAAAGAATTTAAACAGCCTCAGGTGACAGCATGCTCCCTGTCGGCGGCTGGTATCTGAAAAGTCAATATACATGTAATTATGGTGATCTGTCCCGTTAGATTGTGTTAAATGGGGCTATAGAGACAGACGACAGTATCTTTGATTTTAGAGTATGTACTAGCAATGCATTCAATCAATGTGTATTAACAAAATGCATTCCATATTGTAATGCTCCTTGAAAAAGGGTGAAACATCTAATATTCTTCTTCTTCAAGCAACAAAGCATGCAACAAAGGGATGAAAAAGAGGTTTAAAAATGTCAAATGGGCTGTCTTGGATTAGGTTTCCTTCTGCCATTCACTAACAACCAGTGTAGTCTTGAGGGATTTCCCCTCCAAAAAACAAAAATATGAAAGCTTGGCCTTGGTCGACCGCGTCAAGGCTGCCCAGTGAGTGATGGGATGTATTTGATCCTGTACCTCCCTCATCAACACATGAATAATACATAAAGGAAGCCACCACTACGTTCCAAAAGCAACGCCACAACATCAGGCGTACTCGCACGCTTAGCGAGTGCATAAACAAATACACTGCACTCATATGCTATAACATCAGGACCGAGAGAGATTTATTAAAAGCTTTTGCAACCAAGTGAATTGTTTCCATGAATCAGTGTCATCTACTTAGTGACATAAGAGACAAGCAAATGGCAACACTTTGAAAAGCATCAAGTTTACTTGGGATATAACAACTGTATCTATCATATACAGGCATACAGAAATGCTGTCACATGATCACTCAGCCTATATGGTATTTTATGGACTGATTGCAATTTATAAACACGCCGGTACTATTGAAACTTGATTTAAAGCTGAGTTTAACAGAAATTATGGGATTATGAGTGAAAAAAAATCATATAACTGTAGATGAATAAATAAACTAAAAACAGTGATTAGAGTATTTAGACACGTGATTCATATATCAAGGACTGATCAACTTTATATCTCAATAAAAATACAAAGATGAAAAAAAGTTCATTTTAAGGAATGAAGGAATCTAAACACTGGTAACAAACACAAGGGGGGGCTCATGGTGTGAGGTGGAAACTTAATGCTTTGTCAGGTTTACAGATTTTTCATCTTTTTATTGAAAAGGTAAGTGTTTAGTGACTCATGTACTCATGTACTTTTTTTATGTTGCTGGCATTCTACAGATGCCTGGTTTAGGGCAATGAATGCTTGTAAGGTGTGTGTTCAGTTACTACAGTGTGTGTGTGTGTGCAGTCCTACCTGATGAGTGCATCGGCGTGGTTCTGCATCAGTGTGGCCTGGTTCATGGCCTTCAGCCAGGTGTTCATGTCCTCCTGCGTGTCAGCACTGAAGTAATACGTCCGCATCCCAGTGTGCTCCGCCTGCGAGCCAATCACAGAGCTCTGCTTGTAAATGTACGAGCGCATACCAGTGTGGCTAGCCTATAGGAAGAGAGAGGAGGCACGGTCAGTGTGTGGGGGGGGTCAGAGAAATCATCTGAGAGACAAGCGTGTTAGATGAGCTGCAGCTTGGGTCAGAGAGACAGGGAGATGCCATCATGCCATCCAACAAGAAACACATCAAGGGCCACATAAGCATCGACCAATACAGAGAGAGCCAGTGAAGGAAACCAAACAATAGAGATACAGAGACAAAAATGCCAGCCAGTTACGACCAACAAAGCCACGACTTTTGACCAATGAGAGGAAAGATATTTTGGTACAATGGAGAATAGAAAATATGAATGCCAGAAAAAAGAACCCCCAACCCCAAAGTGTCCTCACAAACCTGTTCCTTCCTGCTCTTACAGCTTAGAAACCTACTAAGAACATATATAAGGGCAGAGAACAGTTTACAAACTTACATTAAACTTATAATAGACTTTAATTTATGCTTGCTGTACTTTTTTAACAATATATCTTGCGAAATATGAATCACGGTGAGCTGGATAATAGTTCTCCAGGGAAGCAGTGTGACGTGAAAGCCTGATTAGCTTCCACACCCCGACAAGGTAATTGTACTCTATGATTTAAGTGCTGAGCTCATGACAGGAACATTCAAACTTAAGATGGATATTTCTTTGTATGCACAGTAAAAAGGCTATTAGTTAGGTGATCTAACACGCTGTTGTTGGGGTGTGACAGTCAAGAGAACATCTGCACCAATTCATCATCGGGAGAGATTTAAAGACACAGTGTGTAGGATGTGAAAAGAATCACAGTGTACTACACTGAACAGAAAATTTCCTGTGTGATGTTGCAGAACGAGACACAGACTCATATCGATATAAACTGTCATCAACGCACCAGTGGAAGAACTTGCGTTTTTACTGTCTGGTCTTACTGGATGATTTTTTTTTCCAGCTGAAGAAAAATGAGAGCTACTCTTTTCTCAAAAAAATCAACAAGTTTCTGGCTGTGCTGCATTTTGGTCCACTAAGACTACAGTCAGTAGAGAAGTTGGTATATCTGTTTCTTTTGCTAGAGATTTCTGCCTCAAAGTTTGCTGAACTATGTGAGTCCAGAGAGAAGCCTTGAGAGGGTAACGCCAAGAAGTTTACTGTTTGATAATTCATATACTCAGAGAAAATATTCCTGCTACTGAATTCGTTTTTAGCGGTGCTGAAAATATCTAAATATGATGCCACTGATATTACAATTGGCAAGCTATCCGCAGGGATAAGAAACACACCATCAAACTACAGAGCTGGCCAAGAAATTCAGGGAACAGAACATCACTAATAGCACTTTCTTAATTAATAGCATCTAAGTGTTTTGTATCCTGGATAAAGATGTCCTTGTTGTAAAAGTGAGGTTATTAGAGGCCCTTTTTAAGTGAGTTGCACTCCACTGAACACAGCACAGCTTTTTAAATGCCCTACTTTCCCCTTTTCTTCCTTCCTCTCTTCCTTCCTTCCTTCAGTATTTCAGCGGTTGGGATTGGAAGACAAATGAGAGAGCCCACTCAACAACAGATGCATGCAAATGAAAAGTAATTAAACACTAAATCTTCTCTACCCTAATTCATTCACTGAATAATGAATGCAGGATAAGAAGTGTGTGTGGAGTATTGTGGCGGGATCCACCGCGGCTGCAACACAATCATTTCTCTGTGATTTCTTTATTTGGTTTATATTGTGATAAAAATGAGCGCGACACCTCGGCAATTCAGCGACTTGTCTGCAGCGTGATGATAATCAGAAACACACCGAACTCACTTATGTAGTTTAATGTACACACTGAACAAGTTCATGAATAATACAAACACAGACTGTTACCCCTGCTGTTCTGTCTCTGTTACTGTAAACTCTGAATAAACCCCGGCACAAAGATACAGACACAAACAAACATCCCTCTCAGGTTTCCCAAGAGCTTGACAGCGCTGAAAGCTCTGCTGCCTGGCTGCTGAAACGAGCTCATTTCAGTGGCTGCTACCGAGAACTAATACAATGACTTAAAATATAAATTTCACACTCACAAAGCTTGAGTACGCACTTGACCCTGATATCCTTGTACATATTCTAATATCTGGGAGTTGATTGCACCGCTTGCTTGATTCGACCAGGTCCTGATAACCTTCTAAGTGCACTGGCTCTCTCTTGGTGCTCAGGTAGAGGGGTAGTGAGGAGGAGAATGCATGACAGCACTGAGAAACTTTTACTTATACTGGAGGTGGAGGTGAGCAGAGGCTGCTAAATGTCCTCTGTAACGGCCTTTATAGTATAAGGAGGTAATTCCATCGTGGTGATTTGTGAAAGCAGTTTCACATAATCTACAAAGTGGTTCCTCGTTTTCAGGGCCGCAGCAGTGCTGACTTTCTGCTCTATCAGCTGGTTTACATTATTTTTCTAACATACTAGGTGTAAATCAGTCCCAGGTTAAATAGACTGACTACAAAACTAGCTATAATCAAGTGTGGTAGATCAGGAAATAAGATGTAGATGTGTTTAGGTACATCAGAGGACAGGAAACAGGCAGGGAAACTATTTAGCAACCGCTCATCTGAAAAACGAATGGTAGACATGTCCAAAAAAACACCCTAAAAATCTTGAGGAAAGGAATATCAGCATCCTCAGGAAGCAGCTGTCAAAACACGCCTGCTCACTCACCATCAGCACTCTGACAGACGGCCTCTTATAGCTACAATGGGACAGGCTGCCTGATGAGAGACAGAGCACTGCGCCGCTACTCAGATGTTTGAGCACGTGCAGAGATATCGGCATGCACGTGCATGGAGTACGGAGGCAGAGACACATATTTGCACAGTAATATGTTGAATAAACTGAATGAACCCTATTCTGAATCACAGAATCTCTTACCAAAGCCTAAACCTGCCTCTAATCTTAACCCTAATTCCTAATCTCACTCCCATGGTGTTTTATTGTGAGGAATCTACAAAAATGTAATGAATACATACCCATGTGACCTCCATCAGACCATACACGCATTTAAAAGCCCTGTGGATTTCAATCTCCAGCCTCAAATCTACCCCATTACAGTTACATCCGAGTACACAGACATAGACACACAATAGCCACAAAATGCAACACACACCACCAGCAGTCTAAAATAACACTGGGAGTCTCTGCCTCTCTTTAGCAGGAATGCTGAGTGGGTCATTCAGCTGTGAGTGCATGACCGACACACCTACACTCTGAATCCGTGCACAACGAGGCTTTGTTATGTCTCCATGGTTTGTGCATGTGTGGGAGCTGGTGGCAGTTTTAAGGGTGTTTCTGCTTATTTGTTTTCCCCGTTTTATTGTTTCATCATGCCTTATGACAAAAAGTCCCTCTCTCCTCACCACTTCTTTCAACCCTCTACTTCACCGCGGCAAGCCCTCATCACTTCCTTCCTCCCCACCTCTTTTCTTTTTTTTCTATCACTTCCTCTCTTTATTTGTCTTTTATTTTCCAGCCCTAATCATTTCCTTTCCTTTCTGTGTTCTCTCCCCGTCAGCCTCTCTTTCTTTACAAACTAAAAAAAAAATATCACTCCCTACTTGCACTCGGAGCAGCTTACAATAGTGTTGGCTCTTTTCCTGTGGACAGCCCCCCATGACAAACACACACACACACATTCTTTGTCCGGGCACTATTTAAAGAGTCATTGTGCTCATAAAGATAAGCCCCACCAGCCAGAGCACCACAAAGCTCCTGATAAGGTACATTCATCTAAACTTCTGTAACTGTAGAAACTGAATTTACACTGAAAAACACCAAAATGAGACAACAATAGCTTGCGGGTGTCTCAGTTTTAAATCATGCCTTCTTTACTGTTTGTAAGAAGAAATCCTGTTAGGAAGCTAGAATATAAACGGTTTCTCTAATTCAAAGTTCCCTAAAGCAGCAGCTGCTTTGGAAAAATCAACACTAGAGTGACCGTGGGGTTGCACAGCCTGCATCTACGGCAAAAGATCTCCTAAAGCTTTTCAACATGACTTTTTCTGCTCTTCATTTCTGGAACAGTGGCGTGAGGTGATATAAGCTCCGAATAACAAAAGTTTTTCTCCACGTCATCAGAAAGCTGCATGCTGGTACAGTAGATGTGACAGATGGAGGAGACAGCGAGAGCAGCACATAGATGAACGATAAGCCCAAAACCAGATAAGCCAAATACAAAGATTCATACTGCGATAAACGAGGATGAGGAGAGAGAGAGAGAGAGAGGAAGGGGGGATACAGACAGTAGGGTGAAGACAGAGAACACTGAAAGAAAAAACCACACAACCATATCAGCCAAAAGGACATGTTATTCTCAAGACATGCATCAAAAACCAACACAGAAATATACAAGGCGGCTGTATATTCTGTCACGTTTGGACCCAGAAAGCCACACCAATGGCAGACAACAAGGATGTATAAGGTTTACATCTGGTAAAGTGAGAGCACATGAGAGCGTAGAGTACCTATTTATGGGAGGACTGTCACTGGGCGACGCGACACACTCACAGGGAGGGAGGGAAGTCCCAGTCGGGCAGCCAGCCAATGGGAACAAGAGAGGGAAGAGGATTTGGTGAAAAGGGGGTGGAGGGATTGGAGAGGGTGGGAAGGCGTCGAAGCTTGGAGGTTTAATTTGTGGGGTCGTGATGTCTCTGGGTTGATTTGGTGGTCAGTGGGTGCAGCATTCACACACTCAAACACCAATAAGATACCCACCATCAGCTCATACAGGTGGCTAACTGTGGTCCTGCTGGTGTTGGTTACAGACCTGGGCTCAGCAGCATTTTAAATAATTCCTAATAAAAGTTTATTTTAATCTGATTTGAATAGCAGACAGGTGGAGTTTGCTGCAGAAGGCCAATTACTACAGTGTCAGTACTTTCCTGTGGCAGAGCTGTGATTTTAGGTTCAGCTTAGTTTCTATTTTCTTGCAGAGTTAAAGAGCACCCAGCATCACTACACAGGTGTAGTTGGGTGTAGTCAGAGGTGTGATGTGTTGAACCTGTAATCACACTCAACAGTGATAATATGTTGTACTGACCACACCCTGCAGTATACTTCTACATCACTGCTGCAAGGTGAGAAGCAAAACCAGAAGTGGTCAGGAAAAGACAAGATGTTAAGCTGCTCTCAATTTACTTTCTAAAAAGTCAAAAAATATATCAAATAAAAAATAAAAGATTAAAGATTTATTAACTATATAGCTTTCTGGCCATGATGTAAATGCTATTTTTGCATGTACTATTTATCGGTTTTTGACAGATAACCTAGATAGTTCTTTTCTTAGTAAATATTACATGTTTTAGGTCAACAAAAGCTGTAACGTCTCAGCTTTTGCAAAACGTGGAATCTCAAAGTGAAAGTACATTAACAGGATGAGTCAGTGGACCTCTACCCAGGGGTAGATCCTGATTAGGATTGTAACTGGACACAATATTTTAACTTATATCACAGCCAGGAAGCCACAGTCAACAATCGAGGCTCTAACAATGTTCAGCAACTTTTGAAGGCCCACTGTATATAGTTTCAGCAAACTCCCTCCTGTCCAGCAGACAAAGAAGATGAAAATAAACACTAACAATCATCTGGGCAAAGCTGTGAGCTGTACAGAACACAAGAGAAGGCAAGATGAGGCTGGGAAATGACCAGTTTACTCTTGTTTCTGTCATTCATGGTAACAGTAGCACACACACACACACACACACACACACACACACAGAGCTCTGTTTTACTTCTTCTCTCATTCTGGTATCAAATAAAAAACACACAAGCCTTGAGGATCTCTGAAATAACTGTCTCAAGTGGAAACAATATATATCGGACAGTATCAGGCACCAGCATTGTTGGAAGAACAACATCAGAATGAACAGAGTGCATAAAAAAGGCAGCAGAAACTGACGGTCACAGGCCACCGACAGATACTTTGCACACAGTGTGTGCCCTCAGGCGTGGATGAAAAAACAAAAAAACAAGTCTAAATCCCACATGTTGAATCTTCACTGAAGTCAAACTATAACAGAGTTCGTGATAAACAACCACTGATACAACATCATGCATTTCCCTTCAACAAACATATCTTTACATGGATAAGATGTTACATTAACATAATAAATTAGCCTTGTACAAATGTATGCATGCTTAAAAACAATTATTAAAAGTTTAATAATTTGGGTTTAGTTGGTTTATCTTCCACTGCAGCCCTGATTACTTATGATGAGGCAGATATATTAACATGGAAGGTTTAGTTTTGCTGATGTCAGCTGAAAAACACTGGATGTGTATTCGATCTGTGGGATCAATAATCAGGATTCAATATAGCTGCCATTTTTATGCACCAAGTCCAAGGTGAGATACCCAGTTTGTCCAGTTTGCAGTGACTGATTTTTTTCACGTAATTCACTCAGCCAACCATGTGAGAAGTGAGAAGATGGGGGATCTCTGCTGCAAATATTCAACGTCTGACTCTTTGGCCCTGAGACAAAGCAACATCAACCTGTCACTTCATGGAATTAACCTGGTTAAAAGCTGAATCGAGTTTGTTGACTCACTGACAACAAAAAGCAAAAGTCTGTGTTTGTGGGACATGACACATATTTGTGCGCAAATTTCAAAATCATAAATGAAGTTCAGGTCCACAGTGTAGAGTATGGGGATGTGTGTGTGTGTGTGTGTGTGTGTGTGTGTGTGCTGTGTAAAGTATGCCTGCCTCTCAACTTCACACATTTCAGGCTCAACTCAAAGAGACTCGCGCCTCAGGGAATGGAGAAGCTTCATGCCATTCCAGAGGAGATTGTCTGTCTCAATAACAACACTGACAGACATTCAGTAGTAATAGACATCACTACAACAGGTGGTGAATGCTGCACAAAGCTGAGTGGTGGCTGGCTGGGTGGGTGGATGGATTGGCATGGTTATGATTGTAGGAAGATATGTTTTAACTGTCATTCATTCTATATTTGCCATATCAATTAAAAACTGTGGTTTAAAAACAATTATATATTTGGAATGAGCAGGAAAACAGGAAAATACTTCCACATACTCTACTACTACATTTTGTCGACTACGACATGTTGTCATTAGTGTGAACATCAGCAATAAAACCATCTCAAAACAAGTGTGTCAAAGGCCAGATAAACAGAGATGTTTGTTCAAAAGGCGGGAAAACACAGTGTGAAGTTACATAAACCATAAACCATGCTTGACAAAATATATCTCTAGGGGAAATAGCCGCACGCCACCAAACCTGTTTGTCATCACACAGCAGGTGTTACAGTAGCATTGTGTAGTAACAAGGGAGCAGGTTTTAGTTGGAGAGGAATGTATATTACTTATAATGAACTCATCTGTCATTAAAGATACAAACCACTTGGTGGAAACTCTCATTAAAGGGCTTTAAATAGCATGAAGGGTATACATACAGTGTCAGTGAATTATTTCAAATATTTTCCATGTCTCTTCAAGTTGGAATTACTTAAACATGATGCATCTTTCAATCAGTGATAATGCATCATGGCATTCACTGCATCAGCTTCACTTGTAGAAGAATTCTGTTCATCACCTTGAATACTGATGTTTTAGTCACATTAACTTTAACAGAAACTTTCATGCTGTGAAAATCCAGTTTGAACAGTTTTTATTCTAACACATTAAACCCATCTGAGCAGTATTTCTTCATTTCAGAACGCATCATTCCTCATGTTGGTGATAACACACACACCAAACTAATAAAAATCACATCAGAAAAAGTCATCCAAACATTTGAAACAGGATACAGGAGTTTGTAGAACAAAGAGAGTCGTACCTTAAAGGCATACTTGCGGCTGATGTGGTCCTCGGGTCCCACGGGTGAAATGACATAGCTGGGCAGAGGAATACTGCCTAAGACCGATTCCTCTCTGCTGTCTGAAGAGAGAGAGAGAGAAAGAGAGAGATGGTGAGAATGGGAGGAATTGGGGGGGGGGGCAGAAATGGAGGGAGGGAGGGAGTATATTATCAGGGTGAGGAAGGTGAGAAAAGGAACAGAAGAGATATGGAGGTAAGGAAGGAGCAAGAGAATAAATATCTCTCGTCACCCACTAATTTCATCACTGCCTGCCACCGGTATCATAACACTCACGTACACACTCACACACTCGTATGCCGTCATTCATACCACCGTGTTGTGCCAAGCTGTAAATGACCACTCTGGTATCCCAGTGTCACGGAGCTAAAGCCGTCCTGCTCCAACTGGCAGCCGGCCACCATTCCTCTGCGCCTGGCCCGTCCGGTTTACACGGTGAAGACACCTTTTGTCCTTCTATATTTGTTGGGACCTTCACTAACAAAATGTAATCCTCCACTTTTACCTTAACCCTAATACACCCCTTCGTCCTTACATAGAAACACAGACCCATCAGAACAGGTCCTGTCTTAATTAGTTCACACATCTATAAATAAAGATCTACAGAGTACACGTGTGTGTTTGTGAAACACATTAACCAAAAAGGGAAACATGGCTGGTACATGTTTTAAGTGTCCTAGATAAATGTTACAATATACATCAGATATCTGATAAAGAAAATAATGTGTTTCAGCCTTTGTTTGGCTTACCTTGTTATTGGTTTGGTAATTTAGGTTTTACTTAAAAATGAAAATATAGTAAAAAATAAGTAAAGTTTTGCATTTACATATTTACACTGTAATACCTTGAGTTTTCCTCCTGTTCCCAGCCTATTGCCTCCTCCACTCCATGTTGTTCACAAATCTGTCTGGCGGTTTATCTTTGTGCAATTTTACATTTTTATTTTTAGGAACATTCTGCTTCCTGTGAGCAGGTTTCATAGCCAGAATCAGTTCAGCATGGCCTGAACGCCTTTGCTGGCTGTCCAACTGGCAGTGCACCAGACCTCACTTTGCCATGTGGATGTTGAAACTCGTTAATTATGCTTCTAACGCCAACCTTTCTCTGGTCATTAAAAATGTTTTCACTGCATGGACGGCCTATGTCTGGAATGTGGCACAGCAACATACCGCAATACAAACCAAATGAAAATGTCCGTCAGCTGTGGCAGTCTTTATTTGTACAATATGTTAGGGTGAGAGTGTTGTTAGTGTGTGTCTCACCTGTTTGTACAGCCATCCTCGCACCACCACAGGCGTTAGGTTCCTCTTAATGGCCTACTCTCTCTTCTAAAAGCTATTGCACCTTTCCACTGGACAGGAGCCCTGCAGAAACAAAACAAGTTTTAAGTGAGATGTAAGAAAAAGCGATGGCTGTGAGTAATGTTACAAAGACCAAAGTCTCAATGACATTTCATTCCACTTTTAAAGTATGGATCATCCATCAGCTGTTACACTGTCACTTTCCTAATTCATGACCAAAGGTGTGTGTCTACGTGTTGCATTTCGGTGCAGTGCTCCAACACACCTCCGTTAATTACACCTATCTGACAGCACCAAAGACAATCTACTGTGATGTAGCAGAGGCTTTTGGTTGAGGAAGCTGACTGAGGTTGTATGCGCTTCATCAGACCATTCAGTCTTACTAACAATACCTCTCTCTTTCTGTCCCAGTTGTTACATAATTATAGCCATTATTTGAGCACAGCCAATTTTCCACTGGGATCTAAAGACAGTGCCAGCCATGAATTTGCTATGACATTTGTCAGATATTGTTAAAACCTCTATAGACTATCATGTGGGTCAGAAAAAGTGCGTTTCTGACCTGCACATCACTAGTTCAACTGCCAGACAGACACCTGCTGAAAAGTGAACCGAGAGTGAGCGGTAACTCCCAAAATGCTTCACTGTCAGCAGTGACAGGCTCTGGTGGTATGAATGTATCTGGGTTTGTAAGTTAAAAAGCTCAGCATTACTGATGAAACCAACTGTTCCCTGAATAACAAGGTAAAAATGTTATGGCCGAAAGGAAATCCCAAAAGTAGCCAGAACTGTATGTTAAAGTGTCCTGAAGCAGTACAGAATCTACATCCTCATTCATTTTCAGTTGCCCTTGAGACTGAGCTGCCTTGTTTCAGCTCAGGTTTCAATATCAGAATTTAATATGAAAGCTTGTTATGGCGAGGTCAGGATATTAATTAGTTTCATTAATTTTTTATACATTTATTGTCAATGCCTGCCAGAATCACAGGAGAGTCACCCCAGCTCACACTGGCGAGAGAGCAGGGCTGCGTCTTTCAAACTTTGGGGCCCAGGGCAAGAGTGCGATGCCCAGTTGACCCCCATTTTCCCCACTCTGTGCATCATGTACAAATGCCATCTAATAAAGACACTATTCAGAGACACAAGAGCAGGACAGAGATGAAGGAGAAAAATCGCTTTAAGAACAGTGAAAAAGACTTTGCTGTTTCACTGTAGCATCCGTTGTGATACTATGGCTGATAGTACTTATGACCCGAAAACTTACTGAACCCAAAGCAGAGAAAACCATGTAAACATGCAAACCTCACAGAAGGCTTCAGCCGGCTGATGGGTTGAACATTACGTAATAATTGAAAAGTTGTAGTCCGAATGAAAAGTCACAGTTCTGAACAACAACTTGGACTCAAACTACATCTCTGGTGAAAGTTGTTGAATAGCGATGAAGAAAATGGACCTGGAAATGTCTTTTCTTCTTCTTAAACCACTGACTTACTATAGTTTCTACCTGATATTCTAGGATAATCACTGGGATAATTATTTTGTTGTCGATAAACTACTATTATATTTGTGGATTAATTGAGTAGTTGTTCATTCTTCAGGAAATAGCAAAAAAAGGACCTGAAATGGTTAGCTAAGTCAATAAAAACAGGTGAAATTATATTATAGAATACCGAACAACTAAACAACTTCCCAGCTGAGGTCTATTGAAGTGTTAAACTCTGGTAGTATTTGCTGCTGTTCAGCCATTGAGCTATAATTGTGTAAAACTGTACAAATACCAAAACATCTGAGGCACTGATGTCGATTCATCTTTCCTTACGCAGAGTGAAGAAGAAGAAATGCATGGGTGTGGTTGTCTCTCTCTGAGCAACCATGACATTCCTCCATTATTATTGTGTCTGTGTGTTGCCTGCCTGCTGTGTATAAGCCGACCGACATGCTTATACACTGTGCACATACTCATGAATCTCACTACCATCTCTGTTCTGAAACCTCTGAAGAAAGACTACTCCCCTGGCACACACACACCAACCCTGCCCTCCCTCACACTGTTATTATAATAAAAGATTTGGTGGCTGCATGAGGTGTGTATATGGACTAGCAACACTGGGAGGCATTCACAGCTGGAAAACAGCAAACACACTCACTAATTAGAGGGAAGCTGGTCGGCCAAGCATGATGCAAAGACACAGAGCGGCTTCCCATACTGTCACATTGGATTCCCTTGTCTGTAAATATACAGTATATGTGCGTTCGTGCATGTTAATCTGTTGTCTCTATTATTGTCTGTTGTGTCTGCAAATATGGTAGTGACCAGTGTGTGTGGTGTTGTGTGGTGTGATGCGGTGGTCTATTTTTAGGCTGAGGGTAATTTTGTGGAACAGGCTGTGGTCCCTGCTGCAAAGTAGCACTCTGTCTTGTAGGTGAGCCACTCATGGTGCAGAGCAGCTATTTGTTACATTGATGGCACACAATCAGACAGCTAGCCTAGAAACATCTGAGACCTGTGGGTGCGGTTCAAATCCCTAGTCAGACAAGGCTTATCTGGGAGGGTGAGCTAATTAAACAAGAGTAGTGCTTTCCCCTCCCTTTTGAAATCTATTTGAGGTATACCTACATGAGACATCTAATCCCAATCCGTTTAAGTGGATCTGATCAGCGGCTAACAGCAGTTGAGTGTAGTTGAACATGGCAGCCGAGTCAATCTGGGATACTTTTAATGCTGAAATGATTATTCATACATTTTATATGATTTTGATAATTGTTCCAACCATTCATAAAGCAAAAAGGCCCAAAATGATTTGGTTCAAACTTCTCAAATGAGAGGATTCATTGTTTTTCTCTGAACTGAATTTCACTGGATGTTGAATACTATCATTGCATGTTATGTGACTCATTGAAGAAGAACACAGCGCAGAAGATGATGTAATTAACTAACAAACAATAATAGTGTGGAATATATGATAGACGATGGCAATTATGCTTGTTTCCTGTATTTATTTGAGGAAGGTTACACTTGCAGTTTGCAGCATTTTGCTTTTATCAAAACACCTCAGCCAGGTGAAAAAACTGATAAATTAGAGCTAGCAGATGTTGAGATATTTCACTGGATACTGTAAGTGAAATGTTCGATTTGCTGGTGATGCCAGACAAAAAGTAAGACGATCACCAAAGTCATTAGGATTCTGGGTACGAAGGATATCTCTGCCAAATTTTAATTCACCCAGTAGCTGCCGAGATATTTAAGCCTGGACCAAAGTGGTGGGCCGACAGACATTTCCAGCCCTGGAGCGATGCCGCTAGCTTGGCTTAAAAAACTGCCTAATTCAAGACTTTCAAGGTTAGGGTCAGGAACACAAAGTGATGAGCAAAGTAATATCCTTAAGCAATGGATTTTCAAATGTGAGCTGCTCAGCACAAATAGTCTCCTACTTGTCAGTGTGTTCAACTGTGTGAATCTAAAGCTTGCATGCTCACCAAACTGAGCAAAATCAAGAACCAGAATAGCAGAAACAGCAAAACAGGATTGCAGCTAAAAAAAAAAAGTGTGATGGTCAAAGTATCAGGGGGAATGAGCCTTAACTTAATGGCAGTAGTTACGGGTGCGTTCTTTTTCCCTTCTCAAGAACTCATATGAGAGAGAAACCAATTCTTTAACCTGTCACCAACAAAACACAGGGTAATCGTTTGTGGTGGAGTGTGTTGGTTTAAATGGTTAAAGCAGCACTTAATATTAAAGAGCAGATAAAGCTATTTTCAAATACTGAGGCAGGGAACTGACAAGGCACAAAGGCACACAAATGCGTAACCGTGAACTGGGGCCCAAAAGGATCTCCTAAATGACATTGACTTTGATAAATCCCAGAGAAGTTGTGCAGAGATGTTGGATATGAACACAACATCACTAAATATGCATCCAGCGACAGAGAACACAAGCGCTCAAAGGAGAATTCTGACACATAACTCGTAGGAAGAAATGGGATGATTTCTGTCTCGGCGCTCTCTCTGATGTTGTGTCAGAAGGCGGAATGAATGTGACTTACTCCAAATGGGGATTCATTTCTTGATGGCGGTGTGCAATGCAAAGGGGACACGAATGACTCATCTTTCCTTGGAGACAAGATTCTTTTGTTAAGAGTTTTTCTTTGTCAGAACGAGGCTCTCGCACTGTTTTCCTGCTGTTCGATGGCAGGGGTGATGAGCCAGAGCACCTGGCGGGGGCTGCAGGCCAGGAAAACACGGGGCGTGGAAACAGCGACGGGCCATTGTGATGGATGCCCTGTCATCTCTGTGCCGCACCCGATGACACATGTTCAATCTTAGTCCCGCGGCACCTGTTGATGGGGCAGGATGAGATTTCACGCCACTGTGGAGCTGTGTATGAGCGTGTGCGTGCGAAGAGAGTGAAAGGGAGTGTAAGATATAGACTGAAAGAAAGTGACGGGGAGAAAGAGTGAGGCGAGGAAAATGGGAGGAAAATGAATAAACAAGACAGGAAGAGATGCCCTTCAGCTCCTATCTGGACATCTTTATGTTGCTTAAAAGCAGATAACATAACCTACATGAAATCTGCACTTGGAGGCTCAAATTGGAATTCGTCAGCACTGCTTACACTGAATTGCTTCAATGAATTTCATAATTTTGGCAGCGACAGCAAATTGCCTGAGCCAATGACAGCTTGAAGGACGACAAGACACAAGGTGAAGAGTGTAAAGAAAAGCACAGGCTCCAAAACAAATCTAATTGTGTCTTATTTTACTGCTGCTGTCACTATCAGTTGATATTGGGCTGTGTGTGGGTTATATCCTAGAGTAGATGTGAGCAGTGATATAAAGCAGATCTGACATGAGCCCCATTTTAGAATTCAGCATGAAAACCTGCAACGTGAATGTAGCCAAAAAAATCCCAAGTATAGACAGATACATGGCCAGAGAAAAATCAAAAGAGAGGAACAGAGATGAAAGATTTTCCCTTCTTTATCTACTTAACTTTCAAACTGAAACCAAGTGAAACCCATATCTATCTGTCATAGAGGTAATTTGTAATTAGCTTTATGCTGTAGTTTACTTCTGAATGTAGCAGAGTTGGGTTAGGGTTAGGGTAAAAAAAAAACAGAGCTCACTTCATGAATCGTCTAAAACAATGCAGCGTTTTATGGTGAAACTGCACCTCTGTAGCCCGTAACAGGTAACAGGTAATTACATCACATCTACCTGTCTAATCAATCTAGAACTATTCTAACCCCTCTGCCACTAACCCTCCACCTCTGTCTCCAATTAAGCCTCATGTCCTCATTCCTGCGAGTCTATCACGGATCTTGGTCAACCGCAGCAGACCTCTAAACCCCCATTCATCATAATCATCATCTACCATCCACAGCTGGCGTGACTCAGCTGAAAACAGGCAGCTAACCAGGTCAGTCAGTGGCCACATATAAGAGCGATGGCCAATAAGACTACTTTATTTATACACACAAACAACAAAGAGTGGGAGAAGATAGTTGGACTTGAGCAAAATAAAGAAATAAACTAAATGCAAGACCTATTGTTAATTCACAGCTTTAAAGGTGACAGTGTTTGCTCGCCTAAACACCTCAGGCATGATTCCCCACGGTCTACAGGACCTGGTGGCAGAAGCACATCTGTCGGCTTTAGGACAGAGACACTGTTAGAGGACTCCGAGGATCTCAGGCTTTGCCCCGGCTCATTAGAAAGTGTGCTGTGTTTAACATTTTAACAGCAGTTACCACATTAGTCCATTTGACTTCACCCATCAAAACAATTAATGCTGGCAAACAAGACCAGCGCTGAGCCGACTGTTAATTCTCTGCTCTACACTGCATTTTAAGTTTGAATTGTGTGCATTTACTCCAAGACAAACTTTGAAGGAGGACCTCTAATAAAAAATTACTGTCAAAGCAAAGACCATTTTGCATCTGTCATTTGCTCTCTTTACCCTGCTTTCTTCTGTATCTAAAAGCAAGACATTAAACATGTGACTCTAACTGACCTTTTCACGTCCAGCTCAGCATTTCTTCATGGTGATTTTCTGTCTTACACCACTCTCTAGATACAGATATGACTCTAACCTTTGGACCTCTGCTTGGAGATTGAGGAATTGAAATGTGCTCTGCTCTCAGAGGTATTTCATCAACTACGTAACAGCAGCCTGTGTGACAGGGCTGAATGATAGAGGGGTAGTGGACCAAAGAACTGAGAAAATGTCTGAACAATATGAAGCTGTGTTTAATACTTAAAGGCTATATTTTCTGCCTTTAAAGAGCTTAATCCGTTTTAATGTTCTCAGCACTGGGTAAAGCCTTGATCAGTGACTGAAAGGTGCAGCTGTAGAAAGAGTTTCATTTCATTCTAAATTAAACTTGCACTATGAAATCTATAAAAACAGACCAGAATAAAATAGCTATGTTTTTTAATGCACACTTGTACCAAACATCACACAACTGCAGACAGACTGACACACACCCCCAGGTTTAGATGCATGTTTCCCAAACATGGTCGCCCGTGTTAACATTGAACACTTTGAATTCCACCACAGTGAAATGACACTGAACCACACACACACACACACACACACACACACACAGGCTAACCTTGGAGGCAGAGGTGGTGTCCACAGTGGAGGAGGTGATGGCGGTGGAGGCCTCACTGACGGTGGTGCTGGAGAGCTGCTCACCCGCGGCTTTGGACATCATGCGAGCACCCTGCGGCCTGGACAACAACAAAACACACACACACACACACACAGAAAGGGTCAGAACATTATCACACACTTTTTGTTTTAAGTCAGGCTCAGTGGCTTGGCAGCACCACAGTCCTGGCTACGACCACTGAGGGTGTGTGTGACTCTGATTTCTGCCTTAATTCTGCTTTATGTGTCAGTTTATTATTTAAAGACACAGGCAAAATGAGAGAGAGAGAGAGAGAGAGAGAGACAGAGAGAGAGAGAGAGAGAGAGAGAGAGAGAGAGAGAGAGAGAGAGAGAAATCCTATGCAATCATTTATGTTCGTTTTGTTTCCATTCATTCTTCACAATACATCTGCAGCTCTATTGTTAAAGAAATCTCTGTCTGACCTTCTGACTCATCACAAATATTTTCTTGTTGTTACAGTGTGTGAATTACAACTTATTATCATCAGGCACATTTCTCAGAGACTCAATAAAAGCAACTAAAAACTAAGTATGTGAAACAAACACTATTGAGGATATAAGATGGATGAGGTGCACTGAAGTGTGAGGAGGAAGAGTCAGGATGGAGAATGTTTCTGGAGGTCCTAGAGGCCAGGTTAGGCACTCAGTTGTGATGGTTACAGTTTGGATAAGGGGCTGGGTGATGCATTATGTCAATGACGGGACCCCACAAAGATAGGTGTACAAGGGTATGCGTGTGTGTGAGTGTAAACCAGACAGCCGACATCTGACACCGAGGCAGCTGAATGACCTGAAGTCAGGATGTCCTAAATTTTCTCCCTGTCCCCACAGCACACACCTTGGAGGGCAATGAATAAAACCTCACCTCTGTGTGTGTGTGTTTGTGTGTCTTTGCATGTGTGCAGAAGATCTATTTTTCCCTTGTACCCTCAGGTTAGTGAAGACCTATTACCTTACATGACCATTTCACAACAGGAGGCTGATAAATAGACTCACAAACCAGATTCACAGCGGAAAAATAAAAGTGCACGCAGCAGCAGACTGCGTTATGTAACTGTGCTCCTCACGAAGACAAATTAGCACCAGTCTTTAATCCAAATGTAAACCAGACAATATCGTCACACATATGAGACTCAGGATGTTATATTGCTGTCGGATTAAATTACCAAACTGAAAGCATTTTGATGCATTAAACATTATTTGTGCACTGGATCTAATCTGTATTTAGTATTATGATGGAAAATCAAAGCATTTTCATCACATTAAGACTTTTATGCCTCAAAGAGAGAGAAATAGACAGTATGAGGAGGAGGGTTGACTGTTGACAGTGCAGGGGCATCACAGAGGAATGCTGGGTCAACAATTTTTAAAGACTTTTGCCTTAATTGCCCCAAATTATAGCATTAAATAAGTTAATGTACCTGAACAGCCTCATTGACATGCAGCAGCTACCATTTCAAGGTCTATTTCTTCCATAGATTTCCAACAGGCTGGTGAAACAGTGACAAACAATCCAGATCAGATCTTGTGTGTTGTCACAACTCAGTACCTAACATACAACAGCCTTATTTTCAGACTGACCACCATGCAATAAGGTTATCCAACACTTTATGAAAAGATCTGTTTAGCCAAAAGAGTTACATAACATTTTCAGCCCATAAAGGACCATGCAGCCAAATTAAACCACGTCAGACACCAAAAATGTTTTTGCATATGTTGTTAAAAGCAGGAATATGCAGCAGTTATTCATGTGGATAATAGAGTGAGTAAAGTAGCAATGGAGCAGTGTGAGGCCAGAACAGGTTGTACAAACAGCTACAGAGAGACGTCATCTGTGATCAAAGAAAAACACAAACTATTCAGGGACCAGTAATGACAGTGTGACTTTCACACTGACTTTTCTGGAAACATACTGTACAATGGCATGATGAATCATGCTCTACTATAAAGGAAAAAGAGGGAAAAAACATGTTGAATAAAGACACTGAAGAACCTGGTGTTGAATCATAAATGCAACGCCTGTCACAGGTCTGAGTTCAGGTTTTAAATCTTTCTGTTCAGGGTTTTGTTTTTCAGTCAAAGACACTGCTAATCTCAACAGGTGCTTCATCTGCACAGCTCGCAGCGATATCCAACAGACAAAACCTAAAACAGAATTTCTAACCTGCTACAAAACAGAAAAATACAACAAATAAATACAATAAGAGATCTTCTTCTCGTCTGCAGGCTTTTCCACTGCTTATTAAACTTTTGTTTCACCACAGTTCTCAAATAAAGGAAAACCAACACTCACTGGAAATCAAGTTCTCATTCATTTTTTAGTCAGACAGTATGTTTTGGATGGTTATGTTTCTAGGTTTCCAAGGATACAGGTGCAGCATGAAAGCCTTTATATTCATATGCAAACACAGCTCCACAGCTTCAACCACTACACAGTATTACCACTGTTTGTTAGTCACAAGTTTTTAGCCTTTGCTAATTTAATTCTCTGTGTTCAGACAGATTTTACAGTACATTACTGATAATCAACCGTATTTTTTCTGATGAGGTGGATAATAGTTTTATTCCTTTCAGGAATACCGGGCTCTCGTCAGAAGCTGAATTACCTCTTAGCTCCCCTGACGCACAGAAGACTGAAAATTTCACACTGGACAAAGACCAGAGTCTGCACATCAACACATCAGCAATAACAACTGTATGGATTGAGTGACTTTGTTCTACAGTACAGTGCTGATGATGTTCCTGTGTGTCAGACAGACAGGAATGTTCAGACAGGCTGCAAATGTTTAACCGACTGGATTAATGAATTATTGTCATTCATAGATTCTTCATGAACTGTATCAATAGATTTCTACAGTAAATCCAGACAGACAGCTGTGCACTCTGTAAATGTTTGGCCCTTTATTGATGGAGCAGTGTAACTTCACCCTGAGAAGGTGAGCACAGGCAGTCTGATATGATGCAGAAATATTCCTCTGCCAGAAATGTTCTATCACATCAACAAAAAGAAAAAGAGACAGACCAAGACAGAATTGTACTTTTGTTAAGTTATTGTTCTGCAATCAGGGACTTTTTGTTTTTGCACAGCTGATAGTTTGCTCCTGATTTATAATTTGTATTATTTGCCCTTTTCATCAGTTCATTTATTTCAAGCTTACCTCTGGTTTGTTCTGACTTATTTGATTCTGATTTATGCTGTGTGATTTGTAATTTCCTTTCTGTAACAGCTTGAAGACCAGCAACAGCTTTGTAGAAGCTAATGAGGATCTAAATAAAGACGAAATCTCAATGAAGGCGATCCTGCACTGATACCAATTTACTGTGAATTACATATAAATATTATATCTAAAGGCTGAAGCTTAGCAGTGCAGATTTTAAAAAAACAGACACACAAACATATACACACACACACCTAAGGCATCAAATCCCACCAAGACGTGACTGCCTCCCTGCTGGCTACACTCGGAGTATCTCTTTGCATGATGACAGCCCCGTTATTGCCGCTGTCTTACTGTGGTGAGACAGATGAGACGTTCCACGCTGGATGTTTTATTGTCGACGCGCTGACACCAGGCTGAGTAAATCTGTCTGATTAGTTTCAGGAGGGAAAACACTGGCAGCGTAATGCATTCCTTCATCCTAGAATCCAACCTAATTACAGAGAACTATATTTCTCTCTATCACACACGCCCCTCTATCATTTTCAAATAAGTCACTCTTATTTTAAGCATTTTTATTTCTGTAAACACACATTTCACTGTTCTGGAGGATTCCCTATCACTGGAAACTGCTCTTTTAGTGAAAAAAAACCTCTAATTTGTTTGATTTAAAGATATTTTTGGAATAAATCAAAATATTGGGTCTCCTGACATTTTCTTCTTTTTCTATCTTTGCCGTTTTAAAAGATGTTGCTGCTGCCATCCTCCCTGTATTTCTCCTTCTCTCTATTATAAAAATGAACGGACTGAACACACTTTCATCTCTGCCCTCCACATTACAGGCTGCAGTTTCAGTACATTACCAACTTCTATCTACAGATGCTTAATGTAAATCTCTCAAATGTGGTGTGGGTGGGTTGAGAGAGGGAGAGAGAGAGACATTAGCTCTGTTTTCATTTTGCTGTCAAGAGAATTTCATGCAAACTTTTGAAAGGTCAGGAACTATAAAATGTAAATTAGATGCATTTTCATCAAAGTCAGAGCCAAAATAATGTATTCACTGGAAAGATTTTAAATGAGCTGATTTTAAAACATGATTAGTATCAGGGAATGTCATTGTTCTTCGATTAAGAGCTAATGTTGGGTCTAATTTAAGTTCCCCAACAGAGGAAAACACAGACTTGAACCTGGACCACTCCACTGGCCAATAATAGCAAAACATTTATTTTGTTTTCCTTTATAATTTCTTTATCAAAACACAGGTTGAAGTGCAACCTTTTGTCAAATTTCACTCTTTTCTTCAGCTTTTTGATATGCCACCATTTGCAAAGAAAGAGCAAGAGAACAATGAGAGTGTTTATGACTTTGTTAAAACAGAGAAGAAACTGGCAAAGAGAAGGACAAAGAGTCTGAGCTAGAAAGCGAGATGAAGTAAAAGACGGATCCTTTGATTTGGTATACAAGACTCCGTTCCTCTGTCTGCCATAAAGGACACAGATTCTACTGGGAGTTTCTTATGTGCCTTTCTATAGGAGTTCAACTTACTTTACTGAGGAAAAAACAGTTCAGGGAGGAGCTCCTGAAACTCAGTCTTGAGGGACACAATTTGGCCTTTGAGTGCGAGCTAGCTAGCGCTCACTCAGGAGGGTTGGAGAAAGGTACGACCTCTCTTTTCTGTGAATTAATTCACATGTAACAAAGTTCCTGGCGGTTCAAAAAGAACACCACCCACTCATTTACTTCAAATGGGTCCCACAGAGGACGAGGTCATTGGTGGTAATCTGTTTACCTCTTTGCAGCAAACAGAGAGGCAGAATAGAGACGGAAACACAAAGCATCTGAGAGAAAAAAAATCCACATCAAAATAATATAATATCTATTGAGACCCTGCTTTCTATCCAGATTGTTCAACTATTTACAATTCTTTTTTATTATGTTTCGTGGTCTTTTCAGTTGACTGTCTGGTTTTGAAACCAACTTAGGCAACTTATGAATTCTCTACAAGCCAACAAACCCCTCTGAATCGAAGTGAACTTAATTTAAGCGAGAGGACAAAGACAGGAAGAAAAAAAGAGGAAAAAATGTAAGAGATGAAGAGATTGGGTTATTCAGGAGAGACAACATGAAAGGAGACTGACACACTCCACTAAACAAGTTGTGCTTCAGCTCCATCAGTATGATATCAATGTTTCAGCTGTTCGGTGGAGTGCTTTTATTATGAAAGAGGAGCAGATCAAAAAGTGGTAAGCTCACGACTGATTTAATATTTTTCCACCAAACAAAAATCTGACATTTTATATGACTTTCTTTACTGATTTATGGTGTGTGTCTATCACTTTAAAATGCTACAGACATCAATTTCTTAAAGGTCTGGAAGACTTGAATTAAATGGGCACTGTGTCGTTCCCAATATCAAAAGTGTTAGAGGAGTGTAACCTATTTGCCTCTCAAAGTAATTCTTGGTTATTTGCAGTGTCTTGTTCTGTCTTAAAGTGTCTTTAAGTTACTATTTTTAATCACAAAACAACATCAGTTTAATGTCTTAATTTCTTCTGAGTTCAAGATACATTTAGCTTCAGGACAAAGTGTTGTCCTTCAAGTACCATGTAAATAGAAAAGAAGTCAAATTTCAAGCTTCGATAACTGCATTGTAAGACATCATTCAATAAGACAGCATGCAGTAAGCTTTAAAATCATACTCTAAGAGTTTCCCAGTACTCTTGGCTACAAAGCAGCTCCAGCAGAGCAGCTTTGATTTAAGTGCTTTGCTCAAGGGCACACTGATTGTAGTAACAGAGGGGGCAAAAGCTTTATTCACTTTAGTTCCCTGCCAAGATTCTCTCAGTTGGTCTTATTATTCAAACGATCACACATCCCATTACAATCCCACAATTCTGACCTTTAGGCGATTAGCACAACCACACAAGTTAAACCCAAGTTAAATTGATTTACACCTGTTCTGTCTACATGTCACACATAGTAACATTTTCTTTTGGCCTATGGTGTCACTGGTTACTCTGATTAAAAACATGAAGACTGAAGGTTCAGATGGAACAGCAGTCTGTTCCTGCAGAATCCACCACTGGCCAATCAGAAATTAGAATACAGCATGGAATAAACAAAAATAATCCCAAAGATCAGTAATTATGTCTGGAACATGCGATCTTTGAGTTTGGATCCTTCCATTGCACACAACAATGTAAGACAACGCAAGCAGTGACGCAGGTTTCCCTGCCTTTCAAGGAAGTGTTCCCCCTGTGGGTGATGACTGATGGATGCAGGGGAGCTGAACGCTGAGAGGTAATGGCAAACAGCATTTACATTTGGAGGTGTGTTGCATTTTTTAAGCTCAACCTATACTAGAGACTAAACAAAAAATTTCTGTGCCTCTGCTGCTTCAGTTTTGACCACTCTTTGGTAATCTGTCCCTTGAGTGTCACCCAACTTTAGTGAAGTGCCATACTAAGTCACTGGAGTACCCTTTTAATACACTTCACTGAAGGATGAATTTTGACAAATGAAAAAGAAGTGATGCAGGAATGGAGCCTAATGGGGCAATCACTTCAGAGAAATCAACTCATCCACCCAAAATGCACTGTGCTGTTGTTGTTTCACCCCAACCCAAAGACAATCCTTTGAAGTGACTTCAAAAGTTAGAGGCTTGAAAATAAACTATGCGAGCCTGATACTCAAAGCCCATCATTAAAAAATATACACGGAAACATGGGACCAAATATCACTAATGACGGCTCAAAGACAAACTGTGCGAACACTATGTTCAGATTCTGTGAATGCAAACATGCCATTTTCCTTCTGGTCCTGCTGGAAATATACTTTATGCCTCTCCATCTCTGATGTGAATAAATTACTGTGTGAAGAAAACAAGAAGGACCAACACTTAAGATGGGCACTTAGCAGCTCAGTGAGAGTATGACAGGGCAGGAACCCAGATCCAAATAATACTGCATATTAATCTCACTCAGCAATGTTGGCCATGAGTTAAGAATGACACTACAGCATGGGCTGAAGGTCATTTATTGTCTGCTCATCAAAGCAGTTCGCCTCCTGTTGATATGTCTGTGGGAGGAGAAGACGGCCATGCACTGAATAAAGAGGCCACGAGGAAGATTTAATCACACAGGAAAAGTAATTCTGACATTTTACAACAAGACTTTTCCTGTATTTTAATGATACCTCTCGCAAGCAAACAGGAAAAGTCACTTAAGACACTTAAAAACTCCCACAACCGCAGCCACATGTAAAAAACAACCATTAACAAAATATGCCCAAAATCAAGAGCGCTGGCAGCCCACACAGTCACAGCTGACATTTAAATACAGTCGGACTCTCACTGTACGAACTGATTAAATGTGAAGACCAAAACATTCAGAAATGTTACAATAAATTATCTGAAAGAAAAACACAGGTACCATCTTCAGACAGAGAGTGGAGATCATTATTTCAGCACTGACACATTGTTATCCCCAATCCCGCCCAATTTTATGTCTGGACAAACAGTAAGAACCAAAAAGTTTCTTCTAAATATGATGGTAAGGAGATCCTGGTCCCCATTTCAGAAGAATATTACTTATAATAACAATTCTTCCACCTACTGCATCTCCATTTTCCGCTTTAAATTTGGTTTCCCTGACACATCTGTCTGAACATATCGTTCAGTGTGATCTTCCTCCATGACAGTGATGGGGCTAAATTGTCTTATACTGACTACCTGTACCTCTGCAGGGAAGTCTTTCATTGGTCATATACTTGTTGTTTGTTTTGCTTGTCAATTCTTTTGTCAATTTGTATGCTTTTAAAACTCGCTGCAGGCTTGAGAGTTGATTTTAATGTCACATTTGTCAAAGTGTTCAAGAACAATTCAGCAGTTTGGGTATTACGCTTTTTGTTTGTTTGTTTTTTATTTGTTTTGGGGCAAGATGAGAAGATCAATATCAATCAATCTCATGTCTGTGCATTCAATATAGAGCTGGAGTCACAATGAGTTTAGCGTAGCTTAGCATAAAGACCTTGTTTGTTTAAAGGTTTTGTGAAATTAGAAAATTAACTGCTGCATCCACTGTTACATTATCAGAAAAGCAAGCTGCAAAATTAATCAGGCTTATCATGTTTTAAATACTCAAAGTGGGTATGAGAGACACTCTTTGCCCAACCACACATTCCATCTACGACTGTATCCCTCCGTTTCAATTCCACACTGCTGCTATGGCAACAGTCAACCAAAGCGTTACCATGCTGCGCCCCTGGCGAAGCACCATGTGTGCACTCATCACATTGCTGGCGTAGCTTCCTTTAAATCGGCAGATCCCATATCAATGAGCAGGGGAAGGGTCAAAGACAGAAAAATGTGTGGACAGCTAGAGGGAGAACAAAGAGGGACAGTGGGGAGTAACATGGAGGAAGAGTTAAGAAGAGACAAATGTGACAAAGGGGGGAGACGCATGCCAAGTGGCAGACAGGAATTCTGTTCATCTCCCTTTGTGTAGAGAAAAGTTACACCAGGCAGGCCTGCACTAAAATTCAGCTTCTACTGATCTGAACATGACCAGCTGACAAAAAGAGAGTTTGGTTCCCCAGATACTTGAAGCAGAAAAATGGGAGTTTTACAAAGCAAAGACTACCAAGGCTGGATACATTTCTTTATTAGGAGTAACAATTGACCACTGTGAACAACTGCTGCAATGTAATGCAATGGGAAATTGTTTGCATCAAAGCACACCCACTTAAGTATTTGTTTTTGCCACTGACAGCTCAGATTGTTATAACAGGTGTCTGACAACATTATGGGCAGGATTCCTACAGAGACAGACATTTTGATTAAAGAGTAAGATTCTTTTTGTTTAACCAGAAACATTACTATATATCAGAATCAGACTCCACTGACAAAAAGAGTAGTTTTACCAATGAGAGCTGCTTCAATACTACCGCTTCGGTCAGTGAGTTAATTTGTGTTATTAAGTAAAATCACTGGTTTTGTCAATGGAGTCTGGGAGTGATATATAGAGATGTTTCTGGTTGAACAGATAATCTTTAATAAAGGTCTAACTCTCTGTAGGAATCTATCTGTCGTGTCAGACACTTACAACATCCACGTTGGAATACATTGCTGGCTTTATGGTGGCTGGGTATAGTCTCTCAATACTGCACTGATTCAAGACTTCTGTCCTCATCAATGTTTACACCCAAAAAGCAGAAAGAAAAGGTTGAGAAGCACTGGAGTTATCCTTAAAGCAAACTGGCATTTCTGACTATCCAGGAAAACAAAACCTTTTAATTCCACTATGGTTTGCAGTAGTTGCAAATTTCCGTTTCCACGACCCTAGAGCCAATGACAAAAGAAGAAAGACAGACCTGGTGCAAATAGACTTGGGCCGCACTTGAGATGCAGACAGATGCTGAGACCCAGACAGCAGCAGCCAGGAGTTATTCAATCTCCTGCCAAAATAAAGAGTTGATACTTGAACTCCTAGGAGCCATAAGTCCTGACACTTTAGCCACTTTAATCGTGTCTTCAGCCTCTGTACACACATACACACCGCACCCTGCTGCTAATAAGCTTTCTCTCAGATGGAGTTTCAACTCTCTGCTTTGATGGCCTGGAACTGGTGCCTCCATCAGTTGGCGTTGACATCAAATAAAAAAAAAAAAAGGAGCCTGGAGCTGGAGGTGACAGATATGAACCAGAATGGGGTGAACTCCACAACATTTTTGACATGTGGGCGTGACGGGTGGCAGTAATCAGAGTTAGCTCTGCTCACTCCAGCTGAGGCTCGATGGCCAACAGTAAAGGTATGAATGTGTGTCTAAGTACATAGATGGGGAGCAGGGTTAGGCTGAAAAAAGACCAGCACAGTTGAGCAAAACTCCATCTTTGAATTAATATATAAGTTTACAGCCTCGGTAGAAAACCCTATAGCTCTTCATACCTTCAGCCTCCACTGGAAGCCTTGATAGCAGCACAGTAGATGTTTTTGGATAGCATACCAAGACGCTAGTAGCTCTCATGACCCATGAGTGGTGCAGCATAATTGGATAATTAGGGTTCACAGCTAACAGAGGTGGATATATATAATTCCCAGCCTCCTACATACATTAGCTAGTAGAAGCTATAACGTCTTTCTCTTGAGTGGTACATTGTAATTTGATAAAGAGGACTTTCATGAGTATTTACAAGTAAAGGTGGAACTCATATTACAGACATGACACAAGGAGGATGATTACTGCATCAGGAAGACTAATTTTTGGATTGTGAAGGACCGTTAAAGCATTCAGCTAAAACCTAATAACGTAGAAAAGATTACGGCAAAAGAACTGGCCTCTAGCAATCCTACTCTTATTCAAATGATAAAGGGGCCCCCAAATACTGGACCTGACAGGCTTCCTAATCATAGCTTTATGCCAAATACTACCTGTGGGATTTAATTTCTCTACATAGGAGGCAATCAAGACTGACAGTGTTATTGATACACCCTTATGTCTGTGTGTTTCACTACTGGGCTCAGTGAGGAAGCAGGAGTGGATTGCCAGGACATGGTTCTGATAACTTCTGGTGGGCAAATTGCTCATATTTCTGTTTGTGCATGGACCAAACAAATCAGACACTTGTTAATGAGTGAGCTTCCCAGAGGTTTTCAGCCATATTTTTCTGAACTGTGGCTATTTCTCTCCTGGTACCAGACTGCTTCCTGCAGTATTACACTGAGACAGAGAATAATGAAAGTATGTAATGCTACCTAAGTCCATGGCAGTGCATACATGTATATAAAATACTAAATTCCCTCTGTCAGAAACCTGTGCAGATTTCTCCACCCAGTTTCAAAGCTACACACACACACAAATGGGTGAAGTGTGTCGTTATATTTTATTATCATGGCGGTTTGGACAGGCCTGCTTCATCCCTCATGGCTACTAATAAGACAGATCCATCAGTACATAAGCGAGGAAAAATGTAACCTGGTCCTGCTTTCGTCTAGGGCTGGAGAGATATGGAAAAGAAAGGGAAAGAGAGAGATATAATGAGTAGGGAAAGGACAGGAGGCTTGGAGGTGATGCAGACAAGAAAGCACAAGTAAAGAAAAACAAATGGGCAGAAAAAAAATGCAAAAGAGGGGCAGGAGGGTGTTGAGCTCAGTGACCAACTTCACTAGGATAACAGAGGATATAAAAGACACAGTGATGCGAGAGGTTTTGTGTGTATGTGTGGTCAGTGCCAGACAAAGGGAGGCTGAAAGTACATTTCCATACATGTGTGAAAAATAAACCTCACTGAGACATTGATGCTAAAAATAAACAAAGCAATAATACTAGTTTTGCTTCTCGACAATGATACTGATAGAAATAATTAGTTAATTTGTGTTATTAAGTAAAATCACTGGTTTTGTCAATGGAGTCTGGGAGTGATATATAGAGATGTTTCTAGTTGAACAGAAAATATCTTAATCTTTAATAAAAAGGTCTATCTCTGTAGGAATCCTATCCATAATATTGTCAGACACTTACAATAACAATCCGTTGGAATACATTGCACGAGCTGTTTATGGTGGCTGGGTACATCGTTCTTTCTCAATACTGCACTGATTCCAAAGACTTCTGTCCTCATCAATCATTTGCACCCAAAAACACAAGAAGAAAGGGTTGAGAAGCACTGGAGTTATCCTTAAAAAACCCAAACTGTCGTTTCTTTGAGCTATCCAGGAAAACAAAACCTTTTAATTCCACTAGTTTGCAATGGTGCAAATTTCCAGGTTTTCCACGACCCTAGAGCCAATGACAAGAAGAAAGACAGACAGACCTGGTGCAAATAGACTTAGACACACTTGAGATGCAGACAGATACTGAGACCCAGACAGCAGCAGCCAAGGAAGTTATTCAATCTCTCCTGCTGCCAAAATAAGAGTTGATAACGAACTCCTAGGAGCTGTAAAGTCCTGACACTTTAGCCACTTTAATCCGTGATAACCCCAGCCTCTGTACACACACATACACACCGCACCCTGCTGCTAATAACGCTCTCAGATGGAGTTTCAACTCTGCTTTGATGGCCTGGGAGCTGATGCCTCCATCAAAGTTGACGTTGACATCAAATAAAAAAAAAAAAAAAAGGAGCCTGGAGCTGGAGGTGACAGATATAGACCAGAATATGAGCTCTGGTGAACTCCACAACTTGTGTGCCGGCATGTGGCGTCGACAGGGTGGCAGTAATCTAAAGGTTAGCTCTGCTCCAGCTGAGGAGGCTCGATGGCCAACAGTAAAAGGTATGAATGTGTGTCTAAGTACATGAATGGGAAGCAGGGTTAGGCTGAAAAAGACCAGCACAGTTGAGCAAAAACTCCATCTTTGAATTAATATATAAAAGTTTACAGCCTCAGTGAAAACCTATAGCTCTTCATGCAGCCTCACTGAAGCCTTAAATAGCAGCACAGTAGATGTTTTGGATAACGCCTGGGGCAACAGCAGCTCTCATATTGTTCGCAGTGGTGCAACTGTAATTGGATAATTAGGGTTCACAGCTAACAGAGGGTGGATATATATAATTCCCAGCCTCCTACATACATTAATGGTAAGTACATAATCTTTCTCTTGAGTGGTACATTGTAATTTGATAAGAGGACTTTCATGAGTATTTACAGGCAAAGGTGGAACTCATATTACAGACATGACACAAGGAGGGATGATTACTGCATCAGAGAGGAAGACTAATTTTTTGGATTGTGAAGGACAATTAAAAGCATTCAGCTAAAACCTAATAGCAATAAGAAAGATTACTGGCTTAAAAGAACTGGCCTCTAGCAATCCTACTCTTATTTAAATGATAAGGGGCCCCAAATATACTGGACCCTGACAGGCTTTACAATCATAGCTTTATACTCAAATACTACACACCTGTCGGTTAATTTCTCTACATGAGGAGGCAATCAAGACTGACAGTGTTATTGATACCACCCTTATGTCTGTGTGTTCACTATGGAGCTCAGTGAGGCTTAAGTGGATTGCCAGGACATGGTTCTGATAACTTCTGGTGAAACTACAAATTGCTCATATTTCTGTTTGTGCATGGACCAAACAAATCAGACACTTGTTAATGAGTGAGCTTTAGAGGTTTTCATGCATATTTTCTGAACTGTGGCAGCTGTTCTCTCCTGGTACCAGACTGCTTCCTGCAGTATTACACTGAGACAGAGAATAATGAAAGTATAATGCTACTAAGTCCATGTAGCACTAAGTGCATACATGTATATAAAATACTGATTCCCTCTGTCAGAAACCTGTGCAGATTTCTCCACCCAGTTTCAAAGCTACACACACACAAATGGGTGAAGTGTGTGTGCGTTACACCAGCACATTATCATAGCGGTTTGGACAGGCCTGCTTCACGCCTACGCAGCTGCTAATAAGACAGATCCATCAGTACATAGCGAGGAAAAATGTAACCTGGTCCCTGCTCGTCTAGAATGGAGAGATGTAGGAAAGAAAGGGAAAGAGAGAGAGAGAGAGAGATATAATGAGTAAAGGAAAAGGACAGGAGAGCTTGGAGGAGTGATGCAGACAGAAAGCACAGAAGTAAAAGAAAAACAAATGAGACAGAAAAAAAGAGCGAAAAGAGAGACTGGGAGAGGTGTTGAAGCTCAGTGACCAACTACTGCGGATAACAGAGGATATAAAAGACACAGTGGTACGAGGAGGTTTGTGTATGTGGTCAGTGCCAGACAAGGGAGGGCTGAAAGAAATGCATTTCCCGCCCATGTGTGAAAAATAAACCTCACTGAGACATTCGATGCTAAAAATAAACAAAGCAACTCATGCTAGTTTTGCTTCTCTGACAGCGAAGTACACTGATAGAAATGATTAGATCTGAGCATCCATCGTTCACATTATCTGCATAATCTACTGTGATTTCTTACGTCAGTGTTAAAGTGCTGCTCGGACACGTCATTTTTGACACTAGTTGGATGTTTTCCAGATAAATTCTGTGGAGGGACAACTTCATATTTATTTTTTATATGTCTCTCAAGTACCACGTACATCAAAATAAAAAGGACATTGAATTAAACTGAACTAATTTGAGTTAATTTAAATTCACTGACAAATTCAAAATTATACACAAGACAGAAGAGAGAAGGAGTGAAAATAAGGCAAAGAAGAGAGACTTAGGATAAAAGAAGGAATGGAGGGAAAGAGAGAGAAAGAATGAAACAGGCGGAGTTCTGAGAAAACAGCTGGGACAGAAAATATGAAGAAGGCAGGAAAAGCAAAATGGCAGAATGAACAACTGGGTGGGACGGATGGAAATAGAGAGAACAGGAAATTGAAAACAATGAGATGGTGACAGAATGGGGAAAAAAGAATGAATAGAAATAGAAATGGAGCCCGTGCAGTGAAACTTCATTACGTTTTAATGAGTGTCTTCGTTAGATTAGCAGCTACAAACGCTCTATTAATTGTTCTTTACTGAATCAGAGGCTGAATTTGGCTCAGATTCATGCAGGAAAAAATTAAACCATGACAGCTGATGGTACTGTCCAGTGCACCTGTAATTAAACATTAAAATAAAATCCAAAAAGAAAACCGCTATCACAGCTTTCACAATGGGACATATATTAACTAAAAATATGATAGACTTTCCTTCTTAATTGTTCATTAAGTGTAAAAAAACCTTACTGAGGTCTGAGCAGAGGGAAGTGGAAACGATCTAAATGCTTTTCAGTTTAAAGTCCTAGAAGAAGTGTAGTATGTGTGTAAAAACGTTTGTGTAGCAGTGAGGTTAAGTGCAGCATCTTTCTAATTCAAACACTTGAATACTTCAACACAATGATTTTCATTCAGGGAAATAAATGTACCAAGGGAATTCTCTAAATTCCATCAAAAGGTCATGAATGAAAGAGGATGGGCAGGTAAGAGAAGAGAAAGACAGTGAGGAATTTATTAGCTGATACCAAGTCCATTCGACTACACATTTCTCTTCCGACATACCAGAAGTGTTAAATATTTAGTATTTAAAATCAGGATTTCTCGTCAAATAGTGGTGGTAATCATTAAGCCATAACTTAAAGAATATGAATAATCAAGACTCATTTATCAAACATTGCATATATTCATTCAAGCGAATGAAAAGTCCTGTGAGAAGGAGTCAGATCAGAAGTATCACCCTGTAACTACCAGTCTGCAGAAGCTCTGGGGCTGAGTGAAAGACTCTGCCTTTAGTTTAAAGAGGCTGTAAAGAGGCTGACAGCACTGATCTCACGTCCCTCAGCTGCAGGTGAAGGTCTGAGCTTCACCGTCTCCACATCTGGAGCTGTGGGGTCTTAAATCCAAACAGAGGTGAAGGAAAAGTTGAAGCACAGAGTCACATGACTGCCTCCTGTGGCCCACTTGAATTAAAACCTATTTTCTCATTGGATATTCTTAGTGTTAAAAAAAAAAAGAGTCCTGCCTCAGGTTTCAGATTAATGAAACTAAGGTTACCAAAAGTCACACACACACAGAAAAAAAGCTGAAAGTTGTCCCACGGTCTGTTCACACTCACACACGTCTAATCAGCCAAAATAACTGAAAACAATTATGTTAAGCTTTATTTATTCAGGAAGTGATTGAGGGCAAATTACATATACACAAGATCACAGCAAGACTCAGCAGTCAAACAAAACAATCATCATCATCACACACAGACACACTAATTAAAACAATCACAGATATTATTAAAGTATCAGGAAGCAAAACGTCCTGACAGGAATAAGGAATAAATGTCTCTAACTTTAGATTATGTCATTTATTCCAGTAACAGGGTGGATGGTTCTGGAAACGTGTCTTCACCGGTGTCACTGTGGTAAATGGCATCCTTCAGTTTAGTTTAGTTAGTTTATAGCTTGAGGATACAGGGTATCTTGTTGAGTTATATAGGAATCTTTAATTTAACTAAATTCCTTATTTTGTAGTTATATTTTTTGGGATTCAAAATATGTTTTACATTAATGAAATAGTTCTGGATGTCACTGGCTGTAACCCAGAGAAGACCTGGGTTGTAGTGGAGCCAAAGGGTGAATTATTTAGCACGTAGTCTGGATAATTTGTGTAATTATGTACAATGAGTAATGGTCTTTCTACTATAATCTGCATGTAGCAACTTTCAGTTAGTAATGTATCAGGGGCACAGCAGTCTGTGCTGTCTGAGGAGGGCCAAGACCCAATGGAAGTTATAACTTCTATCCTGCATGAGTGTTTCCTTCAGGTTAATGGACCTTCATCGTCATGGTTACAATAATAAACACACAGTCTCCTTAAACACTGTCAGTGCACTCTGGCTTTGACGCCTCCATTTACAATGCTAAGCTGCACCATATGACTGCTGCAAAAGAACGAATTTGGTATTTATTTATTTATTTTAAGTTTTGTGCTTTCACCAAATGCATTCTGCACGCTGACATTCAAATTCAGCTTCACCTCGAGGGTGCGTGCGGGTGGATATGAAGAGTTAAAAGAAATGATAGGTGGATTGGGATATACAGAGCTGCAGTCTGGTTCTAGACAGTGGACTAAAGCAGCAAAACAAATAACTGAAAACACAGGAACACTGTCAAACAGCAGTTATATTCCACCCAAACTGGTTTACAGAGAAGCGCTCGGAGCAAGATGTGGAATTATTTTTCTCATAGGGCTGACAAAGGCACACATCCTCTAAACAAACTCCCCACCCCACCCCTGTGCAAAGGTGTCCAGAAAGCTGTCAAAGTGAAGCGACACTTTGCCTGATGTTGTTTCTTTTCTCTATTTTCATGCTACAGGATGTGCTCATGCAGATTCACTTGTCTTATTGACCTATATCATAATTTGGGGCAGCAAGAGAAAAGGGTATTCCTTCTCTTGTAACTGAGACCTTTTAGAGGCTCTCTGTTGTGGTGAAAGTCTGGTGTCGGGTTTAGTCGCTGGCAGGAAATCTTTGCCCAAACAAAGCCCTTAGAGTGCAATACAAACTGTCTACTAAACAGGCATGAGTAAGCACTCTGACTTGTTTATCCCAGAGAGACCTGCACTCACCAGGTCTCTTACAGTGATGAAGCATCAGGGGCTGGCAAATGAGGGTAAACACCAGTGTGCTGAGAGCAGTTAACTGGTTAACTGGGTATTTAACGATGATAATACCTCTCACTGACATTAGGAACAAACAAATACATTTCCACAAATGATCAAAATCTAATTCTAGCAACGTGATAAATGTTCGTGTTCATTTGAGTTGCACTGACAATAAGAAACTGTCAATATTTCCCACGTACTCCTGGGACTAAAACTGAACCTCTGAACTTAGCATTGTGGACACAAACCCCCCGACACAATTTAGGATTAAAGGAATAGTTCAACATTTTGGGAAATCCACTTTTCTTGTCAAGATAGATAAGAGGTATGAGATACAGCAGCTCATCAGCTTAGCTTAGCATAAGCTTGGTCCAAACATAAAGAAATCCGTCAACCAGCACCTCCAGAGCTTATGAATCAACACATTATTCTATATATATTTCCTCCTGTCGTTAATATTAATGCTAAGCTAAGCTAACCAGCTGCTGGCTGTAGCTTCATATTTAATGGACGAATCTGTGAGTGGTATTAATCTTCTCCTCGAACTCTCTGCAAGAAAGCAGAGACAAAAAAAACAGATGCAACTAAAAGTACATTCAGTTGCACTTTTCAACTCTAATAGTCCAAACAGGAAGAGAGAGAAACACTTTACTGACTGCTGCTATAACATCACCAGACAGTGAGAACACTCCAACAGCACGACATGTCCTTCATGACTGTACCAGTATTTTCTCCTTTTTCTTCTTTATCAAAAAACAGCCCTGGTGAAATGAAATGCCCACATTCTGATTTAAAACATCACAGAACTTTTAATAGAACCCGCTCTGCTCCCACTCAATAAAAAAGTAAAACCATAACCTTAAGGCACAGGTAAGATGTTTTCAAAGTCACTGTCAAATAGAAGGTCAGGCAACCACAGTATAACAGACACTACGGCATGCCATAAAACAGGACAACAGGAGCAGCGGATTTTTTCTTTACATGCTTTCTGAGTCTCCTCAGTTTCAGTATCATCACAGCATTCACCCCAAAAAATGAAAACAGAAACACATTTAAACAATTTTAGTGCTGATATCTCTTAAAGCAGCTGGAGAAAGTCGATGTAGCCCAAAGCATCTGACAACAAATCAATTTTTTATTTCAACAGCTGAGATTTTTTGTTCTATAGATGGGGTAGCAGAGGAGAAGCAAACTCAATCACTCACTGTTCTTGCAGGATGAAATCCACGTTCTCTGGAGAAATCTGTCCGGTCACAGGATGGTGAAACGCCGTGGTCCTCTGGTGATGGCTGAAGTGGGGAGGAGAGAGAGAGGAGACAAAATTAGCAACCTTGGTTGCACTGTAAACACCGTGAAGGCATCACCCTGGATTTTCACCCCCACTGCGTTCACAAGTACAGCACACACAAGCCGATCATTCCCCAGAGGAGTAGCAGGCTTACAGGCTCTGTCCAACCTCCACACCCTGACGGGCCTTGGTCCCTGACTTTCCCAGCCCTGTGTAGAATGTGAGGGGATGACTGCAGGACCCCCACCCCACCCACCCCACCCTACCCATCCTGTACAGCCTGTGTGACCAAACTGTTGGGCTCAGCACAAATTGCTGGACAGTGCAGGCCTGGGCCTCCATCAGTTATAGACTCAGTCAGTCAGTCATTCTAAGCCTCAACCAGAGTGTAAAAGCACTTGACTGGGTAAACAACACAGAGTGGCATGGAGGGTCACTGTGTGTGTGTGTGTGTGTGTGTGTGTGTGTGTGTGTGTGTGTGTGTGTGTGTGTGTGTGTGTGTGTTGGGGAGCTGGAAGAGGTTATTGCGTTTTCCTCTTTAATAATGGACACATACTCTTACAAAATGAGTCACAGCACATGATTAAAACAAACAAAAAACCCAGAATTTAAAAGAATCCTAAGTGCTTTCCTTGACTAATAACACAATGACACTTTTCTGAATGGGTTTTCCTGAATATACAAATTACTGAAAGAAGACCTGATGTGACATACTTGATAAAAATCTTTCAAAAATTGGATGTTTTAAAACCTTGCACTTAACATCGCCTTTGAATTATGTCACTGAATCATTTGATCATCATTTCTAATGCAAAGTGTCAGTCAGAGGCTTTTCACATCTCTCAATTCTGTATCTTTGGGTTTTGACTATTGTTCAACAAAACAAGTAACTTGGGCTCTTAGAAATTGTGATGGACATTTGTCAAAACTAATTGTAAAATAATCAACAATTAAACATAAATAAAAACAACCTGTACACTGTCCTAAAATATGTGATCAGGTAGTTTTGCCTATTAAATATGGCAGATAAACTATTAGTACCTCTTCCAATTTAATAATAAATACACAACATTTAGATAATATCAGTGCAATCGTATTATTAGACTAGTGTATTCACACAGTCAAGAATTTTATATAAAGAAACAACATATCTTCACAAACATGTCAAAATAGCTCAGTGCTGCACAGTTAAGAATCTGTCAGTGACTCAAAGCTAACTCCCCAGAGAAGTTCTCGCCTGAAGCTCTTCTATGGCTAGTAGTCACCTCACAAGAGAAGCATCGGCATTGATGAGGACCACCATGCACACTCAGCAACACACCTTATGTGTGGAAGCACCAGAGTTCTCCGCCTCTAACAACAATCAATACGTAGCAACACTGTTTTCCATCCACCAAGAGCTCACATTACCCATGCGGCACCGATTCCCGCCTCATGTGGCAGACGATCAAATCCCCCACAGGACTACAGGGTTTCCCGGAGACTCAGTGACATGGCAGCAGCAGGGACTACAACGCTGTTATTAGCTCACAGCACGAGACCTGAACACAACGTGTCACATGAAATTGGCTCTAATCTAAATGCACTGCCTGGAGACAGTATCCAATAGCTCATACTGATACTCTGTTACAGTCCTCCTTCTTATCAGTTGATAAGATTTGCCTCATGTTGAGTTCATTGCTACACTAACTTTTTTTTCCCCAATGTTTGGATTTTGACTTCAGTGACTGGCAATAAAGCCCAGGTGGAGCTGATGTGGTGTGACAAGTGGAAATACTCATCAATCACGTGAGCCAACTGACTACTCTTAGGTCCTGCTTATGTAACCATCTTTAACAACTGAGAGCCTCATGTACCAAATAACAGCTGTGGGTTAGTTAAAAGCCTTTCTTTGAACCAGCATCTAAAGGCAAGAAGAGGAGCACCAGCCAACACTCTGAATACACAGAGAAAAATACCAGAGCAGACAGAGAAAAGAGGGTTTCAATTTGTTTCACTTTGCCTTGGATGAATTTGCCTTTTCTTCTACTGGGTTGGCTGTAATAATGCTGACACTGCATGTTCGTGTGTTTGATTGTCGATACTAAGAAAAAAGAACAAGCACAAAGAATTCATAGGTTTCCATAAGCTCCTGGCTAAGCACCTACAGCAGCCTACAGGGGGACTGTAACTCACATTCATTATGAATGTTTGACCACACATAAAAAATCTCTGCTGAGCGAAATGCAAAAAGGCTGTTGAGGAGCATGAAGAACCTTTGCTCCCAATTCAAGGGAGGAGAGCTTCAGTGTTGAAGATGGAAGATGGTGTTGAATATGCTGCCAGAGGAATGTGTCTTACTGACAAAAATATCTAGTGCTCTGGATAGTAGCATCCCTCAGGGACATTGCCACTGTTTCAACTGCAAGTCGTAGGGGCTCTGAGAATTAATAACCGTTCGGAATAGGACGGGATTATAATTGATCAGTTGTAGCATGAAAATGATCCTCCGATTCTGGACAGGCCTCTGAGCTATGAGTTATGACGGAGACACTTCCCCAAGAAAGCCGCGATAAATTCAACAGCAGATGCTAAATGGCAGCTATGTGTCAGCGCTGTTTTACTGATAAACAGCCAGGTCAACGCCAGTGACGAATGTATGTTGCATTATGCTTAAACATTTACATTTCAGAGCTGTACTTGTACTGTGCTTTCCTCAAAAAGCAACATTTAAATTTCCAGAATGAAAATAACAGAATTGCTAATCTAAAAAAAAGAAAATTAAATATAAATTCCTGTCTACACTCTTGGCTGTGGTGGTAATATCTAAAAAAGGGATGAATATGTCTCGTGATCCTGTAATGGATTACATTAAGAATTTGAATTATATTCGCAGGAATGTATATTACATAAATTGAACTAAATTTATTAGTAGGAAAATTATGGAACAGGATCAACACACATCTATTAACACTATTACATTAATGGTTAATTATGTTAATGTGAATACATTCCACCAAAAGCAGGTGTTCTTTTCAGCGTAGGTACTTCTTTACACTGCTCCAGAGGACAATGTATAAACTTTCGAAAGGTGAATACGTGAAGCAGGGCATGCCTGCAATGGAAGATCCCATGTTGTAGAGAATGAGATTTACTTTTTCATT
>BRZM01000047.1:560931-606048 GCA_033238685.1 Lates japonicus | reverse complement strand
AACTTACAGCCCTGTGTGAGTGTGAGGGTGGCTGAGACCCCCACCACCCACCCTACCCATCCTGTACAGCCTGTGTGACCAAACTGTTGGGCTCAGCTGGAGATGCTGGACGGTGCAGGCCCTGGGCCTCCATCAGTTATAGACTCAGTCCGGTCATTCTAGCCTCAACCAGGTGTAAAAGCATTTGACTGGATCAACAACTTTGAAGTGTGGAGGGTCACTGTGTTAATGATGATATTATTGTGTGTGTGTGTGTGTGTGTGTGTGTGTGTGTGTGTGTGTGTTGGGGAGCTGGAAGAGGTTATTGGGTTTTCATCTTTAATAGACGGACACATACTCTTACAAAATGAGTCTCAGCACATGATTAAAACAAACAAAAAACCTTGTGAATTTCAAAAGAATCCTAAGTACGCTTCCTTGACTAATAACACAATGACACTTTTTCTGAATGGGTTTTCCTGAATATACAAATTACTGAAAGAAGACCTGATGTGACATACTTGATAAAAATCTTTTTCAAAAATTGGGATGTTTTGGAAACCTTGCACTTAACACGTCTTTGAATATAAGCCTACTGAATCATTTGATCATCATTTCTAATGCAAAGTGTCAGTCAGGAGGTGTTTTTCTTTCTCTTTTTTCACATCTCTCAATTCTGTATCTTTGGGTTTTGGACTATTGTTCGAACAAAACAAGCAACTTGGGCTCTTAGAAATTGTGATGGACATTTGTCAAAATCAGTTAATTGTAAAAATAATCAACAAATTAAACATAAATAAAAAACAACCTGTAATACTGTCCTAAAATATGTGATCAGGTAAGTTTTGGTTTATTAAATATGGCAGATAAACTATTAGTACCTCTTCCAATTTAATAAATACACAACATTTAGATATCAGTGCAATCGTAATATTAGACTAGTGTATTCACACAGTCAAGAATTTTATATAAAGAAACAACAGGCCTTCACAAACATGTCAAAATAGCTTCAGTGCTGCATGAAGAAGAATTGCTAGTGACTCAAAGCTAACTCTGTGAGAAGTTCTCGCCCTCTGAAGTTTCTGCTTAGTAGTCACCAAGAGAAGCACGGCATTGATGAGGAATACCATGCACACTCAGCAAACACACCCCATGTGTGGAAGGGTTCAGAGCCCCTTCCCGTCTCTAACAACAATCAATACGTAGCAACACTGTTTTCCATTCACTCGCAGCTCACATTACTCATGCGGCACCGATTCCCGCCTCATGTGGCAGACGATCAAATCCCACAGGACTACAGGGTTTCCCGGGAGACTCAGTGACATGGCAGCAGCAGGGACTTACAACGTTGTTATTAGCTCACAGCACGAGACCTGAACACAACGTGTCACATGAAACTGGTCGAATCTAAATGCACTGCCTGGAGACAGTATCCCGTCAGCTCATACTGATACTCTGTTACAGTGTCCCCTTCTATCAGCTGAGTTAAGACATTTTGCCTCATGTTGAGTTCACTGCTTGCCACTAACTTTTTTTTCCCCCAATGTTTGGATTTTGGACTTCAGTGACTGGCAATAAAGCCCAGGTGGAGCTGATGTAGGTGTGACAAGGCGGAAATACTCATCAATCACGTGAGCCAACTGACTACTCTTTAGGTCCCGTTTATGTGTAACCATCTTTAACAACTGAGAGCCTCATGTACCAAATAACAGCTGTGGGTTAGTTAAAAGTTTTCTTTGAACCAGCATCTAAAGGCAAGAAGAGGAGCACCAGCTCAACACTTGAATACACAGAGAAAACACCAGAGCAGAGACAGAGAAAAGAGGGTTTCAATTTGTTTCCACTTTGGTTTGGATGAATTTGGCCTTTTCTTCTACTGCTGGCTGCACAATGTTGACACTGCATGTTCGTGTGTTTGATTGTCAGATACTAAGAAAAAAAAGAACAAGCACAAAGAATTCATAGGTTTCATAAGCCCTGGCCAAGCACCTACAGCAGCCTACAGGGGACTGTACTCACATTCACACATGAATGTTTGACCGCTGGCCATAAAAAATCTCTGCTGAGCGAAATGCAAAAAAGGCTGTTGAGGAGCATGAAGAACCTTTGCTCCCAATTCATAAGGGAGGAGAGCTTCACAGTGCTGAAGATGGAAGATGGTGTTAGTCATGCTGCCAGAGGAATGTGTCTTACTGGACAAAAACATCTAGTGCTCTGGATAGTAGCATCCCTCAGGGGGATACGCTCACTGTTTCAACTGCAAGTCGTAGGGGCTCTGAGAATTAATAACTGTCTGGAATAGGACGGGATTATAATTGATCAGTTGTAGCATGAAAAGGAAAACAGATCCTCCGTCCTGACAGGCCTCTGAGCCATGAGTTATGACGGAGACACTCTCCTCGCGCAGCCGCGACAAATTCAACAGCAGATGCTAAATGGCAGCCATGTGTCAGCGCTGTTTTACTGATAAACAGCTACCAGGTCAACGCCAGTGACGTAATGTATGTTGCATTATGCTTAAACATTTTACATTTCAGAGCTGTACTTGTACTGTGCTTCCCCCCAAAAAGCAACATTTAAATTTCCAGAATGAAAATAACAGAATTGCTAATCTAAAAAAAAGAAAAATTAAATACAAATCTCCCAGTCTACACTCTTTGGCTGTGGTGGTACATTCAAAAAAGGGATGAATATGTCTCGGTGGATCCTGTAAATGGATTACATTAAGAAATTTGAATTATATTCGCAGGAAATGTATATTTACATAAATTGGAACTAAATTCTATTAGTAGGAAATTATGGAACAGGATCAACACACCATTAACATCATTATTACATTAATGGTTAATTATGTTAATGTGAATGTATTCCACTAAAAGCAGGTGTTCTTCAGCGAGGTACTTCTTTTACACTGCTCCAGAGGACAGCGATAAACTTTCGAGTGTGAATACGTGAAGCAGGGCATGCTCAAGAAACACTGAAGATCCCATGTTGTAGAGAATGAGATTTCCATTTCTTTTTTCATTATAAAGCATGGAAAAACGCACACAGCCATATCCAACCTTTTTATTTGCTGCTTTCACAACACAACACCAAGTGGTCATTCCGCTGGATGTCAGGAAGCCAATATATCATTGCACAGCCATGCAAAGGACAGTAATATTAGAGTCCAGTGGCTAAAGTTAACTTTTCCTGAAATACCAGAACATTTCAGTCTGAATTTGACCGTCTGTTCAGCTCATCTCCGTGCTGAGTGCCTAACATTTTCCTCAGCGGTCTTCATCTCTATTTGCATTTCCCGGTGAGTTTTACCAAGCTACAATCCGTTACCTGTGGTTGGCCTGTTAAAGCACCACTCAGGAAACAGTCTCAGAAAAAAAGACTGTGAGATACTGAGATGGTTTTTGGTGCTTAAAACCATAAATACATCTTCTTATGGAGATTAAAACTTCAAATAAAACACCTGGAAAGACTAAAATATGACACTTTTAAACAAAATGATGTGATGTAAGACAATAAATCAACACATGATAAAAATGCATTAAAAAACAGTGTTAATTTTGCAGTGATGACAGCCATTAAGACCATCTCTCATTCACACAAATGTGTAATAAACTAACAGATGAGTGCAGAATTCACAGTGATCTCATGAAATGAAATGCAGTATTTTAAACCTATTAATTCTGCTCTCTTTGCCAGACTATTAAATTATAAAAAGGTATTTATGACTGCTGAGGATACAGTCACCTCAAATCCTCTCACTCTCACCGTAAATGCAAATATTGATCACACGCATTAAAACAAAGGTTTGTTTATTTCAGAGCTGATATGTGAAGCACTTCTCCTGGGAAACTGATAAATCTATCTCTGATTGTTCACAGAATATGGATGGGAACAGCGTGTCGGTGTCATGAGAGGTTGTTTATCAGCGGCTATGATTTCATTCAGCAGCAAGGTTCAAAATAGTACAAGATATAATACACGTGATAGTGTCATTTCAGAAGAGCTGAGGCAACAATGACCTGAACCGTGAACGGAAAATGGTTGAAAGTAGCGCTAAAAGCTTTATATAGTACACTTTAAACAATACCCTTTAACACTGGCTATAAAAGACCTGTTCACAATGTGCCTACATCTCTGGGTCCATTTGCCATGTGGTGAATTTTATGTATTTTCCTTTTTCTCCTTTAATAGAGAGACTGTGTCCAGTGTTGGTTCAATAGCATAAAAATATCTCATAGTCTCAAACATAAATGGTAAATGTCACATTTTTTGGCAGGTGCTCACATTGAAAAAGCAAGGCCAGCTACTTGGAGTGACCATTTTCTGCAAATGTTAAACAGTCATACAACAAGAAATTAAACCCAAGACCTACGGGAATATCAATAGACTCAAAAGAAATCAAGTGTTTAAGTTGCAAAAGTTGTCTTTAACAATCTAATTTCATGAATTAGATTAGGCAGGTAGAGGGTAAAGGGGCTAATTATCACAAGTACAGTCACAATGGTCACAACATAAAAATATTTGTTATCCATTTTTTGTATGTCTGTTTGAATATTATGAAATTTACTGTCTATACATGAGAATTTTTGCTGTTTTTTTTTTTAAATTTTGAAATAAATTTTCATCAAACACATAAACAAATGTCCCTGACCAGATGATAACTGACACACTGATTTTCCCTTTGATGCATAAACTGCACAGCTCATATATAAATGCTGAGTCCTACACATTTATCAGAAAACAGATGGTATCCTTGTTTTATGTCAGAAGTTTCAGTGTTAGAAGGTTTGACATGTCGTCGTATTATAGTGGTACATTATTTCATTTCATAAGGATTCCACTCAGGTAAGAAGTAGAAATAAAGTTTGTATGAATTCACTGTACACAAACAAAAACTTTTAAAAGACGTTGTAAATGTAGGGCATGTGGCTTAGATGAATGCAAGTGCTTGAAGGCTTTGAATTCAAGGCCCATGCTCAGTCTTTCACCGTGTTCTTCGTGTATTATATCCTCCATTATTTTACTGTAGCTCACTGCTGCTGAGAGGTAAGTGCACCTGAAATCCAGCATCCACTAAAAGCATACACCGCAACTGCAAAGATGTATTCCACCCATCCAAACATTTCTGTTGTCCCATAAACTTTAATCTCCAGGGACGACTCAGGCACCACTCCACCATCTCCTGCTGGCCCTCCAGCTATGAGAGACTTACATAACAACCATATCATTAAGAGAGCTACAGTACCTCTCAAAAAAGCCCAACACCCACTGATTAAAATAGCCTACTCAATGCTGACACTATGTGCCCAGCTTTCCATGTAAGGTGTGGTGTTTACCTGCAGGGTGGCACGAGGTTTGACCGCTCTAGAAAATAAACTGGCCAAGTCAGAGGAGGCTGAGCATGCCAATACAAAAGAGGATGATACATTTATAGAGCTGAGTGTTGTTTGAATATCTTTAACACTAGTGCTGATACAATAATTAAGTTTTGTACTAATATAAATATATTATTTGATAATACTTGGAAAACATAAACATTTTTCTATAAAGTCTAACTTTCATTTAACAAATGAAGCCAATGTTTTTTATTGTTAGTGACAAAGTCCACTCATTGATAGAGTCTCGGCCTCACTGTTAACTCTTCACTCTCTACAGCCGTGCCAGGGCTGTACTTAAGTTACTGCTAATGCTAATGCTAACCCAACACTTCCTACTGTCACTGCTTCACATTAAAAGAGCGAATGGAAAAACATGGGCGTGTCATTTATTATGAAACAGTCACAATATGCACAATGTATTTGCTGCAGAGTTAACCACAATTATTCATCAAAAATAAATAAGATTAAGCTTGATGTACAAAAACAAGTTGGCATCAATCATTTCCTCAGAGCCTCCAATCCAACACATTAACCAAACTAGCCGAGTCCTCCCTTACACCATTAGTGTTCATCTGAATTCTCGAATCAGAAGCCAAATTTCACAGCACAAATTCAGCTCCATCTGCTTCAGCACAGTCACTGTGACTGCAACTATCAGCTGAGCTCGGACATACTGTGTATATCCATATAGATTTCTTTTGTGATTCTGTCACCTGATCCCAGTATGGAACATATGCCTCTGTCAAAACCATCAAAATCATTGCAGTTTCTCGCCTGTGAGATGTAACTTTCACTTTGCTCTAGGTACAACAGCTTGTGTTTTAAAAACAACCCTGACGCAGACTCAGGAGAAACTTTTAAGACAAAGTGGTTCATCAGTTTTCTGTCTGAGAAAAGCACCAATGACATCCCTCCCTTTCACTCCAGCATCCACTCTTAAGACATTAATTTGTGGTTTGTGACACAAGACTGAAAGCTCTAAAAGAAGATGTACAACTAGTGCTTTCATGCCATATAATTCTTGACCAAACACAGAAACCCAAACAAGCTATGCAGACAAAATGGCTCATTACTCTGTCGTCTCAGAAAAAGTAAAGATCCAAAAACCACTCTCCTTTTCAGGCCAGTTTAATGCTTCAATTTTGTGATTTTTATTTATTTATTTATGTTTGCCTCTTATTGATCTCCATTTATCAGAGCAGCTCTCCTGCAGCTGCAGCAGACTGTGATCCTCACTCAAACACAACCCTGACATCAGGGGATTTTAAAGAACCTTCATCTTATGGGACCATCTTGACCACTGGGCTGCAGTCAGCTGCTCGGAGCCTCTGCGCTCTGACGTTCTGGCCCCTGTCGATATCCACATGACATTTGTGAAGGGCGGGTGGTGAACCTCCAGGGTTACATAAACAAGGGACTGTCTGTGACAGCACTCACACAACACAACCCACCTCTCATGTAAACACACATGATCACACATACCACATGTGATCTCTCTCTCTCTCTCACTGACATACAGGCCGTGTTGCACCTGCTGTGTCATGTGACCTGGATCTCAACTTGTTTCTCCAGGAACTCCAGTTACTAAACCGTTGTTTGTCCCTGCAGCCATGTTAAAGTAAAGCCAAGTAGTACTGAAATTATTAACTGAGTGAAAATTTATCACCAACAAATGTGATAATTTATTAATTGTTTAAGTAACTTAAAATAACCTTGGGTTCTGGGATAATGTAATGAAGCTTTTCACCATTTTCTATCATTTGTAGACTAAAATAAAAGTCAGCTACAGTTGTTTAATCAATAATAATAATAATCTTTAGTCACAGCTCTAAAACCAACTTAATGTCTGTTTTGGCTCCGTCTTCCTCTCTGTCCTTTCGCCAAAAAGAGTTGGCATATCTTGATAATCAATGTCCCCTCAGGGCCTGTGTGAAACTGTGCCAATAACTTTATCATCAGATATTAAATTGTCATTGGGGTTTATTGTTCAGACATTTACTCTGGTGTTAGTTCACACTATGATTCATGATTGGCTGACATTGTCTCTGTAAGTGCCTGTTGATAACCTGATTACAATATAGTGGTTTTTTTTATAAGGGGGAAAGAACAAAGAGACTTGATTTGGAGCGACAAATAGGTCTAAATACAACATACCTATGAGCCTCAGGTGTTATTGCTATAGAGAAGAGGCCAGTCAGGTAAGCAGCAGAATCAAAATGACTCAGCTGATTAACAGAAGCACCATAGCTGCTGAATTCACTCAAGACTAAACCAGAAGTGAGCTCTTCGGAGTGTGTAACTTTACTCTTGAGGACTTGTCTCAGATTTACGACTGCCTTACACTTTCAACAGGAACTTAATGTTGATCAGTACAGGTAATTTGACATTTTTTTCCTTGTTACAGAAACAATTCTTCTTTGCAATACCTTTTTTTTATCCCTTATGATTTGTAATCGCCATCACTGAATGTATTGTGTTTTATCAGATACTATTTTCACTGTTTCACAGCTGCTTCCAGGAACAAAGGTAGTCTGCTGTCTTCAAACTTGGAAGTGTGTTAGAAGCTCGCTGCATAGCTACATGCATAGTGAAAGCATAAGAGATCTGTAATCTAAGGTATACACATAAAAGTCTCACATTACCTGTCACATTCTCAAAATAAATAAGTTAACATATGCAGTTGATGGTTTGCCAATGTTTTCAACAAGCTTTTGCTACAAAATACAAGCACGCAGCTACAACACACACAATAATAGTCAGCTTAATGTGAATATTACTCATTTGAAGTCAAAAAAGGTCTCAAAAATCAGTCACATTTGCATGAACCCTTGTGGCTTTTTGACACAATCAGGATGTTTCTACTTGCAAATGTGTTTTTGGATTTATTTTGAAGAGCGTGCGAGATGAAAGTCAGTGAAAGCACTTGATACCAATGAGCAGTCATAAGAATGAGATATTCTAACTTGGAGTTCAAAAGCAGGTTAAGATGATATGTTTTTGCCACAAAGAAATCCAGCTGATTACATTATGTAAGACTCAGTATGAGAGGCTGATTGAGGCTGCCAGTCTTTTTAAATGTGCGCCCTCCTCCTCCTCCTTTTGTGTATCTAATGACTTTGCCAAAGTTAATGTGGAAATGATTTACTGAAGTTAAAATGCTGCACATGACACTTTGACATTTGTGTTATTGATGATGGACTGATCAATGTGTCACAATCACCAATAAACCACACCTCCATCTGACTGTGACTAATGTCTCAAAAAGCAGAGCTGGTGGCTTTGACTGCCAACTTTTATCTCTGATAAATGGCTGGAATTTGTCCTTGTATCGTTCGTTACTGCACACCCTTCCTGCGTTTTAACAGATGTGTGGCAGACAGTGTTTCTAAATGATTTGGTGAGTGGGTGTTCTCTCAGTCAAAGGTCACATCTATTTAAAGGGTTTTTCCCGATGAAATGTGTTTGAAGTGCAGCGAGGGAGGGGCGGGAAGGAGTGCTGCCAGCGTAGTGTGGGGAAACACGGCAAGGTCATGCCCATTCAGAGCACACTGTACATGTTAAACAGAGCATGTGCATGTGTATGAGAGTGTGTTTGAGGAATGAAAAGAGAGAGAGAGAAATGATCTGCAGGTGAGCAAGACAGTGTGTGTGTCAGAGAGAGACCACTGTGCGTTTGTGTGTGTATCCTAGTCAAATACAAGTGCAGTGTTAATACTCAAAAAATGTACTCTAGATGAACAAACATTTGTAAAATCTTTAATAAAAATATCTAATTTAAAATCCACTCAGATATAAGTTAAGTTACTTTTCATTAACATGAACACAGCTGCATGTAACCTTTTCCATTTCAAATCTAAAAAGCAGAGCAAACCATAATTGGTTTGAATAATTACAATCTAAGGCCCCATTACTCTTCTCTTCCTGACTAATTGACCGAACACGACACCAAACTCCACATTCTGTCCAGCTTTAGACCGGTCGCTCTCTAATGTGCTCACAGAGAGCCTACAAATTTTGCTCTCTGCAAATAATGTAATTTAAAATCTACTGGAGAGCTCACGGACCAACACAAGTCACTTCCTTTCACTAATCTGAAAACACACAAGAATGTACCCTCACACACACACACTGCTGCCAAGAACTAAATGACACTTTGGCCCTAATGTTTAAATAAACATCACCTAATTGAGTTGCAAAATGCAGCAGCTGCAAAAAGGGGTCCTGATTTGGCCACAGCGCAGAAGTAGGTTAAAACATTATCAGTGTTGATTTTAGGCAGGCAGCAGAGTGGGCCGCTGGCACAGCAGCTCCGATTATTTAACAGCCACTGAAAGTCCAAAGAGCTCCCTGATGATGCTTTCAGCCTCCAGCTCTCACCAAACACATGAACTTTAAGCTGGAAATATTTTTACACAAACAAGATCCTCAAAGCAGAATCTTAGTCTCTTACTGCTGAACAATTAGGCAACATGTTAATTAAACAAAAAATATTGACTCAATGGCAATGCTGATGATCAGATTACCATTTAATTAATATGTCAAGTTAAAATACCAACATTTTCACTGGTTACAGCTACACAATATGTGATATTTTCCTTGTTTTTCTCCAATTCACATCACTGTAAACTACATACCTTTATATCTTTTGACTGCTGGGCAGACAAAGTTAAAACATCACTTGTTATGAACATCTTTCATTATTTTTCCATGAGGTAAATGTATGAATATATTGGACAAAATTGTACTGCATTAACCCACGCAAACTAGTAGACAAGACATCATTAAATCTCACTTTTATACACTGAAGAGGCAGGGACATTAAAACCACATCTGAGATCTGAAGATTTATACAGTTCATTCAAGAAAAACATCTCTCGGAGGAAAATAGTTATTTCAGTTTAAGTTAAAAATGAGAGTCATATTTCTGCATTTTTCTGCGTCTTTAATTCTGCGTCTACATTAACAAAATGTGTCTGTTTTTTTCTGTAATTGCCTCTTGAAGAGCTCTCTACCCTGTCCACCAACATATGACCCAATATCGTATAAACTTACACGAGTAGAGCTACCAAGCAGCTAACTAGTAACAGTCCAAGCAACATCTGCGAGACACTTTGTGCTGCCCTGTTAGTAGCTGACAGTAGAGACAGAGCTGCCCTGCCAGCGGCTCAGTGCTGCTGCTGTAACATTAGAGCCCACTTCCACCTTGTTCTGCCACTGGCACTGCAAAAATAAAAGTATGAAAAGATACAGGGAGCTTCTTCGGAATAATAAAATGCAGGAAGCAGAAAAGTTTCCTGTCATTTTTTTTTTTTTTTTTACCTGTGTCCACACGGTCACTGCTGTGGCTTCATGACTTTTGTTCCCCTCTAAGCGAACGAATGCTGCATGTACTGCATGCTCCTCCTGTCTGTAACAAGGAGGAGGGAGCGGCAGCGTGCTAGCTCGGTCCTATAACTGGCCAGGGGGTAAAGAGATGGAATACAATCTGACCACTACAAACACACAAAGTCATACGCACACACATATGCGCACACACTCTCTCACCCAGCTGAATTCCTAGCAGGCCGCTGCTGTCAGTAAATTCCTTCCTTCGCCCAGTGAACATGAGGCAGTGACACATTTGGTTCAGCTCCATGCTGCTGCCACCATCACTTCTTGAGGTTTCACAGCAATCAACTACCACGTCTACCACCTACCCACCCACACATCCAGCACACATCACAAACACAAACAGCCACTATCATTTAATTCCCTCACACTCCATCTCCATCTCCATCTCACGCTCTCCCCATCACCCTTTTTCCTCACTCCCACTCAGGCTGGAAAATGTTCCGAATTGCCCCCTTGTTTGATTAAATGAAGGCGTAAAAAAGTCCACAGAGGTTTTGTCTGGTTAAGTGGTAAAACCAGACGTATCTGAGTGTGAGCTGAATGCTGCCAGTGTGCCCAGTGGCACGAAAATCAGCAGAATGAGGGTTATTATGTATTATGTTATTATTGTAAATTTCCTCACTGTGGGACTAATAAAGGATTATCTTATCTTATTACACATCTATTTCACACTTCAGCCTACCAGGTTGATAAACAAGACCTATTATAATACCCATAATGCTAGTCTTTTGTGCCTCGAATGTGACCACAATTCCTTCGCAGTGGTGACAACTAAGCTACATAAAACTGTTGCTGTAGAGTTAGGCTGGAGTGTTGTGCCTGTGTAGGTTACTGGAAAAAGCTACACTCCTTCAAACTGGATGTTTCCTCTGTCTATACACAACAGGATTCAGTATTTTATCACACAGAAGACCACTTAGAGATGCATCTTCAGCTTGTAGTTTGCTCTTCACTGCCTGAACCCCTGCCTCAGCTCCCACCCACTGAGCCCTCTTTGTCGCACCCATTATTCATTCGTCAGACGGGAAGTATAGGTAAAGTGGCACTGCCTCAACACCGGTGTATGACCTCGAGGCCCGAGCAGCTGATGCACAAAGCATCATTTTGCTCATTATATCACAGCGCTTTTATGTTGCCAGGCAGCTCCCTCATCTCCGGTTTCAGCGTGACCCAGTAAAAAAAATAAAGAGCATCTCTAGCAGCACAGAGGGGGATGAGGTGGGACTGACAGAGCCAGGGCAGTCGCTCAGCACTGCTGGCAGACTGAGAGCTACACGGTGCCAGTAATAACTGAAGCAGACACCAGCGTCACTGACATCACTGGCATGGAGATCCTGCTGCCAAGGTCCTGATGGACATATGCTCCACATGCCCAGCACAAATTCTACAGTCCCCTCTACAAAAAGGTCATACTACTGGAGTATTGAAATAAAATATGCAGCCGTGTGAACTGGTGTTGGAACTTTATTACGTCTAGCATCTGCAGCTATCAAAAATTATTAAGTGTACTGGCTGAAAAAGAAAAAATACAGCACACGCAGCTGAAAAGCAGAATAAATGGTGATAACATAAGATATTAGGGACATAAATCTGAAGTTTTGCAATGAAAATAGTTAAATTTTTAGGGCAGTCATTCCATATTTGGCAATATTTTAAATGTGACTGCAAAACCATGCGTTATAATTCCTCTTCAAGGAGTAATAACGATGAGATCGATGTACAGTATCAAGCAAACTGTTACCTTCTCTTTGCATTTTTAATAAACTTAAAATGAGATTTGCCAGAAAGATTTATTAAGTGACTGACACAACCTTAATGTTGTTTAGGTTTGTGATGTCTCTAAAACTGACTGAACAAGTGATCTACCTCGCTAATAAAATGTTTATTAAAACGTTTAATCATGAAAAATTTCAGTTACAACTGATATGGATTTTGCACTTTGGCAAATTCAATCATAACGCAGCCATTAGTTTCATTAAATGTATCATCTTGTAGGTGTATTTCTTGCAAAATATTGTTTAAAATAAGTCCTGGAATATAAAGAAAATAAGTTGTCAATGATTTTAAATCATCAGGCCTCCAAATGTGTCCCAGCTGAATGCCATAATTCTCCAGTATCCACCAGCACATCCTGCCTGTTTCATCCAACTTTCATAAAACCTCATAAGAATCATTATTATTCCGCTGTAATAAAATTAAACCAGGGTTAGTAGTTTAAATTCTAACACCAATAGATGATAATACTGTCAGGAAACATCATCCCTCCCCTCAGTCTCTAAACTTGGCAACAGCCAAAGTCAAAGTGGCAGAAAAACACTCTGCCTCCACTGAACAGCTCTCACCTGTGTGTTGCGGTTGTAGCACTTGTCTCACAACATAAACACTTCACCGGTGCATCATTTTCTGTGTTGACAGCCCACAAAAGGTAAAGACTTCACAGTGCTGCTGAGGAGAAGCCCAGCAGGCTTTTGACAACATCACTAATGCAACTCCAACGCATCATGTGGTGACAAAATGAGTCCTGGCGCTATATGAAGAGAGATACATGTTTTTATAGAGCTGCTACATGTTCAAATGAACTGCACACTAAACCTTTTGCATATCTTAAACCTTTTTCTAACAGGATCCAATACATTTTACCTAACAGCAGATCAAACTGTAGATGCCTTTAGAGAAGTTGAAAGACAATTTAAAAAACAAAAACAATGACGATTTGAATATTCTGATAAATATGTGATAAAACATGTTTCAATTTGCCCTCCACCAAAATTATCAGCATTCATTATTAAAAACCTTTCAACCTGTAATGGGTGAATGGGCTTGGAGCAAACAGTGCTCATCGTTTGGAATAAGAAATGTTAACAAGCCAGTTTAATTTTCTCCACATGGTTGCAGGTGGCTGGTGCAGAAAAATATATCTAAAATTCTAAATATCAGCGCATCAAGGCTGCACTGGTTTTCATTTTCCTGTATTTCCTGCAGCTCTCAAGTGTTTTGTTCCAGCTACAAAGTCGCTCATATTAATTTTCACATCTCAGCAAGACATGAGTTTTTATGACTCAAATTTAGTTTTGGTTAAATCTGAGTTGTTGTTTTTTTCTGCTGGTTTAACAAACTCTGTATTTAATCATCAGTGTTTTCAAGTTGAACAGATGTGGTCCCTATTGTTCTCTGAAGTGAATGAGGGTCCTCTTTCCTGTCCCTGCATAGAGGTGGGTGCAATCACAGCCAACTTTTTTTACCATGTTAATGGTGTAGCTGAAGTGATGCCTGGACAGTCCACCACAGTAGTTGATGGCTGGAGATTCAGTCTTGTTACTGCATACTTGCTGAGATGTAATAATAATAATAATAATAGAAACAGAGTTTTGAGGAGTTTCTTGAAAGAGTCCAGAGATGGGGCATTGTGGAGCTCAGATGGGAGAGAGTTCCAGAGGGTGGGGGCTGTGACCCTGAAGGCTCTGTCAAAGGTACGGAGATTAGTGTGAGGGACAGAAAGCAGACCCATGGCTGAGGATCGCAGAATATGAGTATGGGTGAGGGAGGTCGGACAGGTACTGAGGGGCCAGGGCTTTGAGGGATTTATAGGTGAGGATAAGAATTTTGTAAGTGATGTGTGACTCCATCCCTGAGGGACACTTAGAAAAATATGACGTTTTTCAAGTTTTATGATTAAAAACTAGGTTCAAATCCAGACCTAGGACCAGGACTACTGTAGACCTCATTAAAACACATCAATTTAACCTTCAAAAATGTGCCTGTGACACCAAAGCAGGACAGATGCCTTCAGGGTGACTTCTACAATGAATGACAGTACATCTGCTGTTGGTATGCTTGAACCACAGACACGTCGGCTCATTCTTCTACATTCGTTGTACTATGAACCCATTTGTAATTATCCAGACCGCTTGCAGGAGCATTTCCTGATAGCTCTACGGAAATCAGATCACTGCTTGTTCGACACTTGTCCACATTCAAATCAGCTGTGACGTTTTGGCCCCCTGCCTCAGCGCCTGACTGACTCTAATTATAGCCCCTCTTCAACGGGCTGAGGAGCAGAGTGCCTATTAAATGTCTTATTGCAGAGATAATGAAAATATTTTGCATTAGCATAAACAGGCATGGCAGTGGAACGGAGCCCTGTGATTGGGGAGAGCGTGTAGAAGAGTGAACAATGCTCAGGCTCATTACGAAAGTGCCTGCACTGACTAAAAATCAGCCCTCACGCCGCAGTTTGTGCCTTCACAGCAAATAAGATCCATTGTGAGCACACTGAGCTTGTGAGAGGGAGGATTTTGGGAGGCTATTTAGAGGGCACAGAATATACTGCAAAATACAGTTTTTCATGGATTTTACAATTACAAATGAACTACTTCTGAGTCAAACATTCTCTCAGACAATAAGGCCATCAGTTACTGGACGAGAGAGAGGGTTGTAAAGCAACAGAGGACAAGAATGTAGGATATAAGTGCCAAGTTAACGTAATCAGCATAGTAACAAGGCATCCCATCTACCGGCTGCTCTTCAGCTGTGCCTGGGCTACGTGGGCGCGGGTCAACATCAAGAGGTAAAGTGGAGGAAAAATGTGTCAGTGGTGCTGTATCCGTAACTCGAGCGGTTGTTCTGAGCCTCAAAGCTGCAGAATTTCTGCCTACAGCACTCAGGGTTAATAATATAATGTGATACTTTATTGAGCCCTGTTGGCAAATTCTCCTTTTGTTTGGACACCTACAGAAGAGCTCTGCTGCAGTGGGTTGGGATTCAGGGGTTTGCTGAAGGGCACTTCAACAGTCTAATGCTCGCAATAAAATTTAATTAAACTAAAACTTGAGAATAATTGCTTGAGACAAATAAGCTTTATTCTTGTTTGCGTCCTCTCTACAGATAAGATAATAATGTGTACCACCTATAAATAAGACTGAGAGACTTTTCCCACATAAGCAGCTCTAAGCACAGTGGTGCTTTGAGCTAACTGCTAACATGCTCACAATGACCACTGATATTTCGTAGGTATAACGTATTTAATTGGTATAAAACCTCCATCTTGGTTTAGTGTTAGCATGCTGACGTTAGCTAATGACGCTAAATGAAAAGTCATCTATAAAACAGCTGTGTCTATACAGTCCATGCCGTGAGGAACTATGAATAGTTGTTGATAAACAGTGGACCAGTAATAAAATAATACAATATTTTGGAGAAGTTTCACTTTACTCTGATCGCTCTGGAGCGCTGATCTATGGCTAACAGCTTGTTAGGGACAGAGTAGAAGAGGAAGAGACCACAGAGCCATCAATCCCCCTGACAGTGCGACAGCAGAGCGACAGGTAGCACCTGCTCTCCTGTTGGTCTAAAGTATCTGCCTCCACCATCTCTTATCCTGTCTGTCCTGACAGCGTGCGGACACGGGAGAGTTCCTCTGTTCATACAAACATGAGGGCTCAGAGTAAACAGAGCTGGACCGGTGGAGCTGAATGCAAATATGCAGATGACAATAAAAAGATGTAACTGTAGGGAAAATGGCCTGTAACTGATAACATCCCACAGATCATCCCAGTAAGCTCTGAATTGTGATAAAAGTTAGTGCCATTATCTTTGATGAACTAAGATTAAACAGTAAATAATTGAATAATTGAATGCACAGATTAAATATTTAGAAAAGGAAAAACAAAGAGAGCTCAAAGAGATGTAAAAGTAAACATATTAAGTATAGATAATATTCAGGGGCTGTTTCTGTGGATGTTTTTTATACAGTTCAGCAGATAATCCAAAGAGAATAGAAATAGAGAAACAGTTATGGAAACTTGAGCAAAAGTGGCAAAAAGATCCAAGAAGTAGGAGAGAAGATCTATTCCCATGTCAACTGAGCAAACTTAATCTGCCGACGAGGACTGCATATTAGAGTGGAAAGCTCTGGTACAAGCGGATCTTGAGTTGAGATTGCCAAGGTTGCTTCATTAGATGTTCATTCTCACTTTTCATGTTCAATTTTTATGCTGTAGCTACACCAACTAAAAACAGAGACACTGGGAACTTGCTGTTAATTAAAATACTAATGATAAACATGATGTAATTTAATCTATAATTCCAAAATTCACTTCTGTTGTGACAGAAGCTACATTCATGTGTTTGTTTTTCTTTCTTCTTTCTCTCACAGAAATCATTATGTCACAACAAAGGCGTTTCTGTGCGGGCGTAGTAATAACTGCAACTGTCTCCGTTCGATTTCAGCTGATGCCATTTCCCCAGCTGTCTCTACCCATGTTTCCTCTCCATCTCTCCACTGTCAGTTATCAAATGAAGGCAAATTGCTATAAAAAAAAAAAAGAAAAGAAAGAAAGAAAGAAATCACAAATAAAAAAAACTGCCAAAGGCTAGAAATAGCAACTAGTGCTCACTCCACGGGGTCTGGAACATGAGCAGGACAACTATCCTCTAAAACCACGTTAATTAAATCTCTCGTGCCACATGAGTCACTGTTGTTGCCCTTCTCTTTGAAGTGATCATATTTTCATTGATTCCAGGGAAATCAACCTTTGTGCCCCTCAAAAGTACACATATAGGACTATTTATAGAGCATCCGGCTGGCTTGGCAGGCTAACACAACCTCAGAGCCACAACTCCAGCTCATGACCTTTCTTGTTCGCTCGTATCTCCTCTCTCCTCTTTATCAAAAACATAACTTTACCGCTTATGCTCTCTATGACTCTCTACTCTACTTTCTGTCTTACTGCCCTGATCTGAACACACTATGATCTTTAAATCCTTTCCTTTCTTCTCGCTCCTCTGCTGTTATAGATATAAAACACAATTTGTCTGATGCTGTCCCGGCTCATGTCCCGTTACATCAGCTGTCGCCCCACCTCCCACCTTGACGTTCCCCAGACAGACACGCGGGTTATAAACCGGCCTTGACAGTTAATTGCAGCTCCATCAAGAAGCAGGATTGGGATTCTTCAGCCCTGATGAGCCGCTCTATCTTGATTGTGGCTGTATTTTGGGAGGGTGGGGTAGACGGACGGTGAGGGGGGTGATTGGTGGAGTAATGGAAACGTCCATCACAGCCAATCAGAAACCGCAGACGGAGTGGCGTCCACCTCTGTTGCTACTAGTGATGCCACAAGGCAGAGGCAAGCCCCCCACCCTGCCCCACCCCCATACCTCAAGAGACTGCTTCGGGACATTTTGTTGCTATGGCAACGCCGAGATATGGCCATCTTTAGCTTTAAATAAGCCCCCACTCTTGTCCCTTGCAATAAATATTCCCAAATAGCGCTGGGGTTTTATAGTAGGCTTTTGCAAAAGAATGAGATTAGATTGTTTACTGCAAGCAACACCTCTAAAAGTGTGTGTGTGTGTGTGTGTGTGTGTATGTGGACGACAGGAGAGCAGCTTTTAGCCGGACAGTGAGGGAGCCGACATGGAGCCTGGCATGCTAATGGAAGACAAGTCTACGCTGCATTCACATTCAAAACACTTCACAGCATCCTGACGGGCCCTGTCTTTGGGGGGGGGGTCACGAGGATTTCGTGTGTGTGTGTGTAAAAATGTGTGTGAGCATGTGTGCAAGTATTGATGTGAGTCAAATCAAAGCCAGCAAAGAAAGAAAGAACAAAAGAAGACAGCAAACAGTTTAAATAATTAACTAACCAGTGAATAAATGAAATATGGGAACACAGTGTCATAATGAACATCTCTCCACTGTCACTATCAAACAAACCAAAAAAAAAAACCCAAATGCTCACTCCGGTGAACTAGTTCCATATATTGCTCGCATATAAATCAAGGTTTAAATGCTTCAAGGCATCAAACCTGTGACAGTTTCTGTAAATACCCTGGTTTCACTGTTGCCCAATCTTCCAGTGTAAACACATGTATAATTAAGTTTCTGATGCAAGTGCTAGACACTGATGTGAGTTAGAAATTTGCTCTGAAAACTTTGTTCAGAGTGGTTGTGCGGGTGTCACTGGCAAATGACTGAGCAACAATGATGCCAGAAATGTAAATTACTGGCTTGTTGCATTTAAGGCTCGTGTGTGTGGCCTCTGAATGAGACCAGCAGCACTCTCAGACGGGCAGATGATGAAATGGAGGGATGACGGAGCAAACTTTTAAGAAAACAATATGTTTGAGGCACCAGTTCTAAGTTTCAAGATAGCAGAGGCAGCTGTTCAACAGACAGATATCTTCAGAGGCAGTGTTTGAGTCATGTGTTTTATCAGATTCTCCATAAATCATTAGACAAATGACTGTGAAAGAGAAAGGCATAGATTATAGAGTTTAAGAGGGAGAAAGACAATAAGTGGGAGAGACAGAGATAAAAACAGCTCTAGTCACACGGAGACAGACACGACCACGCCCACACAAACACACAGACGTTTCCCACCCGAGGCCGACTGACCTGTGCATTATTGATTCAGTTGAGAAATGCTTCTAAATGCCAGGCAGCGACACCAAATTTCCCCCTGATCTGACTGTGACATTTAATATGATGAAATCAAACCAGCAGCTTCCATATTTAATTTAGGTGATAAGAGTGCGCTAATCTGGATGATTAAAAGTCGTAACACCACATGTCAGAGCATGAGCAAAACAAATACACCTAAAAAATCTCTTTTCAGCTCGGTCCCTGAACATGACTCACTGGGAATGTGAGTGTACAGTCAATGTTTGGTCTCCTAATCTAGTCACTCCACATCAGTGGAAAGTTAAACCCGCTCAGAGTGATGACGATAAATCCCAAAACCTTCAAGTTACATGTGAGCAGCAGTGATGACCTGCCTGTTTCATTACAGAACATTTCTACTAGATTAGCTTAAGTGCAGTTTGAGGAGGGTCGCAACCCCTACGTACCTGCCTGAATAATCGATGCTCTGGCTGTTAGATGGTCAGATGGTTTTCTCATCAGAAATTTAAGTCAGAGTTCCCTGCTTATGTTTAATGAGAGCTCCACATACTCCTTAACACAAATGCACTACGGCCAACAAGATGTCTACAGTGTTTCAGACACAAACATGCTGTCATGTCTACACCTGCCTCACCCATGCTTCACCCCCGCTTCCATGCACACCTGCAAACCAAAAACATCCATTAACACTTAAAACCTATCCCTGTGCGTTGGGGTGTGAGCTCTGACACAACATGTCTGAATGTGGAGCATTACTGTGGCCAAATAAATCTGCAGATGTAGACACTGACGAAGGACTCACAGCTGTTGCTGTTGTGCTGCTGACGTGCTTTTTGCTGTGCAGCCTGTGTAGGAAAGGAGTAAGACCAGCAGTATACTCCAAACAAGCGGAAGAAGAGGAAGGAGGAGGAAGGAAGGAAGAGAATAAGGAAATAAATCTCACAAAATGACAGAGCAGTTGTAGATAACACAAGGCGATGTGAAATTTGCAAAAGATTCTGAACACACTGCAGTGACTGATTTCAGTGTTTGTGGGCTCTGCGGATCATTCATGAGGTACTTGTATTCTCCATGAAAATAACAGCAGAAGCCACTTGTGATATTTTATTCAGTCTGAATATAATTAAGCTCAAGTCAGTTCTACCTACAAGAAGAAGTTAAAATACAGCAGAGGTGAACTGAAGGCTACAAACCAAATTGGAACCATTACATTTTTTCAGAAAGCAAAGTGTAAAACCCCAAATTAATTTAATCACAATTCAAAGTAAAACTGAGTCAGAAATACATTCTTTTATCAGAGTTAAGTTGACACTGCTGGCCACTACAGCTACATTCAACACTTCACTGAGTCTTGGCTTCAAAGACGTGAACACTTCCTCCATCACGAGGGATACACAGATCTGCAGCAACATTTAGAACCTAAGAAGCAAATGGTGCCTATAAACTACAGTAAAAACCTTTAGAGCGCAGCTGAGAAATTGAGGCACTAAAAATAATATCCATCTCTGAATCATTTGAATCTCAAGTTGCACATGTGCTCCTTTTTTAATTTACTGGATACAATAGCCTGAATTTATTTTAAGGAGCAGCTGCAGCTGAAATATTAAACGTATGGACCTCTGTGGCAGTACACAGGTGTACAATGGCACTTTATGCCTCGTTAGGAGGTGGAGAGAGGAATCCAGTCTAAAACCCACTGACACCGAGGAGAATCTCTCCAGTTCTGCTCCAGCCTACGCTTCCCTCGCTGAGTCCACTGAGACTGTAGCGAGACAAGAGTTTCGTCTTGTTTGGAGTTGCCAGTGTGGGAAGTGAAATACATGCGATGGAAATGTGTTTGGGTTGTCCCATTTGTCCCACTTAACTGTTTTCCTCCGCAGCAGACGTGCCAAACACTAAAACGGGCTTCAGAAAATCACACATAGAAGTGCTATTATGAGTAATGGTTTAGTGAGGCATATGCACCAAGAAGGCCTCCAGTGTCTTCCAAAATACAAAGAACTTCAGAAATTTAAGCACATGTCAAATTCATCCCTAAGTCTGGAGTAATGAGTTGTGGTATCAACACTGAATTAAATCAATTTGTAACGGTTCCAAAAATCACAGAGACTGAATAGTAACCAACTCTGGAGCCCCGGTTGACTGTGAGCTGCCGGCACCAACCCCAGTTCCCAGATATAAAGCTTAGAGTTAAAACCACTGAAAGCTACCTGCCCAGAACCAAGCAGCAGACAGACGAGGTGGCAAAGACCCAGATATTTTTCCCACAGGTTGGTGGAAGTCCACCAACCCGCTCGTTTTAGCAAGTAAAATGAGATGCAGTGAGGTTTTGGACAGAGCCAAGCTCTCTGTTTCACAACACAACCTCCAACTCTGCACTGACAGACATGAGGGAAATTGTGGACACTGAAGGAAAGCAAATTTTTGTATTTCCCAAAAATATGTAGTACTCCCCTGAGAGCAGGTGTCTTGGTGGTGGTTATGCCAAAAATATTCACTGCACAGCATGCTGAAGAGCGGACAGCATCAGGAAGCAGTGACTTTCAAACTCACATTTATGTGAAGAAATGTGATCAAATGAGTCAGTGGGTGGGTTTATCTCAGTGATCCCCTCCCACTGAGTCAATCAGAATCAGAAATATGTAACAGCTTGGCAGAAATGATGCTGTGCATCAGTTCTGGATTGGAGTTTCACATGTTTGTGTGCATGTACTGAAAACAGGCGAGGCAACCAAACTGTCCTCAAGCCAACATGATATAATATCAAAGATATCAAACATGTGTCATATTAAAACTATAAAAAGACACCACCAGTCTGTCTAGGCTTTTATAGGAACCATACAGTGTGTAACCTGTATGTTACACACACTCTCACCTCTTCATGCATCTACAGTGGATTCTTTGATTATACACAAAGCTGTCTCAGATTAGGCAGGGATTAGAGCTGTGCTGCCCACACGGACTGAGCCAGCTGGGGTGTAATGTGAGACCTCAGAGATTGGCAGGCTCAAAGGGTTTCAGAGACAAACAGATGGAGAATGGGCAGCGGGCTGACATCAAAATCAAACAGCTCTGGAATAGAAGTATGGGATCGTTTCTTCCCCAGCTCACATCACTGATAAAACTGCTGCTTTAAATCTACAAAGAGCACAGACTCTGTGGACTCCATCTACATTATCAGTGTCTGGTAACCACAAGTCACTCTTTAATAAGATAATTACAGTAGAAAAACAACACAATTTAGTCTAATTTCCCCTGAGAGCATCAACAAATTATCAACCTAATATTAAGAATTTGTGCTTTACTTCATAATGAAGCATCTCAGTATGAAAAAGCTCCTGCACTCTAACCCTGATGCATCCAGAATCAGAAATCAGAACTGATCTACACATCAGTCCTAAATGCTGACAATAAATAACCTGCAAAGCACAGAGTATAAACTCTGACCTGTGTCATTAGTGAACTTATTAATAGATTAAATACTAGAAACAGTACAAGGAGATAAAGTACAGGATCACTGAAAACCTATACAAACTAGAGTGAGACTGATACTAGAGTTATGTTCCATTGGAGAATTTTAAAAATCTAAAAACAACACACACAATGTTGATAAGGATTCCTTGAATTCATTTCTTTAAAGAACTGTGAACAGATGTGTACTGAACGGGCCACTTTGCTGCTGAAAATCTGTCCGTGATCTAGTGGTGGACATATTATGCAATAGAGAAACTGTTTGAAAAGGACCTCAAACATACAAACTGATTTTTTGCGTTTAGCACAAAAAAGTGTTGACTTCCTCACTATGGTATTTACTTTGTACATAAATAAACTCAGGAGTCTGACTGTGGCACATCAGTGCTGTACTTGACGATCACCAATCAAGTAGAAAAAATCCGATTCTGCTAGCTTGTCTTAGCAGAAACCACCAGACTTTTCTTTACTAAAACTGAATATGGCATCAATATCAAGTGTAATATGAGACTGTGATGTGTGTATCTACAGAGGGTTGATGGATAAAATGATAAAATGATTTCTTAAAACAGTGCATGTTGTCCATCTGTTACTGTTAAATCATTCAGACTACTGTTACTGTACACTTCCTACACAACCCATTCACGTATCTTTGCTGCCACAGGAACTCCTGATGTACTGATACTGTTCTTGACAATATAATTGACTCTGATTCCCTCCTACCTCCCGAGGCCCATACAGAGGCCCACACTTCCCCCAACAAGTGCTCAGCATCTCTGCTTCTCTTCCAGTTCGGCCAAAATCAACAGGGGTGAAGCCTTTGAAGTCAGCAGCCTTTGAGAGGTGCTCCAGGCTACGGTCCTTCCATCTGTACGGTGCCATTTGACTCTAATGAACCCACATCGAGCAAGATTTTAGGAGCAGTTTTACGGGATGGTGGAGATATCTTCTCATCTCCCTGTAATTCAAACTGTTCATGCTCACAGCTGTTTTCTATCCTCCAGCCCTGATCCTCTCACTCCTGCCACAGCGTACACACTACATCTGATGAAACTAACGTAAAAAAACAAAACAAACAAAAACAACACAGATTACACTCATGCTGTTTGCATGTCCCTGCTTTGTAGGGGGAAACAACTTTGCTTGTTTTCATTTCCTCCCACTTCCCATGAATTAGGCAGGTTGAAAGGAGGACAAGTCCAGCATTATACAAAAGATGACATTTGGACAGAGTCCCATCGAAGAATGTGAAATGAGCTTGTGGGGTTGAACATCATGCTAATTTACCATCCTGACTGAGCAGAATATACCATAGGTAAATTGAGTTAATCTAGCTAATGAGCACAGGGAAAATGCTGACATTAAAAAAAATGTCATTTATGTTTTAATTTAAATTCTGAGTTTACGTTCTTCCCCCGAAGGCAGTTCTACGGCTCTTTGACAGATATGAAAAATGCACGGCATTCAGGCTCAAACAAACAAGGATGTTGCTGAAATGCTGACAATCTGGAGATGCAAGCTTTTCATCCAACAACAACAATATGATACCATGTAACTGTTGTGCCTTTCTGGGTAAGCTAAAATGAAATGTTTCAGACTGCTCCCAAAATGCCAAACATACTTAGCTTCTCCAGAGAAGCTGCTAAATCATTCACATTATGGAACTAATATAAATCTTTGCTGTGTGAATATACTGATCCAAATCTTGGGCTCTGGGAGTGAGTGACGGTCACAATTTTCTTGCATTTTAAAGCCCGAATTAATCCCCCATAAAATGACAGGTTAAAGGTGCTATATGTAAGTTTTTGCTTTCCCTACATAGCCAGTGTTAGCATTAACAGCTGTTTACTTACCAAGAGCTTCAGCCATCGTTGCGTTAACAAGACAAGAGGAGAATACACGCTCCAGACGGTGCTACTTCTTCATCCTCTCATGTTGGACTGGTCTTAACAGATGGGCCAGGCTGGGTCTAGCTGGTTAACATGCTAACTTTAGTAGAAGAAATGAAGAAATCGAAATAGATGCAAAACTGAATTTAACATTGCTGTTGCTTCCTGTCGCTCGAGACAGCTCTTAGCAAGTGAAGGAGTGAAGTTTGATGCTGAACTCGCAAAGTATCTTCCACATTGGTAAGTAAACAGCTGTTAATGATAACGTTGGCTATGAAGCTATAGCAAACACTTACATAGCGGCTGTGGCTCAGGAGGTAGAGCGGTCCAGCACTGACCAGAAGGTCAGTAGTTCGATCCCCGGCTCCTCCAGTCCACATGCCAAAGTATCCTTGGGCAAGATACTGAACCGCCCCCAATGCGTGTGTGAATGGATGAATGTGACATGTAGTGTGAAACCCTTTGAGTGGTCGATATGACTAGAAAAGCGCTATATAAGTACAGTCCATTTACCATTTATATAGTACCTTTACTCTTTTATTTTTTTTGGATTAATTCAGACTTTAAAATGTAAGAAAATCGTGCCCATCACTCATTCCCAGAGCCCAAGATGAGTTTAAAACAGTCCAAACAGTCCCAAACCCAAATATATTCAATTTACAATGATGTAAAACAGAAAATAGTTGCAAATCCTCTCATTTGAGAAGCTGGAACAGCAAATGTTTGCCATTTTTATCTGATGAAAGGCTTATTTTATCAAAGTTACTGAATAGTTTTCTGTCTATTAGCTAGTCTTTCATCATTAAAAACATGATCAAATCCTCACACATTGTTCTTTCTGTCTTATCTGTACAGTTTGTAAGGTCTTCTTGTATTTTCTTCTGCAGCTGGTTTGTCACTTTAATTTCCTTGTTGAACAAGAAACCAGGATTATTGCTTCCCTGTAGTTTCTGACTTTGTTTTGAGAACCGACTGGCATCAAAACTTAACCTACCATCCTTTTACCACATCACCACCGCCAAAGACAAACCGCAATGTCAAAGAAACCACAGCCGTGACAGCTGTCTCTCGTTTGTGCAGTTCCATCCAAGTCTGCTGCTGTGACAGGCCGACACTTTGTGACATAAGGGCGCCCTCCTTGAGAGTGACTTGTAGGGAATTCATTTTGTCTGAGTGTCAGTTGCATCAAACCTCCAGCCGCAGCAGTGTGTCAACACTCAGGAGGAGGAGAGGACAGCTAGAGAGTGAATGACAGATTCTCCTGGAGACTGCTGAGATAAGATGCTTGGTCAGATGCTTGTGCTGTACCCTCTTCTTTCATATTTCCTGTGTTATGTCTCTGTTTGATGCGAAAGAAAACACAGGAGGCATTCAAGTGTGTATGTACCAGGTTGGCAAATCAAACTTTGGGCACACACATAATCATATTTTTGGTTCATTTTAGCATCTAAGATTTATATTACCTTCTTTTCTGGAACTGGAAACTAAAGTCAGGGTCATTCCAACTTTCTCCATCCCAAAATAAGCTACGCTCCAACCCTGTAATGTCTTATTTTCAGTTTATGCTGGTTGGTATTGTGAAGCTGGCACATTATCTAATGCCTGGCTGCATGGTGCCAACATTTACACTGCTTCGGGCTATGTATTCAGCTGTTCTCTTATTAAAAACTATGCCATTTTTCTTGCCCAGAACACACTGGTTAAGAATATCTCAGTCAATGCTCGTTTGAATCACCTACTGTACAGTACAGTGGCTTGGAATAAAGAGTAAATATGTTAATATCTGGTAGTTCATGGAGGAAAAAATGTGCTGAGCATCAATTTTCATTCACAAGATATTTTATGATTTAACTGGAGAATCTAAGCGTCAATTATGTTTTGTTTTTTCTGCCTCTGGACATACACAGAACCAGAAGCTCTTGTATCATGACAGTGTCCCTCCCTTTACAGTTATTACCTGTCACACTCTCCCTGCTTTGCCTTCAGAGGTAGTCTAACACTAAAAGCTCATCTTCATTCCCTCTACAAGCAAGGAATCCTTTTACGAAAATGTATTTCATGACCTAAACTGAAGTTGACAGGGATAGATTTTCTTCTTGCTGAGTTTCATTTGGCACACAGATCAGTCCACGTTTAGAGATTTGCAAAAATCGCACACACTTTGCGATCTAAATATCTGAGGGAGGTTAAGGGTGGCTCTTAAGTTAAACCAGAGTCAATTATGAGTTGTTGGAAGTTGAATTATGAAATTATTGTGTGCATTTAAGTAAAGGAGGTGTGTGTGTGTGTGTGTGTGTGTGTGTGTGTGTGTGTGTGTGTCTGAGTGTGCAGGGATGAAGCAAAGGCTTTCAGACAATCTGCTCCATTCACCCCCTGCTGGGACACCGCCCCAAATCCATTTACATCCCTGAGCCGTCGTGACAACTGTGCGCACACACACACACACTACACAGCGTATACAGAGTAAAATCCTCTCATGCAGGTGAAATGCACACAAGTACACACCTCAAGAACGTCTGGGTTACTCTGCACATGCAGTGTTGTAGGTTCAAATCTGTGTCATGACCTTTGTCATGTCGCTCCCTGTCGCTGTAATTATTTCTGGTTCCACCCATTAAACACTCTCTGTAAGCACTGCAAAATACTGTATATAACATACTTTATGGAACTTTCTGATAAACACTCACTTATTTATCAGTAAAAATATCACATAGTAGAATTTCTTGCATTTACAGTATCACATATTTCAACTCTATCGACATCTTTCATCAACAGGTCAAACACGGTAGAAACACCCACTCAAAAAAACACTCAACTACCAGGCCTCCACACTATGACCCTACACACACACACACACACACAAACACAGTCAATACTATGAGGCAAACACACACAGGCCCTCATTAAGCTTTCACGCTCACCTCAAGCCTCCACGGCTGACTGACGCTGCTGGCTTATGCTGGATTAACGGACCAAACAACGGAGTCTGGCTAAGGACTTCCTCAAACAGCGAATGAGCAACTTGTCATTTGAATGTAAACACACAGGATTAAGCGGCAGAATGAAGGTGGAGCCTGGCGGTGCCCGCTGACAGGTGAGGGAATCATTAACTAGAGTGGCCTAAGCGAGGGATCGCTGAACTTTTTACTGAGTTCACAGAACGAACATCGTTGTACAGCCAGTGCTTCTATCTCTCTCATGCAATGTACTACTTCCAATTTTAGCATTTATTATTTTAAAAAGCTGTTTGAATTGCATGAGCAGCGATTTGACAGTTTAGAGATGTGCTCATAAATAAAACTTTATAATTTTATTGGAGTGACAAACGCAATATTGAAGCTTTATCACTTCATCCCCCAAGATAAACAAAGATCTACTTTAGGTGCGTCCTCTTCCTCATATCCTGCAAAACGTTCCCTTGACTGTAAAATGAAAAGCTTTTTTTTTCTCTTTCGGAGTGAGATGTAGGTGTTAACTTTAATATTTCACACAGCAGTCAATCTTCCAATATGAAGGAATGTGCAGGTGGACAGAAAATCCCTCAGAGGACTGTAAATCCAAAAAGAGGATTAAAAATCAAGATGGAGAAGATGGGGAGCAGAGCTCATATGACGCTGAGGCAACAAGGATGCTGATTTGTTTACAAAAATAAGCACTGAAAAAATAATAATAAAACCCCTCATCTCCTGCAGCTACCCAGTTTGTTTCTGCTGCATCTTAAGCATGTTGGACATCGCATTAACGCAGCAAAATGTCACTCAAATCCATGAGGTGATTAGGGCTACAGGTGGAACATTCATAGTGTGAGTCAGAGTACTTCACCATAAGAGACTAGAGTGGGAGTGAATAGCGATGGTTAGTTTGTTTTGGAGCTCAGGGCTATTTCCTGGATTCCTGTGTACTCTCTAGCGCACTCTTTCTCTGCTGTGAGCTGGCTGATCTGACAGGTCATTGACCTGCCCGGTGGTCTGAGGTATGAGTCACTCATCAGCTAAACCACCCCCCCCACCCCGGTGCAGACCACCCCTACTGCTCCTGTGGCTCGAGGACCATCTAATATACAAGCTCTTATAATGCATGTGCACCTGCCCACACACACATTAGAGTTACAGTTATCGTGCTATTATGTTTATCATTTATCATGTTATTCTTTTTTTTTTTTAAATATCTCCTCATTATGCTCGAACTCACTGGGATTTCATAAATAACTAGTAATGGTGAATCAGTATTCTGGTGGTTGAGCTCCAACAGCCTTCAGAGGTTAGAGACTATTACAGTATCCGACAGAAAAAGAGGCGTAGGCAGGGGTCTGTTCTCCCCTCAGGGAATGAGGATTGATGGTGTTCATTTGAGAGTGGGTCACATCTGAAACCGTGTGATAAATGTAATGATGTCATTACTGCTCTGGGGGGATGGAGGACCAGAGGTGTAATGGAAGAGGAGCTGTAAAACTTTATGTAATCTCTGCTTGAATCCAGTGTTTTTAAAACAACAGAAAAACATGTTATAGTCATTTGGACGAACAGAGTACGGCCAATATGTCTGACATCTTTACTGTAGGAGTGTTTTTAAGTAACACAATAACAGCTCGGTGTCTTCCACTTTTGTCACACACTGATCACCAAACCTGCCTAACTTATTATTCTGCACGGGCAAAACCAGTTTCCTGGTTCTGTTAAAACAACATTCAAGACAAACCAGTTTGGTCACAAGCTCTGCTTGGGGAAAACACTGAAACACCTTTGCTTAATATGCTCAGGAAAAAAAAGATGAATGAAACCAGATTCATTGGATCAACAGCTGTCCCTAATGGGAATTTTAGCAAAAGGTGACATAACAACAGGCCACGCATGATGGACACCAAAGATTAAAGTGATTGGAAACTGTTTAATCACCAAACATGGTAAATACACTGAATTTTGTCCAAATGCAACAATATTAAAACTGAGACCTCAAAGCAAGAAACAAGTTACAGAGCGATGTAACAGCACAGGAAAGTGGAGGCAGAGTTTGGGTACACGCTGCGATAGCTTACCTGCAGGGTGCATGGTAGAAGGGATATCCGGCGTGAGGTATGTGATTGCAGTATCCGGACTGATTCCACATGGTGCTTCTCTCGTTCTACGTGATGACAGTTCACGAGTGCCGCCTGCTTTCTATTTCTAGTGCCGTGGAATAGAGACTCAGGCTGCCGGGAGTAACATTAATCAGCGTCTCTTCTCTCGCCTCTCAAGCGGCTCCATGGGGAGAAAATGAGAGGTGGTGGTGGGTTTGAGAGAAGGGATTAGTGAGAAGATGAGGTGAGAAAATGAGTTAAGAGGGGCTGAGCCCAAACAGAGAGGGGATGATGTCAGGTGAGTCAAGTCTGGTGTGGTTTCCACACCTGGAAAGGAAGTCTGCTCCTGCCGCCCACCCCCACTCTGCCCCCACAACAACACCGCAACTACTCAGCAGAGTCTCAGACGACTGCCCCAGGTGAAGTCTGACATCACACGTTACTCCTTTAATGCTGCCTCGAGCCAGTCATTCTCCCTCCTGTCTCAGGTGTAATCAGGTAGAACAGATGTCTTTGAGGTTAACCTTGCTGAGCTGTATCTTTTGCCTGTTAAATCATGCGTGATACGTTTCTCCGCCTCACATCTCAATGGTTTGGCTGACACCTCCAGGGTTTTTCGACCTCTCAGGCGCAGATCTACATCAGACCGTCTTCAAGATAAGCAGCAGATCTGGAGGACCTCCGTTTCTCCAGCAATCCCTGATGCCAAACAGGAGCTGTTTGTGTCTTTCACACTTGCAATAAATTCCCTCCAAAGTTCACAGCCGCCACAAATCCATCTCTTCTTGACATGAGCAGGTTAAAATCCACAGTCCCTGCGTCCCCTCCGCTGCATCTAGTTTGTCTCTGAGGTAGCCAGTGCCGGCACAAGCGCTTATTTCCCCCAACCACAGGCTCCCCAACGACTCTCCAGCCTCACGAAACAACAGCGGTGCACGGAGCTGAATGACTGAGCATACTCTCAGAGAGGGAGAGAGAGAAAGAGAGAGAGAGGCGGGAGGTGGCGGCGAGAAAGAGTGAGAGAGCGAGAGAACGAGGAAGAGGTAAACAGAGCGGAGCTGCATTCCTTTTCCCGCCTCACGCTAATCTGGCAGGATACACACCGCTGAGAGGAGGAAGAGAGAGAGAGGGAGACCATTTCTGTACTCTGTACGCCCGACATCCACTGCATGTCTGCCCGTCCTGGAAGAAGGATCTCTCCTCAGTGGCTCTTCCTCTTCCCCCCTCCCCATTAAAGGGTTTTTGGGGAGTTTTTCCACATCAGATTCGAGGGTCTGAGGACAGAGGGTGTTGTATGCTGTACTCTCTAATTACAATGTGATTAGAGTGTAATTTTAGACCTGAACGTGAACCTGGAAGAGCCCAGGTTAACACCTGACATGGGCTCCTACCTCTGCCGGGGCAATTACGACTGCAATCGTGTAATCACTGTAAAATATGCAGAGTACTTTGGGTTTGTAAACTGATGCCAGAAATGTTTACACCTTAACAGGTGGTGTCACAGAGCATGTTCAGTCAGGAGGATGTAGATCAGATGATAAAACCTAATGAGCCCTGTCGCTACGGTTACGCTCTTATTTGGTATTTTCTGTCCCAATAACAGGACTATATTATTTTTCAATACCTCAGTATGAGAAGGATTCATGTGTTTTTCCTCATGTCACATGTCAACCTGCAACTTTAAAGATAATCTAGGTCAGTCAGGTTCATTTTGTTGTTTGTTGTCAATCCATGGAAACATTTACAGTGAATATCTAATTTTATAAAATGATTTAAATGCACGATTCCATGCAAACTGTAGTTGAAAATGATTAAAATTTAGTTTTATATTTGTCAAGAGTGTTGTTAATAACTAGGACTGCAACTTAATGACTACTTCCATTATTATTTTAATGAATACTATGCTATACAATGTAGGAAACTCGCAGAGTCAGAATTTCTCAAAGCCCAAGTCGACCTCTTCAGTTTGCTTCTTTTCTCTTTTTGCATACCTTTGCCATGTCCTGATGAATACTGATTCCACAAAAATACTACTACTAATATCATGATATTGGTATTCAGGCCTCAAAGTGAGAGAGGCTCAGTTGCACTGATGAGCAGAGTATTTGTAAGTCACATTATTGAGTGCATGTAAACACAGCCCATCTGGAAAAAGGCAAAAAAAATTAATGACTGCGGGCATGCAAGACAGAGAGGGTATGAAGAGCAATAATAGGATGAGAAGCCAGACAGATAAATAGAAAGCAGAGCTAAAAGCAGTCACAAACAGTCTGTTTTCGTCTGCAGCAGGTTATTCACAGCAGCCTGACTCAAACCTCCCAATCAGCATATGAGGCCTGCAGGTGAGAGGTCACCTCTGTGCAGCTAAACAGAGATGTGCTGTCTCCCTGGAGAGGTGGACTACTCCAGTGCCCTACTAAGCAAAGCACTGCCGTGACCCTGCTGCAAGGACGACTCCGGTGCACCTGGGGAAAGGCTAGTGACACAGCTGCGAAGCCGGCGAAATGACAGCTTCACTCACTGTGGGTCAAAGTCCAGACGTGTAATCTGATATAAAAAGAGAGTTCACACAGGGACGTAGTGGTTTAAACAGCTAAAACCATGCAGGCACTGGATTACCTCCTGAATATTTGTTTTCTTTGTGTATTCACTAGGGGGATTTTCACTTCCCAACCCTGATAATTTAATGATAAGAAGTTGTTAATTAGTGCAGAAGAGTGACATGAGCTTATACCAGACTAGAAATGGAAAAGTGAATGTTTACTGGTTGAGCTTTTCCCTTTAGCGCATGTCTACTCATTGATATAGGACATCTTACACCCTGCTTTGACACTCTTACTATCATCTTGCATCACTGTCCCGTGTGAAGTGAAAATCACTCCGCCTAATGAGAGCAAGGGCTCATTTCACAAGCCTCTGGCATCCACATTTGCGAGAAACAGTCTCCAATCAGCCGTGGAGAAACACCAACGCAGTCTGGGAATGTTTGGTCATAGCATTCATCACCCGCTAAACAAACTTTCCCCCGTTATCAAAAAGCATCATGAAGCTCTCATAAGTGTCCACTTCAGGCAGAACTGCAACTCATTTCATCCAATAAAAACACAAGGACATGACCGGGTCCAGTTGAATCACATGAGATATTTCACAGAAAGCTCAACAGAAATTATAGTGACAAGAACAGTATGAGCTCATATCACGCTGATTGATTTCTCAGCATCACAAACAATAAATCATAAGAAACATCAAGAGCCACTTGATTAATGATTAATAATGATTAACAGGAGGTTTCTTTCACTTTTCTTTAACCTTAGTGAAGGTTTTTCTTGTGGAAAAATTAATGTTATTATCACTTCTGGTGTCTGAAAACTATTCACGAGTAACAATCTGAAGGTCAGCCATTGGTGGAACCAGTCATTGATAGAGCAGGATGGGGGGGAGTCACAAGGAGACACTGCTCCAATAGAGGAAAAGATTAGTGGATTAGTTGTTTGACAGAAAGTCACTTATTTCTCAAGCAAAACAGCCAAACATTCTCTGGTTCTACATTCCTCTTGAATGTGTGGATGTGCTTGCATGTGTTAAACAATGAATCAAGAAAATAAAAGCAGATTCATTGGTCCCATAAGGTAAATCAGTTCTTAAGTATCTTAATCTATCTTAATTTTGACACAAAGTCTTCAATTGTTTTGATTGGTGCCATTAGTAGCACTATCAACGGGGTTAAAGCGCTACATCAGACACAGTTTGCCTAATACTGTGTGGGGGTGAGGAGTCAAACGTCCCTGCCTGCTGACCTCTGACACCATACGAAGTTGAATTTATTCACACAGCCTGAAGGAACGTCATCGTCTGTGGTGTAATTGGCTGGTTACATCATGCCTCTTTGCTGTGGTGAGAACACAGAAAGAGTGGCTGGAAAAGAGAGGAAGGTGGCTGAGAAATAAAAGCAAGGAGTGGTAGAGAGGAGAGAGAGGGAGGGAGGGAGGGGGGAGGGGTTGGGAGGGATGAAAAGAACATAGAAAATGGGAGGGAGGGATGTGGGCCTGCCTGTCTCCTGCTGTTTGTTTTTGTTATGAAATGTACTTCCAGCACAATCTAATCAGGGTTAGGAAACACAGGGGACCCTGCTCCTTCCTTTCCTCTCTGTCCTCCTCTGTCTCTGCCGCTGCTCTCCTTGTTTGAGGAGGCAGGTGGACTGGCTCCACCTTTGCTCGCCTGTCCACCCACATACACACACACACACACACAACACACACAGAAACATGAGAGGTGCACAGTCATCTGCACAGCCTCACTGCTGCACAGATGTAAGGTGCATAGAAACAGATATTAATATACACTTTCATGCATCTGTGCACATGCAAACAGATGACATGTGAATGCAGATATATGCACAGACGCCTCACAAGGATACACACACACACACACACAGATATGAATGTATGTGCAGGACATGCACATACAACACACACTCAGCAGATGTCGTCTTGCAGACGGCTGACAGCAGCGTTGAATCAGTCAGTGGTGAGATGGCAGGAGTGTGATTGGGCCTGTGTTTCGGCTTATCAGGCTTCCCCAGCTTAAACCCTCCATCACTACTCCCTTTAAAATGCACACACACACACACACACACACCCCCTCCTAACACACATCCGCCTCCTTCCGCCTAACACAAGACACAGCCCTACTATTAATACACCTCCTCTGAGCCCTTTCCTTTCATCATGCCTTGAGGCCTAGCATCTCTCCATCTCACGGGCTAAAGTATGACACCACAATTAGAGGAAATCTTTTATATGTTGGATCAGATCCAGAGCAGAGAGAAATGCAAAGACAGTTTCTTCAAAAGATTTGGATTTGCTGGATTTGATCATCTGCCCCTGCATCAGATCAGACTGATCAGATCTGACGTGTTTTGGTGCTGAACAACAGGAGTTAAACAGAGACTCACATATCCTGAAGTACGTGTCTTTGCATTATCAAATCAAACAGAAAAAGAAAACTAAGAGGAAATGAGAAAACTGTAAATGATACTCAAGGAAATGCCTGATTAAACAAGTGTGCAGCCATCACAATCACAAATCTGTAGTTTCTTTGTGAAAAAAATATGATACAATAATGAAACACTACTTCAATACTTCATATTTTGCAAGACAGAAGTTTAACATTTTAGTATAATATTGTGTGTATACTCCACCCCGGCTTTCAGAGCCAGAAGTGCTGTCCCTGTATAAGAAACACTGCAAACTTAGAAGTCATTAAAAATCAATGTTCAGTAATCAGTTAGCAGGAGATCAGACCCACTCACCAAAGTTACATAGAGCAAGAACAGGCATTCGAGGTGCAGAGTGGGAATGACAGAGGCACCATTCTGTCTATTACAAGTCAGTGTAGCATTATTTTAAGGTGAAATAGTTACATAAAACACTGGTGATAATATAAGCTATAATTAAAATCACAGCTCTTTCACACTGCAATTTTAAAATAAAAAACTTTCACTGTAGTTTAAAAAGAACTACAGCTTAGTTATTGCTTTTTTACAGTTTCATTGTCTGTATTCATCTAATGTTTCTGTGTTGCTATATTATTTTTGACTGGCAGAACTGACTACAGGCACCTCACTCACATACAGATACATTGAAAAGGCCTATTGGTATGCAAGACATCCACAAGCTGTAATGATCCTGTTGAGAAAATCGGGCTGTTGCGGCAGTAAATAGTAATGAGATACAACAAGAGAAATAGAATAGGAACAGCAGCATATCAACCTGTGGGTTATGTAAACGGATACAATGGATAATTGTATCACTGACACTGCAAACGTAGGAATGTATGTGTGAAGGTTTGAAAAGGTATGGCTTATTAGGTGTGGACTATCGTAATGAGATCAGCTGCTGGCACAAAAGCAGATTAATGCGCATCATATTTATCCAGTTCTGCACACAGCACAATACTTGACATTAAAAAGAAAAAAGAAAAAACATATTTCTTTATGCACTGGGATTTTAATACACAAAAGAGAGAAGCGGCATGACTCTCCTTTTCAAAGCACTTAGGCTCATTCTCGCTCTACGAAGTGGCTCAGGTTCAAAGTCGAGCAGGTTTTACAGCCACACAGACTTGTACTTAACAATTTCCATTAGGTACAAAAACTTTAGTAAAACAAGAGAAATGATGAGGTAACTTTATTTGCTCTTAAACCTCTGTCAGTCAACACCTTTTCTCTTTTTTTTCCTCTGAAAACTGTCTGTCACTCAGAGTTTGATCTGGTCTGGGTTTGAAATGACAGGTCGCTAACTGGGCGCCACCAGATCCTGAAGGCCAAACGCCTTCAGCAGCTCGGGCTGTTTCTGCAGCTGCAGTACTTTGTTTCAAAAATGAGAAAATGGTAACATAAGACTGCACTGATCCTTGTGAGAATACGTGAAGGGAGGCAAAACCTAATGCTGTTAGAGAGGGATCTCTCATATAGTGTTCTAGTGTGCCAGAGTTAGAAGTCGTCAAATCGTGACAAAGGCAAATCGTGGCAATAAATAACCAATTTACTTGACTTGTTTTGCAAAAACAGCTACTTCCAACTGTTAAAATTAAGCCATGGGGAATGCAGACATTTTGTATTTAATTTAACAATTAATCAGTTATTAATCATTAACATTTCCAATGAACAGTGAGGAAAATTGCTTCAAACAGCAGCCTTTAATCAAAGCACTCTTATTTTGCTACTAGAATTATTGCCTCTGCCAACCAGTTTAGTCGCCATTAATTAGCATGTGAATTCTTGAGTTGTGGCTCATGCGGTCACAGTGACCTTGACCTTTGCTAAAATTGAATCAGTTCATCTTCAAATCCAGGTGAAGGTTTGTACCAAATTTGAAGAAATTCCTTTGTGGCAGTCTTGAGATATCACATTCAAGAAGCCAAAAATATGTTTTGTGAGGTCACAGTGACCCACGTTGACCTTTGACCTCTGACCGCTAAAGTCTACTCAGCTCATCCTTGAGTCCAAATGAACATTTGTACCAAACGTGAAGGTTCATGTTCATGAGAATTGGACGGACAAATGGACAATCCAAAAACATGATGCCCCCAACCACAGCTGTAGATGGTGTCGAGATATAAAACTGGCAACTATCACATCTATTTGGAGCCTGACAGCAGGGGAGTTATTGGTGGTACAAGGCTGAACAAAAACCAAGAACATCCAACATAACTATTACCAGGGTCACACATCTCTATCAGACAGTATTGGACTCGTGTGTGTGTCTATAACGCTGTGGTTTTGCTGAAGACGGGGGAAAGGATGTTCACTTTCTGTCCTCCATCACTGTTCAGTCTCGTCTTCAAGCGCCTCACATTATCCTGTGCCTCTGAAATCATTTTCATTCCCTCGTTTCGCTCCTCTATTACCTCTAATTTGATCTGATCTCAAAAGGAAAAAAAATCCCCTCGACCGCATGCTGTATCGAAGCACCAATTTCTAAAAATTATTTTACCAACACTCGCCTCACATAATGATTCCAGTCATACTGCTGGGGCAAGTCAGCTCTACGACTTGCTACCGCTGCCATGTAATTCTAGTGAAATTACTTGAATTAGACTGAATTTTATTCTATTGTATTATTCTATGCTGCTCTGAAATCACCCTTGATAGAGCAGAGTACAGACATTAAAATCAGCTTTACAAATTACGAACACTATCGCTGCTTCTCTTAACACTACCAATGATTGCACACTGAATATTAACTCTGTAGGCCAATGGAGAGAAGTAAACAAAAAATGAAGATTCATTAGCTCTCATGATGCTTATTGACTCTGCAGAGGTATCTGAAAATCATGCCCTATAGTGCATTTGTTCTGCTATAAATAAGAGCATCTGAAAATGATATCAATTGCAATCCATTAACTTTGCCTCCGAACTAATGCTATAAAAGGTATTATATCAAATGGATCTCCTTTATTCTGGTTTTTAAGAACTGGATTCACTTGGATTCTGATTGAAATGGTAATGACCAGTCCCTTGCTGCTTCTCTGTGAGTGAGGGATGAGGCAGCTCAACTCACCGCCACCCAAAAGTGACCCCTTTCAGTTAGCCTTCAAAGGGCAGTGACAGTGAATGGCCCGACAGTTACTGCCAGGAACAGAAGAAGAGCTCACTGTCAGTCCATCAGCAGTGGTGACACAAAAGGAAACTCAAGGTTACGCTTTACTGTTTCCACTTAAGTATGAAAACGTGTCACTGAAGAGGTCAGAGAGATATATAGAAGTGTCATCAGTGGAATAATAAAACTGTATGAACGAGATAAAGACACAAAGCAGCAGACAGGCAAATACACTGAATGACAGAGCAGAGGCATTGCAAAAGTGAAAAATATACTCATATGTTGACAATTCAGACAGGACAAATATTTCCTCTGTTGATTAAAATGCACCTAGCGTCTGTTAAGTGGTGTCATTTTTTAACCACCATTCAGCTCGAGCAATAATGAGCCTGTTTTTGGGTGGTGCTCTGTTGTAATGAGGCGTTTAAAATTGCACAACTGTAAGAGAAGGCAGGGGGAGAATTACGCCTGAACAAAGGCCAAGAGTGTTTTTACGAGCATTCAGGCTCAGAAAAGTCTTCTGCTTTGAGAAAGGGGGGGGGGGGTTCTCCACATGCTCATCTTTCTGTCATCGCCTCCCCATTGTTTGGAAATGTCACCTGGTCATACAGTGAAGGTCAACAGTTGACTTTTAATCGCAGGTAAATTGAAAGAGCAGAACTGCTGACTGGAGAAGTCTCGGTTGATCGCTTTAAATGTCTCCAACAGTCACTAAAAGACCAAGAACACATAAAGAGACATCTGTACTTTCTCTTTAAAATGCCAAGTACTGGGACAAATGCCTATCTGTAACATGCAATATATAATGGCAGTGTATTTCTGTTCTTTCCTGCATTCTAAGGTAGACTAATACCTCAAATAGCATTCCTTTCAGAGATATTGCCAAGAATAAAGGTAATGCATCTGCACCTACATGCTTTGAAAGCCTATATTCACAACATCCTTCTCTGAGAGGAGATCTGAGCTGATGCAAATGTTGATCTCATCACAGTCACCTTCAGTTATTACCTTGCAGTCACAGCAAAGAGCTGAAAAAGCAGCGGCGAGCACTTTCCTGACTCTTTTCACCCCGAGTTCCAGGGCATGTAAAGGCCGCCCTGCCTTATTAGTAAAGGTTGCTGGGGCTGTACCTGCGCAGAGACATTACTCAGGGTTGAATAAAAGGTGCTGCAAACTTTGCTTTTCAGAACTTCAGTCAAAGATGAGACAGTAAAACACAGAGCTCTTCGATGAAAAGATGCTACAACATTATTTATCAGAAAGTAACAGCAATAAATAAAAATGTTTTAGGGTTGATTATTCAACACGGGTTTACACAGCATTTTAGAGAGAGAGGGAGAAACAGAGAGAGATGTTTTCTCTATTGTGCCACCCCCATCTCTATCTTCAATAAAGCAGATTATCCTTTGTGGGAATGGAGAACACTGAATGAGACAAATTTAAATGTTGGTTGGACTGAGTTGGCAACAAACTGAACTTCAGTATCCAGAATTTCTTGCAAGAATCATGCAGAAATAAATAAACCGCATGTTCATGTTTACCAATCCAGCCAGTCTGTAATGATTTGTACCAAAAGATATCACAGCAGTGCCAAGACACTATTGTTCTAAGTCCAGGTTTCTTTGCATAAATTTCTCACTCAAGCTGTTCGGAAGTTTTTATTTCTCGATCACATTTCCAATTCACCACCTCCTCTGGGTGAAGAAGTGGCCATAATAGATCAGAAAACACAGCAAATCTTCTGTCCTTCAATCAGGGAAATGGGATAATTGTCTCGGATAAGGGTGGAAATAAAAATTTTACAGAGCAGCTTTCTGTGTAAATCCATCCAACAGTTTTCCTAATAAAAATTATTCTTTATTTCTACCTAATTTAGATTTACATGTGAATGAATCTTATATGCACGAGTTTGAGCCATTGTGTGCAAAGAGAGGCTAATAATATTTAGTCACAAAATACAACATCTGCGTCACCAATCTGAATTTATAATTATAATTTGCATGTGCAGCAATCAGTAAAGCAGACACACTATGTTCTAGGCTCAGTATGAGAATATCTGTGTGGAGATGGTCATTGCAGCTTTACAGAGTCAAAAAAAAAAAAAAAAAAAAACACTGATGACTCAGAAGTGTAGTTAAACAACAATCTCACAACAATTACTGCTTTAAATCCAGCTTTGCTTAAGTAATGTGTCATATACCAATGATTCACTGGGTCTGTAGCATCCTGTCATCCAAAATCTCCAGGTGGAGTGTGTATATCTTGTAAAACTGTTAAATAATTAGCAGGGGAAAACTGATTTTGTATCACTGTGTGTCAGCGTCAGTAATAAATAACACGTAACATTTACTGATGTGAGCTTCTCCAGTTTGAGCGTTCCCTACTTTTCTCTGTTTTATATCTTTACAAACTGAAAATTTATTTGCTAGACTGCCAGTTTATTAGGTACACCTAAACAAAGTTAATGGAGTTTAGTCCTGCAATGATTTGTACCTTCATAAAGGTTATAATGTTTTCATTTTGTTTTAATCTAAACTGTTTTAGCTGTCATTTTTGTCTATATTATTTCTAGATAGGTGTACCTAATAAATTGGCAGCTGGGCATACATATACTATATGCTATTTAGTATAACTTGTTAGCAATATATAAAATTTCAGTGGTCACTCATATGTAATAAATACTGCTTTGATATCTTCATAAATGCTACATGCTGTGTAGTCAACATTAAAATATCCACTTCAAAATCCACTTAAAATATTATCAGTATCATGGTTTCTGAGGTGTTAAAAAAAAACGTAGAGTAGAATTTGAAAAGAGCAGATTTCTCTATCTGACTGGCTCCTGCCATACTGTGAGGTTTATCATTTCAATACCCCAGGGGACTGGACAAAAGCAGTCCTTTTACTAATGCACTGCTTTTTACAGCTAACCTGATTCAGTCAAACACACAGCGCTTGGTGGCAACCAAACAGCTAATTCACCACCTGAATACCAAACAGGCAGGCCCATGAGTAGACAGCCTGTCAGGCAAAAACACAGACAGAAACGTGTGACTGAATGTGTCCCAGTGGCAGTGTTTTGCACTACATACAGTGCATCAGCGGGTTTTTGGAGCATTGTAGTGACTGTATCAATAATGTTTTTAGATATTGTAATAATTATACTGTAAAACACCTCATCTGTCACTGCAAAGACATTCTTTGTAACTTCTAATAGCCGACAGAGATAATTCAAATTTGCCATCTTCCATATCAGCACCTTTATGTGGTAATAACTCACATGTCTTTATATGTGGAAATAAATCAGCTGAGGCTGATGGGACTGTCACTAGTTGTACTTGCATTTGACCAAAGGCAAACTGAAATTTGGACCTGATGGTGGCACTTAAGGTGTTGTTATAAATCGTGAGTGAGACATGAATGTCTGTACCAAACATCATTGCAATCCACCCAACAGTTGCAGAGACATTTTTACCAAAAACCAAAAATGCCAAGCTCATGTTGGTGCTAGAGAAAAAGTCAGGGGTTCACCAAAGTCAGTGGGATTGGATCTTGGAACCTTGAATGTCTGTACAAAAATTTGTGGCAATCCATCTGATAGTTGTTGAGATGTTTCAGTCTGGGCCACAGAGGTAGACCGACTGGCAGACCGTGATCTTAGAACTTGTGAAGAGGAAAGAATGGAGGGTGCGAGGGAAACTAAGACTTAAAAAATGTATCCATACTTCTACTTTCATTCTAACAGTCAGGTGTCCTTGAAAAACAGTCTTAGGCAATTTCAACTCTTTCAGAAGGTTGTTGCTTGAGTCCTGAACCTCTCAGGTCATCCGGTAGCAGTCTGCTAATTGTTCTCTCAACTATACAAAACATCAAGACGCAGCATTTACTTATGAGACAGAGGGGGAACAAACATCTTGAGGATAAAAGACTTGACCACCCTTAAAAGCAGGTTAAGAAAATGACCATTGCTTTTAACTCATTACCCATCCTGTGCTTCTTTTTTAAATCTATGTTTGAAAGTCTTAAGCTGAATCTTTCATTATATATCTTTTTATAAAGTATGCACACCACTGAATTGCCTTTGTGTGTAAAATATTTTATAGAAATAAACTTGGCATTGAAGAAATTACAGAATGAGTCAGTGAAGTCTTGATCTTCCACAGGAATTTACCAGCACCCACATGAGAAAAGCCACAGTAGAGACTTTGTTCAGACACTGAAGTAACTGCACAAACAAATCTGACATCTAACCAGGTTAAGCCCTTCTGGGAGACTTGGTGACAACCATTTCCCATTTCTGTTGTAATTAAATCAATATCATTACTGTGGGCAAGTCTGAAAGATCTACAAAGGTGCACCAGGGGTGGATGAATGTGAGGAATCGAAAAGCAGGTCTTTCCCATTTTGATTTTGTGGTAATGATCAATGGTGTCACATCAAGAGAGCATAAAGTAGCTAAATCCTCCTCCTGAATAATTGACTACATTTCCAGATACAAAAGCAACAGTTCTCCGCCCATGACAGACATTCAAGCTGACAGAATTAGATGCCTCCAGAGAGCTACTCCCACGACCGGTGCAAGCAGAAACACACAGAGAACAAAGTGCTTCCAGTGTCAAACATGAAACCATCATGTTGTGGGGTGTGCGGCGGCTGTCTGATAATACTGCCACTGATTTACATATTTACAGCAATATATCTGCTTTCACACATTTTCACAACAAAATCAAAGTATTTAAGCAGGGCCTGGTAGACAGGAGTAGAGTACAGTTTTTAGCCAAATATATTTTAGACGTGTTTACTGTCAAGGTGTGCTAAACGCCTCCATGGTCGGAGTTTCTGTGGAGAGGTTTGTCAGCTGAACACCTACAATGTAAATTAGGTTTGTGTGTGTTCATTTAATATTTCAGCATTAACTGAGTGCCTCTCTTTTGTTTCTGTTTTTCAGACTATTATATTTTCACTTTCAAATCACACAAGCATCCAACATACAATCCAACACAACAGCCCTTTGTTGACAACAACAACATGACAACAACGCTCCCCTAACCCTAACGAAATGTTCATTTTAACCCAAATCACAATCTTTCCCAAAAACCAAGTCATTTTTGTGCCTAAGCCAACCAAGCTATAACTAACACACCATAAAATGAATTCATCTTTCAGCAGTGATTTGTGGCAGTTTTGGAAGACAGACAAATCATTTGGCAGACAAATGACACCGTCCTGCCAAAAGGGGTGGCAGATCTGGAGGGCGTGGATCTAGAGGGCACAGACAAACAGTGTGTTTTGTTGTTTAAGAACTTGTTGACCGAAGAATATTAATTTGATGGATTTAAGTTTGTTGGAGTTATAACAGCACACACTATGGGATAATGTGGAGACAAACAACCCTGAACATACACCTACACTTTAGGATAGAAAATAAAAAAACTGTGACATTACAAATCTATTTAATTAAAAAAAAAAAACTGAGCAATTATTGTCATTTTAAGCTTTGAAAGTAAGTTTGTAGTTTTATGAAATGTTTTTTTTATATATTTGGCAGTCATTTGAAACCTGCTTTTCAATAGTGAACCACAGAGAATTTACATTAATTTACCTTTCATATCAAGATAAAAGAAAACACTTCTTGCTCCTGCGTTGCTCAGCGGCAGCTCCCCACTACACTTTCATTTCCAGCCACTGAGTTTGATTAAGAATAAATAAACCTTACACTCGAGCTGGGTCATCAAGCTGGCTGGCATATTCAGCCTCTCAGTATAGCCTGCATATTTGCCATGTTCAGCTTTCAAAATGTAAAATAGAGGTACTTGGGTTTGATGCAAATCCTTGCACAGGTGTTTTGAAATTCAAATTGTTTCTGGGGGCACATGTGGATATTGAGTTTTTTAAGACTCTATCAGGCCCAGATTTCTTTCAAACAACAGCATCTATTTTTAAGAAAAGCTTCTGTTTGGGCATCCAAGCACTGAAAACAGTGCAGTTTAGAAGATACTCTGTTTGGGTTTCTGCCAAGCTGATGACAGGTTCAGTCTGGATTTAAGAATTCAGTCACAACTGTGTCTGAAAGACAATGGGAGATTAATGTTTTAATGGTCAGTAATTTCTAGGATGATACATCCTCCTGTCGTCCGTTTCCTCAGGCTTGCTTGTGTCCCACAGCAGGAGGCAATCCACCTTCTTTATGGTCCGACCAGCTGAGTGAGGCTGGGGAAAGTGCTGAGTACGCCAGTAAAGCTGTCATACGCCTCTTGTCAAGCTGAATTAATCTTATGTTTGCATTCAGCTGGGGATCAGTGTGCCCCAATGCCAGACACAACCACAGCTAGCACTCAGCGTGTGTGTGTATTCAGTTGTGTACATTTGGAGCTGTATAAAGTTCACTAACAGACACACCCACAACTTGCACAGTGTGTGTCTACTTTTACGTCTCTTATGTCCCGTTACAATCCCATAAAGCTGACAAACTACATCACACACAACTTGTTTTATTTTGTGCCGACAGGGCTGCGTACAGCACCGAAGGGAACTGTGCTTCTCCCGGAAACAAAGAAGCTAATGAGCTGTAATCCTCTTCATGCTCCTCAGGCACACCACCTGAAAACATCTGCCACCATAAAGTATCTCTATCTGGGATAAAAACCGACACTTTGCCTCCACAGAGGTCAGCGCTCAGCCATACTGTGTTAAGGAACAGTATTTTATGGCGGGCTTACCTTGTGTCACACGTCAGATCCCATGTGGAGAATTCATGATCGTCAAGGTTAGTGACCACCTTGGCCGTCCTTGGCCAGGCGGCGTGGCGCTTGATGGGAACCAGCTCGTGTCCGGGCTCCCGTGTGGGGTCACGGCTGCAGCAGGTACCCATCCTTCCACAACAAAGGACCTCTTTGCTGGATGATTAGAGACTTTATCTCTCTGAGACCTCATTCACTCGTAGGGCACTCTTGACTTAGCTTCCTTTTTTTTCAGTATTTCATCTCTTGTGAATGTCGTCCTACTACACTGTTACATTTAGGAGGAATCTCAATTAAAAGTCACTGAGAAAGGGAAGGAGCGAAGCAGGTCATGGAGGACATGTTGAGGCTCTCTTTCACTCTCTCTTCACGCTCCTCTCTCACTACATTGCTCGCTGCTGTCCTGTCCCATCTAGTGTCACCCCTGTTTCCCTTGTCCTATTTGTCTCCGACCTCTCCAGTCCTCCTCACATGATTTCTCTCTCTCCAAGCTGCATTGCTAATGTTTTGGTGGCCTGGCCCTGGCAGTCTCGCTCTCCTCCTTACGCTGACAGAAGTGCCACTGTCTCCCACGACCAGCCAGACTTTAGGGGGCCACAAGATTGTATCAACCATCTTGTTGTTTCTCTCACTCGCTGTGTCCTTCAATCCGTCCTTTGTGTCTGTCCTCCTTTGCTCAGTGTGGAACACAGATGGACCCCCCC